>JAPMAC010000219.1:0-500000 GCA_028671895.1 Oenanthe sinensis
ATCTAGACCCCGGGTCGGGAGGGCGTTACAACTTGTATCATCATTTTTCACTCGTTTGAACTTGAAACCATTCAAAATAATTTTAGGCTTCATTCTTGACTCGTTCGAACTTGAAAACAACTTCTAGCATCATTCTTGACTCGTTTGTACATGGAAACAACTTATAAAGACTTGTATCATTATTGTTCACTCGTTTGTACTTGAAACCATTCAAAACAATTTTAGGCTTCATTCTTGACTCGTTCGAACTTGAAAACAACTTCTAGGATCATTCTTGACTCATTTGTACATGGAAAGAACTTATAAAGACTTGTATCATTATTGTTCACTCGTTTGAACTTGAAACAATTCAAAACAATTTTAGGCTTCATTCTTGACTCGTTCGAACTTGAAAACCACTTCTTCCTTCATTCTTGACTCATTTGTACATGGAAACAACTTATAAATACTTGTATCATCATTTTTCACTTGTTTGAACTTGAAAACCATTCATAACAATTTTAGGCTTCATTCTTGACTCGTTCGAACTTGAAAACAACTTCTAGGATCATTCTTGACTCATTTGTACATGGAAACAACTTATAAAGACTTGTATCATTATTGTTCACTCGTTTGAACTTGAAACAATTCAAAACAATTTTAGGCTTCATTCTTGACTCGTTCGAACTTGAAACCAACTTCTAGCTTCATTCTTGACTCATTTGTACATGGAAACAACTTATAAATACTTGTATCATAATTTTTCACTCGTTTGAACTTGAAAACCATTCATAACAATTTTAGGCTTCATTCTTGACTCGTTCGAACTTGAAAACCACTTCTTCCTTCATTCTTGACTCATTTGTACATGGAAACAACTTATAAATACTTGTATCATCATTTTTCACTCGTTTGAACTTGAAAACCATTCATAACAATTTTAGGCTTCATTCTTGACTCGTTCGAACTTGAAAACAACTTCTTCCTTCATTCTTGACTCATTTGTACATGGAAACAACTTATAAATACTTGTATCATCATTTTTCACTCGTTTGAACTTGAAACCATTCAAAATAATTTTAGGCTTCATTCTTGACTCGTTCGAACTTGAAAACAACTTCTAGCATCATTCTTGACTCGTTTGTACATGGAAACAACTTATAAAGACTTGTATCATTATTGTTCACTCGTTTGTACTTGAAACCATTCAAAACAATTTTAGGCTTCATTCTTGACTCGTTCGAACTTGAAAACAACTTCTAGGATCATTCTTGACTCATTTGTACATGGAAAGAACTTATAAAGACTTGTATCATTATTGTTCACTCGTTTGAACTTGAAACAATTCAAAACAATTTTAGGCTTCATTCTTGACTCGTTCGAACTTGAAAACCACTTCTTCCTTCATTCTTGACTCATTTGTACATGGAAACAACTTATAAATACTTGTATCATCATTTTTCACTTGTTTGAACTTGAAAACCATTCATAACAATTTTAGGCTTCATTCTTGACTCGTTCGAACTTGAAAACAACTTCTTCCTTCATTCTTGACTCATTTGAACATGGAAACAACTTATATATACTTGTATCATCATTTTTCACTCGTTTGAACTTGAAAACCATTCATAACAATTTTAGGCTTCATTCTTGACTCGTTCGAACTTGAAAACAACTTCTTCCTTCATTCTTGACTCATTTGAACATGGAAACAACTTATATATACTTGTATCATCATTTTTCACTCGTTTGAACTTGAAAACCATTCATAACAATTTTAGGATTCATTCTTGACTCGTTCGAACTTGAAAACAACTTCTAGCTTCATTCTTGACTCCTTTGTACATGGAAACAACTTATAAATACTTGTATCAGCATTTTTCACTCGTTTGAACTTGAAACCATTCAAAACAATTTTAGGCTTCATTCTTGACTCGTTCGAACTTAAAAACAATTTCTAACTTCATTCTTGACTCATTTGTACATGGAAACAACTTATAAAGACTTGTATTATCATTGTTCACTCGTTTGAACTTAAAACCATTCAAAATGATTTTAGGCTTCATTCTTGACTCGTTCGAACTTGAAAACAACTTCTAGCATCATTCTTGACTCATTTGTACATGGAAACAACTTATAAAGACTTGTATCATTATTGTTCACTCGTTTGTACTTGAAACCATTCAAAACAATTTTAGGCTTCATTCTTGACTCGTTCGAACTTGAAAACAACTTCTAGGATCATTCTTGACTCATTTGTACATGGAAACAACTTATAAAGACTTGTATCATTATTGTTCACTCGTTTGAACTTGAAACAATTCAAAACAATTTTAGGCTTCATTCTTGACTCGTTCGAACTTGAAACCAACTTCTAGCTTCATTCTTGACTCATTTGTACATGGAAACAACTTATAAATACTTGTATCATAATTTTTCACTCGTTTGAACTTGAAAACCATTCATAACCATTTTAGGCTTCATTCTTGACTCGTTCGAACTTGAAAACCACTTCTTCCTTCATTCTTGACTCATTTGTACATGGAAACAACTTATAAATACTTGTATCATCATTTTTCACTCGTTTGAACTTGAAAACCATTCATAACAATTTTAGGCTTCATTCTTGACTCGTTCGAACTTGAAAACAACTTCTTCCTTCATTCTTGACTCATTTGTACATGGAAACAACTTATAAATACTTGTATCATCATTTTTCACTCGTTTGAACTTGAAACCATTCATAAAAATTTTAGGCTTCATTCTTGACTCGTTCGAACTTGAAAACAATTTCTAGCTTCATTCTTGACTCATTTGTTAATGAAAACAACTTATAAAGACTTGTATCATCATTCTTCACTCGTTTGAACTTAAAAACCATTCATAACAATTTTAGGCTTCATTCTTGACTCGTTCGAACTTGAAAACATCTTCTAGCTTCATTCTTGACACACTTGTAAATGGAAACAACTTATAAAGACTTATATCGTCATTCTTCACTCGTTTGAACTTGAAAACCATTCATAACAATTTTAGGCTTCATTCTTGACTCGTTCGAACTTGAAAACAACTTATAAATTCATTCTTGACTCATTTATACATGGAAACAACTTATAAATACTTGTATCATCATTTTTCACTCGTTTGAACTTGAAACCATTCAAAATAATTTTAGGCTTCATTCTTGACTCGTTCGAACTTGAAAACAACTTCTAGCATCATTCTTGACTCATTTGTACATGGAAACAACTTATAAACACATGTATCATATTTTTTTACTCTTCTTGAACTTCAAAACCATTCATAACAATTTTAGGCTTCATTCTTGACTCGTTCGAACTTGAAAACAACTTCTAGCTTCATTCTTGACTCCTTTGTACATGGAAACAACTTATAAATACTTGTATCAGCATTTTTCACTCGTTTGAATTTGAAACCATTCAAAACAATTTTAGGCTTCATTCTTGACTCGTTCGAACTTGAAAACAATTTCTAACTTCATTCTTGACTCATTTGTACATGGAAACAACTTATAAAGACTTGTATTATCATTGTTCACTCGTTTGAACTTAAAACCGTTCAAAATAATTTTAGGCTTCATTCTTGACTCGTTCGAACTTGAAAACAACTTCTAGCATCATTCTTGACTCATTTGTACATGGAAACAACTTATAAAGACTTGTATCATTATTGTTCACTCGTTTGTACTTGAAACCATTCAAAACAATTTTAGGCTTCATTCTTGACTCGTTCGAACTTGAAAACAACTTCTAGGATCATTCTTGACTCATTTGTACATGGAAACAACTTATAAAGACTTGTATCATTATTGTTCACTCGTTTGAACTTGAAACAATTCAAAACAATTTTAGGCTTCATTCTTGACTCGTTCGAACTTGAAACCAACTTCTAGCTTCATTCTTGACTCATTTGTACATGGAAACAACTTATAAATACTTGTATCATCATTTTTCACTCGTTTGAACTTGAAAACCATTCATAACAATTTTAGGCTTCATTCTTGACTCGTTCGAACTTGAAAACAACTTCTTCCTTCATTCTTGACTCATTTGTACATGGAAACAACTTATAAATACTTGTATCATCATTTTTCACTCGTTTGAACTTGAAAACCCTTCATAACAATTTTAGGCTTCATTCTTGACTCGTTCAAACTTGAAAACAACTTCTTCCTTCATTCTTGACTCATTTGTACATGGAAACAACTTATAAATACTTGTATCATCATTTTTCACTCGTTTGAACTTGAAACCATTCATAAAAATTTTAGGCTTCATTCTTGACTCGTTCGAACTTGAAAACAATTTCTAGCTTCATTCTTGACTCATTTGTTAATGGAAACAACTTATAAAGACTTGTATCATCATTCTTCACTCGTTTGAACTTAAAAACCATTAATAACAATTTTAGGCTTCATTCTTGACTCGTTCGAACTTGAAAACAACTTCTTCCTTCATTCTTGACTCATTTGTACATGGAAACAACTTATAAATACTTGTATCATCATTTTTCACTCGTTTGAACTTGAAAACCATTCATAACAATTTTAGGCTTCATTCTTGACTCGTTCGAACTTGAAAACAACTTCTTCCTTCATTCTTGACTCATTTGAACATGGAAACAACTTATATATACTTGTATCATCATTTTTCACTCGTTTGAACTTGAAAACCATTCATAACAATTTTAGGATTCATTCTTGACTCGTTCGAACTTGAAAACAACTTCTAGCTTCATTCTTGACTCCTTTGTACATGGAAACAACTTATAAATACTTGTATCAGCATTTTTCACTCGTTTGAACTTGAAACCATTCAAAACAATTTTAGGCTTCATTCTTGACTCGTTCGAACTTGAAAACAATTTCTAACTTCATTCTTGACTCATTTGTACATGGAAACAACTTATAAAGACTTGTATTATCATTGTTCACTCGTTTGAACTTAAAACCATTCAAAATAATTTTAGGATTCATTCTTGACTCGTTCGAACTTGAAAACAACTTCTAGCATCATTCTTGACTCATTTGTACATGGAAATAACTTATAAAGACTTGTATTATCATTGTTCACTCGTTTGAACTTAAAACCATTCAAAATAATTTTAGGATTCATTCTTGACTGGTTCGAACTTGAAAACAACTTCTAGCTTCATTCTTGACTCATTTGTACATGGAAATAACTTATAAAGACTTGTATTATCATTGTTCACTCGTTTGAACTTAAAACCATTCAAAATAATTTTAGGATTCATTCTTGACTCGTTCGAACTTGAAAACAACTTCTAGCATCATTCTTGACTCATTTGTACATGGAAATAACTTATAAAGACTTGTATTATCATTGTTCACTCGTTTGAACTTAAAACCATTCAAAATAATTTTAGGATTCATTCTTGACTGGTTCGAACTTGAAAACAACTTCTAGCATCATTCTTGACTCATTTGTACATGGAAACAACTTATAAAGACTTGTATCATTATTGTTCACTCGTTTGAACTTGAAACAATTCAAAACAATTTTAGGCTTCATTCTTGACTCGTTCGAACTTGAAAACAACTTCTAGCTTCATTCTTGACTCATTTGTACATGGAAACAACTTATAAATACTTGTATCATCATTTTTCACTCGTTTGAACTTGAAAACCATTCATAACAATTTTAGGCTTCATTCTTGACTCGTTCGAACTTGAAAACAACTTCTTCCTTCATTCTTGACTCATTTGTACATGGAAACAACTTATAAATACTTGTATCATCATTTTTCACTCGTTTGAACTTCAAAACCATTCATAACAATTTTAGGCTTCATTCTTGACTCGTTCGAACTTGAAAACAACTTCTTCCTTCATTCTTGACTCATTTGAACATGGAAACAACTTATATATACTTGTATCATCATTTTTCACTCGTTTGAACTTGAAAACCATTCATAACAATTTTAGGATTCATTCTTGACTCGTTCGAACTTGAAAACAACTTCTAGCTTCATTCTTGACTCCTTTGTACATGGAAACAACTTATAAATACTTGTATCAGCATTTTTCACTCGTTTGAACTTGAAACCATTCAAAACAATTTTAGGCTTCATTCTTGACTCGTTCGAACTTGAAAACAATTTCTAACTTCATTCTTGACTCATTTGTACATGGAAACAACTTATAAAGACTTGTATCATCATTGTTCACTCGTTTGAACTTAAAACCATTCAAAATAATTTTAGGCTTCATTCTTGACTCGTTCGAACTTGAAAACAACTTCTAGCATCATTCTTGACTCATTTGTACATGGAAACAACTTATAAAGACTTGTATCATTATTGTTCACTCGTTTGTACTTGAAACCATTCAAAACAATTTTAGGCTTCATTCTTGACTCGTTCGAACTTGAAAACAACTTCTAGGATCATTCTTGACTCATTTGTACATGGAAAGAACTTATAAAGACTTGTATCATTATTGTTCACTCGTTTGAACTTGAAACAATTCAAAACAATTTTAGGCTTCATTCTTGACTCGTTCGAATTTGAAAACCACTTCTTCCTTCATTCTTGACTCATTTGTACATGGAAACAACTTATAAATACTTGTATCATCATTTTTCACTTGTTTGAACTTGAAAACCATTCATAACAATTTTAGGCTTCATTCTTGACTCGTTCGAACTTGAAAACAACTTCTTCCTTCATTCTTGACTCATTTGAACATGGAAACAACTTATATATACTTGTATCATCATTTTTCACTCGTTTGAACTTGAAAACCATTCATAACAATTTTAGGATTCATTCTTGACTCGTTCGAACTTGAAAACAACTTCTAGCTTCATTCTTGACTACTTTGTACATGGAAACAACTTATAAATACTTGTATCAGCATTTTTCACTCGTTTGAACTTGAAACCATTCAAAACAATTTTAGGCTTCATTCTTGACTCGTTCGAACTTGAAAACAACTTCTAGCATCATTCTTGACTCATTTGTACATGGAAACAACTTATAAAGACTTGTATCATTATTGTTCACTCGTTTGTACTTGAAACCATTCAAAACAACTTTAGGCTTCATTCTTGACTCGTTCGAACTTGAAAACAACTTCTAGCATCATTCTTGACTCATTTGTACATGGAAACAACTTATAAAGACTTGTATCATTATTGTTCACTCGTTTGTACTTGAAACCATTCAAAACAATTTTAGGCTTCATTCTTGACTCGTTCGAACTTGAAAACAACTTCTAGGATCATTCTTGACTCATTTGTACATGGAAACAACTTATAAAGACTTGTATCATTATTGTTCACTCGTTTGAACTTGAAACAATTCAAAACAATTTTAGGCTTCATTCTTGACTCGTTTGAACTTGAAACCAACTTCTAGCTTCATTCTTGACTCATTTGTACATGGAAACAACTTATAAATACTTGTATCATAATTTTTCACTCGTTTGAACTTGAAAACCATTCATAACAATTTTAGGCTTCATTCTTGACTCGTTCGAACTTGAAAACCACTTCTTCCTTCATTCTTGACTCATTTGTACATGGAAACAACTTATAAATACTTGTATCATCATTTTTCACTCGTTTGAACTTGAAAACCATTCATAACAATTTTAGGCTTCATTCTTGACTCGTTCGAACTTGAAAACAACTTCTTCCTTCATTCTTGACTCATTTGTACATGGAAACAACTTATAAATACTTGTATCATCATTTTTCACTCGTTTGAACTTGAAACCATTCATAAAAATTTTAGGCTTCATTCTTGACTCGTTCGAACTTGAAAACAATTTCTAGCTTCATTCTTGACTCATTTGTTAATGAAAACAACTTATAAAGACTTGTATCATCATTCTTCACTCGTTTGAACTTAAAAACCATTCATAACAATTTTAGGCTTCATTCTTGACTCGTTCGAACTTGAAAACATCTTCTAGCTTCATTCTTGACACACTTGTACATGGAAACAACTTATAAAGACTTATATCGTCATTCTTCACTCGTTTGAACTTGAAAACCATTCATAACAATTTTAGGCTTCATTCTTGACTCGTTCGAACTTGAAAACAACTTATAAATTCATTCTTGACTCATTTATACATGGAAACAACTTATAAATACTTGTATCATCATTTTTCACTCGTTTGAACTTGAAACCATTCAAAATAATTTTAGGCTTCATTCTTGACTCGTTCGAACTTGAAAACAACTTCTAGCATCATTCTTGACTCATTTGTACATGGAAACAACTTATAAACACATGTATCATATTTTTTTACTCTTCTTGAACTTCAAAACCATTCAAAACAATTTTAGGCTTCATTCTTGACTCGTTCGAACTTGAAAACAAATTTTAGCTTCATTCTTGACTCATTTGTACATGGAAACAACTTATAAAGACTTGTATCATCATTGTTCACTCATTTGAACTTAAAACCATTCAAAATAATTTTAGGCTTCATTCTTGACTCGTTCGAACTTGAAAACAACTTCTAGCATCATTCTTGACTCATTTGTACATGGAAACAACTTATAAACACATGTATCATATTTTTTTACTCTTCTTGAACTTCAAAACCATTCATAACAATTTTAGGCTTCATTCTTGACTCGTTCGAACTTGAAAACAACTTCTAGCTTCATTCTTGACTCCTTTGTACATGGAAACAACTTATAAATACTTGTATCAGCATTTTTCACTCGTTTGAATTTGAAACCATTCAAAACAATTTTAGGCTTCATTCTTGACTCGTTCGAACTTGAAAATAATTTCTAACTTCATTCTTGACTCATTTGTACATGGAAACAACTTATAAAGACTTGTATTATCATTGTTCACTCGTTTGAACTTAAAACCGTTCAAAATAATTTTAGGCTTCATTCTTGACTCGTTCGAACTTGAAAACAACTTCTAGCATCATTCTTGACTCATTTGTACATGGAAACAACTTATAAAGACTTGTATCATTATTGTTCACTCGTTTGTACTTGAAACCATTCAAAACAATTTTAGGCTTCATTCTTGACTCGTTCGAACTTGAAAACAACTTCTAGGATCATTCTTGACTCATTTGTACATGGAAACAACTTATAAAGACTTGTATCATTATTGTTCACTCGTTTGAACTTGAAACAATTCAAAACAATTTTAGGCTTCATTCTTGACTCGTTCGAACTTGAAACCAACTTCTAGCTTCATTCTTGACTCATTTGTACATGGAAACAACTTATAAATACTTGTATCATAATTTTTCACTCGTTTGAACTTGAAAACCATTCATAACAATTTTAGGCTTCATTCTTGACTCGTTCGAACTTGAAAACCACTTCTTCCTTCATTCTTGACTCATTTGTACATGGAAACAACTTATAAATACTTGTATCATCATTTTTCACTCGTTTGAACTTGAAAACCATTCATAACAATTTTAGGCTTCATTCTTGACTCGTTCAAACTTGAAAACAACTTCTTCCTTCATTCTTGACTCATTTGTACATGGAAACAACTTATAAATACTTGTATCATCATTTTTCACTCGTTTGAACTTGAAACCATTCATAAAAATTTTAGGCTTCATTCTTGACTCGTTCGAACTTGAAAACAATTTCTAGCTTCATTCTTGACTCATTTGTTAATGGAAACAACTTATAAAGACTTGTATCATCATTCTTCACTCGTTTGAACTTAAAAACCATTAATAACAATTTTAGGCTTCATTCTTGACTCGTTCGAACTTGAAAACAACTTCTAGCTTCATTCTTGACACACTTGTACATGGAAACAACTTATAAAGACTTATATCGTCATTCTTCACTCGTTTGAACTTGAAAACCATTCATAACAATTTTAGGCTTCATTCTTGACTCGTTCGAACTTGAAAACAACTTCTAAATTCATTCTTGACTCATTTATACATGGAAACAACTTATAAATACTTGTATCATCATTTTTCACTCGTTTGAACTTGAAACCATTCAAAATAATTTTAGGCTTCATTCTTGACTCGTTCGAACTTGAAAACAACTTCTAGCATCATTCTTGACTCATTTGTACATGGAAACAACTTATAAACACATGTATCATATTTTTTTACTCTTCTTGAACTTCAAAACCATTCAAAACAATTTTAGGCTTCATTCTTGACTCGTTCGAACTTGAAAACAAATTTTAGCTTCATTCTTGACTCATTTGTACATGGAAACAACTTATAAAGACTTGTATCATCATTGTTCACTCATTTGAACTTAAAACCATTCAAAATAATTTTAGGCTTCATTCTTGACTCGTTCGAACTTGAAAACAACTTCTAGCATCATTCTTGACTCATTTGTACATGGAAACAACTTATAAACACATGTATCATATTTTTTTACTCTTCTTGAACTTCAAAACCATTCATAACAATTTTAGGCTTCATTCTTGACTCGTTCGAACTTGAAAACAACTTCTAGCTTCATTCTTGACTCCTTTGTACATGGAAACAACTTATAAATACTTGTATCAGCATTTTTCACTCGTTTGAATTTGAAACCATTCAAAACAATTTTAGGCTTCATTCTTGACTCGTTCGAACTTGAAAATAATTTCTAACTTCATTCTTGACTCATTTGTACATGGAAACAACTTATAAAGACTTGTATTATCATTGTTCACTCGTTTGAACTTAAAACCGTTCAAAATAATTTTAGGCTTCATTCTTGACTCGTTCGAACTTGAAAACAACTTCTAGCATCATTCTTGACTCATTTGTACATGGAAACAACTTATAAAGACTTGTATCATTATTGTTCACTCGTTTGTACTTGAAACCATTCAAAACAATTTTAGGCTTCATTCTTGACTCGTTCGAACTTGAAAACAACTTCTAGCATCATTCTTGACTCATTTGTACATGGAAACAACTTATAAACACATGTATCATATTTTTTTACTCTTCTTGAACTTCAAAACCATTCAAAACAATTTTAGGCTTCATTCTTGACTCGTTCGAACTTGAAAACAAATTTTAGCTTCATTCTTGACTCATTTGTACATGGAAACAACTTATAAAGACTTGTATCATCATTGTTCACTCATTTGAACTTAAAACCATTCAAAATAATTTTAGGCTTCTTTCTTGACTCGTTCGAACATGAAAATAACTTCTAGCATCATTCTTGACTCATTTGTACATGGAAACAACTTATAAACACATGTATCATATTTTTTTACTCTTCTTGAACTTCAAAACCATTCATAACAATTTTAGGCTTCATTCTTGACTCGTTCGAACTTGAAAACAACTTCTAGCTTCATTCTTGACTCCTTTGTACATGGAAACAACTTATAAATACTTGTATCAGCATTTTTCACTCGTTTGAATTTGAAACCATTCAAAACAATTTTAGGCTTCATTCTTGACTCGTTCGAACTTGAAAACAATTTCTAACTTCATTCTTGACTCATTTGTACATGGAAACAACTTATAAAGACTTGTATTATCATTGTTCACTCGTTTGAACTTAAAACCGTTCAAAATACTTTTAGGCTTCATTCTTGACTCGTTCGAACTTGAAAACAACTTCTAGCATCATTCTTGACTCATTTGTACATGGAAACAACTTATAAAGACTTGTATCATTATTGTTCACTCGTTTGTACTTGAAACCATTCAAAACAATTTTAGGCTTCATTCTTGACTCGTTCGAACTTGAAAACAACTTCTAGGATCATTCTTGACTCATTTGTACATGGAAACAACTTATAAAGACTTGTATCATTATTGTTCACTCGTTTGAACTTGAAACAATTCAAAACAATTTTAGGCTTCATTCTTGACTCGTTCGAACTTGAAACCAACTTCTAGCTTCATTCTTGACTCATTTGTACATGGAAACAACTTATAAATACTTGTATCATAATTTTTCACTCGTTTGAACTTGAAAACCATTCATAACAATTTTAGGCTTCATTCTTGACTCGTTCGAACTTGAAAACCACTTTTTCCTTCATTCTTGACTCATTTGTACATGGAAACAACTTATAAATACTT
Organism: Oenanthe sinensis; assembly: GCA_028671895.1. Taxonomy (NCBI): domain Eukaryota; kingdom Viridiplantae; phylum Streptophyta; class Magnoliopsida; order Apiales; family Apiaceae; genus Oenanthe; species Oenanthe sinensis. The sequence continues at coordinate 12,032 of JAPMAC010000219.1, forward strand.
GTATCATCATTTTTCACTCGTTTGAACTTGAAAACCATTCATAACAATTTTAGGGTTTATTCTTGACTCGTTCGAACTTGAAAACAACTTCTTCCTTCATTCTTGACTCATTTGTACATTGAAACAACTTATAAATACTTGTATCATCATTTTTCACTCGTTTGAACTTGAAACCATTCATAAAAATTTTAGGCTTCATTCTTGACTCGTTTGAACTTGAAAACAATTTCTAGCTTCATTCTTGACTCATTTGTTAATGGAAACAACTTATAAAGACTTGTATCATCATTCTTCACTCGTTTGAACTTAAAAACCATTCATAACAATTTTAGGCTTCATTCTTGACTCGTTCAAACTTGAAAACAACTTCTAGCTTCATTCTTGACACACTTGTACATGGAAACAACTTATAAAGACTTATATCGTCATTCTTCACTCGTTTGAACTTGAAAACCATTCATAACAATTTTAGGCTTCATTCTTGACTCGTTCGAACTTGAAAACAACTTCTAAATTCATTCTTGACTCATTTATACATGGAAACAACTTATAAATACTTGTATCATCATTTTTCACTCGTTTGAACTTGAAACCATTCAAAATAATTTTAGGCTTCATTCTTGACTCGTTCGAACTTGAAAACAACTTCTAGCATCATTCTTGACTCATTTGTACATGGAAACAACTTATAAAGACTTGTATCATTATTGTTCACTCGTTTGTACTTGAAACCATTCAAAACAATTTTAGGCTTCATTCTTGACTCGTTCGAACTTGAAAACAACTTCTAGGATCATTCTTGACTCATTTGTACATGGAAACAACTTATAAAGACTTGTATCATTATTGTTCACTCGTTTGAACTTGAAACAATTCAAAACAATTTTAGGCTTCATTCTTGACTCCTTCGAACTTGAAACCAACTTCTAGCTTCATTCTTGACTCATTTGTACATGGAAACAACTTATAAATACTTGTATCATAATTTTTCACTCGTTTGAACTTGAAAACCATTCATAACAATTTTAGGCTTCATTCTTGACTCGTTCGAACTTGAAAACCACTTCTTCCTTCATTCTTGACTCATTTGTACATGGAAACAACTTATAAATACTTGTATCATCATTTTTCACTCGTTTGAACTTGAAAACCATTCATAACAATTTTAGGCTTCATTCTTGACTCGTTCGAACTTGAAAACAACTTCTTCCTTCATTCTTGACTCATTTGTACATGGAAACAACTTATAAATACTTGTATCATCATTTTTCACTCGTTTGAACTTGAAACCATTCATAAAAATTTTAGGCTTCATTCTTGACTCGTTCGAACTTGAAAACAATTTCTAGCTTCATTCTTGACTCATTTGTTAATGGAAACAACTTATAAAGACTTCTATCATCATTCTTCACTCGTTTGAACTTAAAAACCATTCATAACAATTTTAGGCTTCATTCTTGACTCGTTCGAACTTGAAAACAACTTCTAGCTTCATTCTTGACACACTTGTACATGGAAACAACTTATAAAGACTTATATCGTCATTCTTCACTCGTTTGAACTTGAAAACCATTCATAACAATTTTAGGCTTCATTCTTGACTCGTTCGAACTTGAAAACAACTTCTAAATTCATTCTTGAATCATTTATACATGGAAACAACTTATAAATACTTGTATCATCATTTTTCACTCGTTTGAACTTAAAACCATTCAAAATAATTTTAGGCTTCATTCTTGACTCGTTCGAACTTGAAAACAACTTCTAGCATCATTCTTGACTCATTTGTACATGGAAACAACTTATAAACACATGTATCATATTTTTTTACTCTTCTTGAACTTCAAAACCATTCAAAACAATTTTAGGCTTCATTCTTGACTCGTTCGAACTTGAAAACAAATTTTAGCTTCATTCTTGACTCATTTGTACATGGCAACAACTTATAAAGACTTGTATCATCATTGTTCACTCATTTGAATTTAAAACCATTCAAAATAATTTTAGGCTTCATTCTTGACTCGTTCGAACTTGAAAACAACTTCTAGGATCATTCTTGACTCATTTGTACATGGAAACAACTTATAAACACATGTATCATATTTTTTTACTCTTCTTGAACTTCAAAACCATTCAAAACAATTTTAGGCTTCATTCTTGACTCGTTCGAACTTGAAAACAATTTCTAGCTTCATTCTTGACTCATTTGTTAATGGAAACAACTTATAAAGACTTGTATCATCATTCTTCACTCGTTTGAACTTAAAAACCATTCATAACAATTTTAGGCTTCATTCTTGACTCGTTCGAACTTGAAAACAACTTCTAGCTTCATTCTTGACACACTTGTACATGGAAACAACTTATAAAGACTTATATCGTCATTCTTCACTCGTTTGAACTTGAAAACCATTCATAACAATTTTAGGCTTCATTCTTGACTCGTTCGAACTTGAAAACAACTTCTAAATTCATTCTTGACTCATTTATACATGGAAACAACTTATAAATACTTGTATCATCATTTTTCACTCGTTTGAACTTAAAACCAATCAAAATAATTTTAGGATTCATTCTTGACCCGTTCGAACTTGAAAACAACTTCTAGCATGATTCTTGACTCATTTGTACATGGAAACAACTTATAAACACATGTATCATATTTTTTTACTCTTCTTGAACTTCAAAACCATTCATAACAATTTTAGGCTTCATTCTTGACTCGTTCGAACTTGAAAACAACTTCTAGCTTCATTCTTGACTCATTTGTACATGGAAACAACTTATAAATACTTGTATCAGCATTTTTCACTCGTTTGAATTTGAAACCATTCAAAACAATTTTAGGCTTCATTCTTGACTCGTTCGAACTTGAAAATAATTTCTAACTTCATTCTTGACTCATTTGTACATGGAAACAACTTATAAAGACTTGTATTATCATTGTTCACTCGTTTGAACTTAAAACCGTTCAAAATAATTTTAGGCTTCATTCTTGACTCGTTCGAACTTGAAAACAACTTCTAGCATCATTCTTGACTCATTTGTACATGGAAACAACTTATAAAGACTTGTATCATTATTGTTCACTCGTTTGTACTTGAAACCATTCAAAACAATTTTAGGCTTCATTCTTGACTCGTTCGAACTTGAAAACAACTTCTAGGATCATTCTTGACTCATTTGTACATGGAAACAACTTATAAAGACTTGTATCATTATTGTTCACTCGTTTGAACTTGAAACAATTCAAAACAATTTTAGGCTTCATTCTTGACTCCTTCGAACTTGAAACCAACTTCTAGCTTCATTCTTGACTCATTTGTACATGGAAACAACTTATAAATACTTGTATCATAATTTTTCACTCGTTTGAACTTGAAAACCATTCATAACAATTTTAGGCTTCATTCTTGACTCGTTCGAACTTGAAAACCACTTCTTCCTTCATTCTTGACTCATTTGTACATGGAAACAACTTATAAATACTTGTATCATCATTTTTCACTCGTTTGAACTTGAAAACCATTCATAACAATTTTAGGCTTCATTCTTGACTCGTTCGAACTTGAAAACAACTTCTTCCTTCATTCTTGACTCATTTGTACATGGAAACAACTTATAAATACTTGTATCATCATTTTTCACTCGTTTGAACTTGAAACCATTCATAAAAATTTTAGGCTTCATTCTTGACTCGTTCGAACTTGAAAACAATTTCTAGCTTCATTCTTGACTCATTTGTTAATGGAAACAACTTATAAAGACTTCTATCATCATTCTTCACTCGTTTGAACTTAAAAACCATTCATAACAATTTTAGGCTTCATTCTTGACTCGTTCGAACTTGAAAACAACTTCTAGCTTCATTCTTGACACACTTGTACATGGAAACAACTTATAAAGACTTATATCGTCATTCTTCACTCGTTTGAACTTGAAAACCATTCATAACAATTTTAGGCTTCATTCTTGACTCGTTCGAACTTGAAAACAACTTCTAAATTCATTCTTGAATCATTTATACATGGAAACAACTTATAAATACTTGTATCATCATTTTTCACTCGTTTGAACTTAAAACCATTCAAAATAATTTTAGGCTTCATTCTTGACTCGTTCGAACTTGAAAACAACTTCTAGCATCATTCTTGACTCATTTGTACATGGAAACAACTTATAAACACATGTATCATATTTTTTTACTCTTCTTGAACTTCAAAACCATTCAAAACAATTTTAGGCTTCATTCTTGACTCGTTCGAACTTGAAAACAAATTTTAGCTTCATTCTTGACTCATTTGTACATGGCAACAACTTATAAAGACTTGTATCATCATTGTTCACTCATTTGAATTTAAAACCATTCAAAATAATTTTAGGCTTCATTCTTGACTCGTTCGAACTTGAAAACAACTTCTAGCATCATTCTTGACTCATTTGTACATGGAAACAACTTATAAACACATGTATCATATTTTTTTACTCTTCTTGAACTTCAAAACCATTCAAAACAATTTTAGGCTTCATTCTTGACTCGTTCGAACTTGAAAACAATTTCTAGCTTCATTCTTGACTCATTTGTTAATGGAAACAACTTATAAAGACTTGTATCATCATTCTTCACTCGTTTGAACTTAAAAACCATTCATAACAATTTTAGGCTTCATTCTTGACTCGTTCGAACTTGAAAACAACTTCTAGCTTCATTCTTGACACACTTGTACATGGAAACAACTTATAAAGACTTATATCGTCATTCTTCACTCGTTTGAACTTGAAAACCATTCATAACAATTTTAGGCTTCATTCTTGACTCGTTCGAACTTGAAAACAACTTCTAAATTCATTCTTGACTCATTTATACATGGAAACAACTTATAAATACTTGTATCATCATTTTTCACTCGTTTGAACTTAAAACCAATCAAAATAATTTTAGGATTCATTCTTGACCCGTTCGAACTTGAAAACAACTTCTAGCATGATTCTTGACTCATTTGTACATGGAAACAACTTATAAACACATGTATCATATTTTTTTACTCTTCTTGAACTTCAAAACCATTCATAACAATTTTAGGCTTCATTCTTGACTCGTTCGAACTTGAAAACAACTTCTAGCTTCATTCTTGACTCATTTGTACATGGAAACAACTTATAAATACTTGTATCAGCATTTTTCACTCGTTTGAATTTGAAACCATTCAAAACAATTTTAGGCTTCATTCTTGACTCGTTCGAACTTGAAAATAATTTCTAACTTCATTCTTGACTCATTTGTACATGGAAACAACTTATAAAGACTTGTATTATCATTGTTCACTCGTTTGAACTTAAAACCGTTCAAAATAATTTTAGGCTTCATTCTTGACTCGTTCGAACTTGAAAACAACTTCTAGCATCATTCTTGACTCATTTGTACATGGAAACAACTTATAAAGACTTGTATCATTATTGTTCACTCGTTTGTACTTGAAACCATTCAAAACAATTTTAGGCTTCATTCTTGACTCGTTCGAACTTGAAAACAACTTCTAGGATCATTCTTGACTCATTTGTACATGGAAACAACTTATAAAGACTTGTATCATTATTGTTCACTCGTTTGAACTTGAAACAATTCAAAACAATTTTAGGCTTCATTCTTGACTCCTTCGAACTTGAAACCAACTTCTAGCTTCATTCTTGACTCATTTGTACATGGAAACAACTTATAAATACTTGTATCATAATTTTTCCCTCGTTTGAACTTGAAAACCATTCATAACAATTTTAGGCTTCATTCTTGACTCGTTCGAACTTGAAAACCACTTCTTCCTTCATTCTTGACTCATTTGTACATGGAAACAACTTATAAATACTTGTATCATCATTTTTCACTCGTTTGAACTTGAAAACCATTCATAACAATTTTAGGCTTCATTCTTGACTCGTTCGAACTTGAAAACAACTTCTTCCTTCATTCTTGACTCATTTGTACATGGAAACAACTTATAAATACTTGTATCATCATTTTTCACTCGTTTGAACTTGAAACCATTCATAAAAATTTTAGGCTTCATTCTTGACTCGTTCGAACTTGAAAACAATTTCTAGCTTCATTCTTGACTCATTTGTTAATGGAAACAACTTATAAAGACTTCTATCATCATTCTTCACTCGTTTGAACTTAAAAACCATTCATAACAATTTTAGGCTTCATTCTTGACTCGTTCGAACTTGAAAACAACTTCTAGCTTCATTCTTGACAAACTTGTACATGGAAACAACTTATAAAGACTTATATCGTCATTCTTCACTCGTTTGAACTTGAAAACCATTCATAACAATTTTATGCTTCATTCTTGACTCGTTCGAACTTGAAAACAACTTCTAAATTCATTCTTGAATCATTTATACATGGAAACAACTTATAAATACTTGTATCATCATTTTTCACTCGTTTGAACTTAAAACCATTCAAAATAATTTTAGGCTTCATTCTTGACTCGTTCGAACTTGAAAACAACTTCTAGCATCATTCTTGACTCATTTGTACATGGAAACAACTTATAAAGACCTGTATCATCATTGTTCACTCGTTTGAATTTAAAACCATTCAAAATAATTTTAGGCTTCATTCTTGACTCGTTCGAACTTGAAAACAACTTCTAGCATCATTCTTGACGCATTTGTACATGGAAACAACTTATAAACACATGTATCATATTTTTTTACTCTTCTTGAACTTCAAAACCATTCAAAACAATTTTAGGCTTCATTCTTGACTCGTTCGAACTTGAAAACAATTTCTAGCTTCATTCTTGACTCATTTGTTAATGGAAACAACTTATAAAGACTTGTATCATCATTCTTCACTCGTTTGAACTTAAAAACCATTCATAACAATTTTAGGCTTCATTCTTGACTCGTTCGAACTTGAAAACAACTTCTAGCTTCATTCTTGACACACTTGTACATGGAAACAACTTATAAACACTTATATCGTCATTCTTCACTCGTTTGAACTTGAAAACCATTCATAACAATTTTAGGCTTCATTCTTGACTCGTTCGAACTTGAAAACAACTTCTAAATTCATTCTTGACTCATTTATACATGGAAACAACTTATAAATACTTGTATCATCATTTTTCACTCGTTTGAACTTAAAACCATTCAAAATAATTTTAGGATTCATTCTTGACCCGTTCGAACTTGAAAACAACTTCTAGCATCATTCTTGACTCATTTGTACATGGAAACAACTTATAAACACATGTATCATATTTTTTTACTCTTCTTGAACTTCAAAACCATTCAAAACAATTTTAGGCTTCATTCTTGACTCTTTCGAACTTGAAAACAAATTTTAGCTTCATTCTTGACTCATTTGTACATGGAAACAACCTATAAAGACTTGTATCATCATTGTTCACTCATTTGAACTTAAAACCATTCAAAACAATTTTAGGCTTCATTCTTGACTCGTTCGAACTTGAGAACAACTTCTAGCATCATTCTTGACTCATTTGTACATGGAAACAACTTATAAACACATGTATCATATTTTTTTACTCTTCTTGAACTTCAAAACCATTCAAAACAATTTTAGGCTTCATTCTTGACTCGTTCGAACTTGAAAACAAATTTTAGCTTCATTCTTGACTAATTTGTACATGGAAACAACTTATAAAGACTTGTATCATCATTGTTCACTCATTTGAATTTAAAACCATTCAAAATAATTTTAGGCTTCATTCTTGACTCGTTCGAACTTGAAAACAACTTCTAGCATCATTCTTGACTCATTTGTACATGGAAACAACTTATAAACACATGTATCATATTTTTTTACTCTTCTTGAACTTCAAAACCATTCAAAACAATTTTAGGCTTCATTCTTGACTCGTTCGAACTTGAAAACAAATTTTAGCTTCATTCTTGACTCATTTGTACATGGAAACAACCTATAAAGACTTGTATCATCATTGTTCACTCATTTGAACTTAAAACCATTCAAAACAATTTTAGGCTTCATTCTTGACTCGTTCGAACTTGAAAACAACTTCTAGCATCATTCTTGACTCATTTGTACATGGAAATAACTTATAAACACATGTATCATATTTTTTTACTCTTCTTGAACTTCAAAACCATTCAAAACAATTTTAGGCTTCATTCTTGACTCGTTCGAACTTGAAAACAACTTCTAAATTCATTCTTGACTCATTTATACATGGAAACAACTTATAAATACTTGTATCATCATTTTTCACTCGTTTGAACTTAAAACCATTCAAAATAATTTTAGGCTTCATTCTTGACTCGTTCGAACTTGAAAACAACTTCTAGCAACATTCTTGACTCATTTGTACATGGAAATAACTTATAAACACATGTATCATATTTTTTTACTCTTCTTGAACTTCAAAACCATTCAAAACAATTTTAGGCTTCATTCTTGACTCGTTCGAACTTGAAAACAAATTTTAGCTTCATTCTTGACTCATTTGTACATAGAAACAACTTATAAAGACTTGTATCAGTATTGTTCACTCGTTTGAACTTGAAACAATTCAAAACAATTTTAGGCTTCATTCTTGACTCGTTCGAACTTGAAAACAACTTCTTCCTTCATTCTTGACTCATTTGTACATGGAAACAACTTATAAATTCTTGTATCATCATTTTTCACTCGTTTGAACTTGAAAACCATTCATAACAATTTTAGGCTTCATTCTTGACTCGTTCGAACTTGAAAACAACTTCTAATTTCATTCTTGACTCCTTTGTACATGGAAACAACTTATAAATACTTGTATCAGCATTTTTCACTCGTTTGAACTTGAAACCATTCAAAACAATTTTAGGCTTCATTCTTGACTCGTTCGAACTTGAAAACAATTTCTAACTTCATTCTTGACTCATTTGTACATGGAAACAACTTATAAAGACTTGTATTATCATTGTTCACTCGTTTGAACTTAAAACCATTCAAAATAATTTTAGGCTTCATTCTTGACTTGTTCGAACTTGAAAACAACTTCTAGCATCATTCTTGACTCATTTGTACCTGGAAACAACTTATAAAGACTTGTATCATTATTGTTCACTCGTTTGTACTTGAAACCATTCAAAACAATTTTAGGCTTCATTCTTGACTCGTTCGAACTTGAAAACAACTTCTATGAACATTCTTGACTCATTTGTACATGGAAACAACTTATAATGACTTGTATCATTATTGTTCACTCGTTTGAACTTGAAACAATTCAAAACAATTTTAGGCTTCATTCTTGACTCGTTCGAACTTGAAACCAAGTTCTAGCTTCATTCTTGACTCATTTATACATGGAAACAACTTATAAATACTTGTATCATAATTTTTCACTCGTTTGAACTTGAAAACCATTCGTAACAATTTTAGGCTTCATCCTTGACTCGTTCAAACTTGAAAACCACTTCTTCCTTCATTCTTGACTCATTTGTACATGGAAACAACTTATAAATACTTGTATCATCATTTTTCACTCATTTGAACTTGAAACCATTCATAAAAATTTTAGGCTTCATTCTTGACTCGTTCGAACTTGAAAATAATTTCTAGCTTCATTCTTGACTCATTTGTTAATGGAAACAACTTATAAAGACTTCTATCATCATTCTTCACTCGTTTGAACTTCAAAACCATTCAAAACAATTTTAGGCTTCATTCTTGACTCGTTCGAACTTGAAAACAACTTCTAGCTTCATTCTTGACACACTTGTACATGGAAACAACTTATAAAGACTTATATCGTCATTCTTCACTCGTTTGAACTTGAAAACCATTCAAAACAATTTTAGGCTTCATTCTTGACTCGTTCGAACTTGAAAACAACTTCTATGATCATTCTTGACTCATTTGTACATGGAAACAACTTATAAAGACTTGTATCATTATTGTTCACTCGTTTGAACTTGAAACAATTCAAAACAATTTTAGGCTTCATTCTTGACTCGTTCGAACTTGAAACCAACTTCTAGCTTCATTCTTGACTCATTTGTACATGGAAACAACTTATAAATACTTGTATCATAATTTTTCACTCGTTTGAACTTGAAAACCATTCGTAAGAATTTTAGGCTTCATCCTTGACTCGTTCGAACTTGAAAACCACTTCTTCCTTCATTCTTGACTCATTTGTACATGGAAACAACTTATAAATACTTGTATCATCATTTTTCACTCGTTTGAACTTGAAAACCATTCATAACAATTTTAGGCTTCATTCTTGACTCGTTCGAACTTGAAAACAACTTCTTCCTTCATTCTTGACTCATTTGTACATGGAAACAACTTATAAATACTTGTATCATCATTTTTCACTCGTTTGAACTTGAAACCATTCATAAAAATTTTAGGCTTCATTCTTGACTCGTTCGAACTTGAAAACAATTTCTAGCTTCATTCTTGACTCATTTGTTAATGGAAACAACTTATAAAGACTTCTATCATCATTCTTCACTCGTTTGAACTTCAAAACCATTCAAAACAATTTTAGGCTTCATTCTTGACTCGTTCGAACTTGAAAACAACTTCTAGCTTCATTCTTGACACACTTGTACATGGAAACAACTTATAAAGACTTATATCGTCATTCTTCACTCGTTTGAACTTGAAAACCATTCATAACAATTTTAGGCTTCATTCTTGACTCGTTCGAACTTGAAAACAACTTCTAAATTCATTCTTGAATCATTTATACATGGAAACAACTTATAAATACTTGTATCATCATTTTTCACTCGTTTGAACTTAAAACCATTCAAAATAATTTTAGGCTTCATTCTTGACTCGTTCGAACTTGAAAACAATTTCTAGCTTCATTCTTGACTCATTTGTTAAGGGAAACAACTTATAAAGACTTGTATCATCATTCTTCACTCGTTTGAACTTAAAAACCATTCATAACAATTTTAGGCTTCATTCTTGACTCGTTCGAACTTGAAAACAACTTCTAGCTTCATTCTTGACACACTTGTACATGGAAACAACTTATAAAGACTTATATCGTCATTCTTCACTCGTTTGAACTTGAAAACCATTCATAACAATTTTAGGCTTCATTCTTGACTCGTTCGAACTTGAAAACAACTTCTAAATTCATTCTTGACTCATTTATACATGGAAACAACTTATAAATACTTGTATCATCATTTTTCACTCGTTTGAACTTAAAACCATTCAAAATAATTTTAGGATTCATTCTTGACCCGTTCGAACTTGAAAACAACTTCTAGCATCATTCTTGACTCATTTGTACATGGAAACAACTTATAAACACATGTATCATATTTTTTTACTCTTCTTGAACTTCAAAACCATTCAAAACAATTTTAGGCTTCATTCTTGACTCTTTCGAACTTGAAAACAAATTTTAGCTTCATTCTTGACTCATTTGTACATGGAAACAACCTATAAAGACTTGTATCATCATTGTTCACTCATTTGAACTTAAAACCATTCAAAACAATTTTAGGCTTCATTCTTGACTCGTTCGAACTTGAAAACAACTTCTAGCATCATTCTTGACTCATTTGTACATGGAAACAACTTATAAACACATGTATCATATTTTTTTACTCTTCTTGAACTTCAAAACCATTCAAAACAATTTTAGGCTTCATTCTTGACTCGTTCGAACTTGAAAACAAATTTTAGCTTCATTCTTGACTAATTTGTACATGGAAACAACTTATAAAGACTTGTATCATCATTGTTCACTCATTTGAATTTAAAACCATTCAAAATAATTTTAGGCTTCATTCTTGACTCGTTCGAACTTGAAAACAACTTCTAGCATCATTCTTGACTCATTTGTACATGGAAACAACTTATAAACACATGTATCATATTTTTTTACTCTTCTTGAACTTCAAAACCATTCAAAACAATTTTAGGCTTCATTCTTGACTCGTTCGAACTTGAAAACAAATTTTAGCTTCATTCTTGACTCATTTGTACATGGAAACAACCTATAAAGACTTGTATCATCATTGTTCACTCATTTGAACTTAAAACCATTCAAAACAATTTTAGGCTTCATTCTTGACTCGTTCGAACTTGAAAACAACTTCTAGCATCATTCTTGACTCATTTGTACATGGAAACAACTTATAAACACATGTATCATATTTTTTTACTCTTCTTGAACTTCAAAACCATTCAAAACAATTTTAGGCTTCATTCTCGACTCGTTCGAACTTGAAAACAACTTCTAAATTCATTCTTGACTCATTTATACATGGAAACAACTTATAAATACTTGTATCATCATTTTTCACTCGTTTGAACTTAAAACCATTCAAAATAATTTTAGGCTTCATTCTTGACTCGTTCGAACTTGAAAACAACTTCTAGCATCATTCTTGACACATTTGTACATGGAAATACTTATAAACACATGTATCATATTTTTTTACTCTTCTTGAACTTCAAAACCATTCAAAACAATTTTAGGCTTCATTCTTGACTCGTTCGAACTTGAAAACAAATTTTAGCTTCATTCTTGACTCATTTGAACATAGAAACAACTTATAAAGACTTGTATCAGTATTGTTCACTCGTTTGAACTTGAAACAATTCAAAACAATTTTAAGCTTCATTCTTGACTCGTTCGAACTTGAAAACAACTTCTTCCTTCATTCTTGACTCATTTGTACATGGAAACAACTTATAAATTCTTGTATCATCATTTTTCACTCGTTTGAACTTGAAAACCATTCATAACAATTTTAGGCTTCATTCTTGACTCGTTCGAACTTGAAAACAACTTCTAATTTCATTCTTGACTCCTTTGTACATGGAAACAACTTATAAATACTTGTATCAGCATTTTTCACTCGTTTGAACTTGAAACCATTCAAAACAATTTTAGGCTTCATTCTTGACTCGTTCGAACTTGAAAACAATTTCTAACTTCATTCTTGACTCATTTGTACATGGAAACAACTTATAAAGACTTGTATTATCATTGTTCACTCGTTTGAACTTAAAACCATTCAAAATAATTTTAGGCTTCATTCTTGACTCGTTCGAACTTGAAAACAACTTCTAGCATCATTCTTGACTCATTTGTACCTGGAAACAACTTATAAAGACTTGTATCATTATTGTTCACTCGTTTGTACTTGAAACCATTCAAAACAATTTTAGGCTTCATTCTTGACTCGTTCGAACTTGAAAACAACTTCTTCCTTCATTCTTGACTCATTTGTACATGGAAACAACTTATAAATTCTTGTATCATCATTTTTCACTCGTTTGAACTTGAAAACCATTCATAACAATTTTAGGCTTCATTCTTGACTCGTTCGAACTTGAAAACAACTTCTAATTTCATTCTTGACTCATTTGTACATGGAAACAACTTATAATGACTTGTATCATTATTGTTCACTCGTTTGAACTTGAAACAATTCAAAACAATTTTAGGCTTCATTCTTGACTCGTTCGAACTTGAAACCAAGTTCTAGCTTCATTCTTGACTCATTTGTACATGGAAACAACTTATAAATACTTGTATCATAATTTTTCACTCGTTTGAACTTGAAAACCATTCGTAACAATTTTAGGCTTCATCCTTAACTCGTTCGAACTTGAAAACCACTTCTTCCTTCATTCTTGACTCATTTGTACATGGAAACAAGTTATAAATACTTGTATCATCATTTTTCACTCGTTTGAACTTGAAAACCATTCATAACAATTTTAGGCTTCATTCTTGACTCGTTCGAACTTGAAAACAACTTCTTCCTTCATTCTTGACTCATTTGTACATGGAAACAACTTATAAATACTTGTATCATCATTTTTCACTCATTTGAACTTGAAACCATTCATAAAAATTTTAGGCTTCATTCTTGACTCGTTCGAACTTGAAAATAATTTCTAGCTTCATTCTTGACTCATTTGTTAATGGAAACAACTTATAAAGACTTCTATCATCATTCTTCACTCGTTTGAACTTCAAAACCATTCAAAACAATTTTAGGCTTCATTCTTGACTCGTTCGAACTTGAAAACAACTTCTAGCTTCATTCTTGACACACTTGTACATGGAAACAACTTATAAAGACTTATATCGTCATTCTTCACTCGTTTGAACTTGAAAACCATTCAAAACAATTTTAGGCTTCATTCTTGACTCGTTCGAACTTGAAAACAACTTCTATGATCATTCTTGACTCATTTGTACATGGAAACAACTTATAAAGACTTGTATCATTATTGTTCACTCGTTTGAACTTGAAACAATTCAAAACAATTTTAGGCTTCATTATTGACTCGTTCGAACTTGAAACCAACTTCTAGCTTCATTCTTGACTCATTTGTACATGGAAACAACTTATAAATACTTGTATCATAATTTTTCACTCGTTTGAACTTGAAAACCATTCGTAAGAATTTTAGGCTTCATCCTTGACTCGTTCGAACTTGAAAACCACTTCTTCCTTCATTCTTGACTCATTTGTACATGGAAACAACTTATAAATACTTGTATCATCATTTTTCACTCGTTTGAACTTGAAAACCATTCATAACAATTTTAGGCTTCATTCTTGACTCGTTCGAACTTGAAAACAACTTCTTCCTTCATTCTTGACTCATTTGTACATGGAAATAACTTATAAATACTTGTATCATCATTTTTCACTCGTTTGAACTTGAAACCATTCATAAAAATTTTAGGCTTCATTCTTGACTCGTTCGAACTTGAAAACAATTTCTAGCTTCATTCTTGACTCATTTGTTAATGGAAACAACTTATAAAGACTTCTATCATCATTCTTCACTCGTTTGAACTTCAAAACCATTCAAAACAATTTTAGGCTTCATTCTTGACTCGTTCGAACTTGAAAACAACTTCTAGCTTCATTCTTGACACACTTGTACATGGAAACAACTTATAAAGACTTATATCGTCATTCTTCACTCGTTTGAACTTGAAAACCATTCATAACAATTTTAGGCTTCATTCTTGACTCGTTCGAACTTGAAAACAACTTCTAAATTCATTCTTGAATCATTTATACATGGAAACAACTTATAAATACTTGTATCATCATTTTTCACTCGTTTGAACTTAAAACCATTCAAAATAATTTTAGGCTTCATTCTTGACTCGTTCGAACTTGAAAACAACTTCTAGCATCATTCTTGACTCATTTGTACATGGAAACAACTTATAAAGACTTGTATCATCATTGTTCACTCGTTTGAATTTAAAACCATTCAAAATAATTTTAGGCTTCATTCTTGACTCGTTCGAACTTGAAAACAACTTCTAGCATCATTCTTGACTCATTTGTACATGAAAACAACTTATAAACACATGTATCATATTTTTTTACTCTTCTTGAACTTCAAAACCATTCAAAACAATTTTAGGCTTCATTCTTGACTCGTTCGAACTTGAAAACAATTTCTAGCTTCATTCTTGACTCATTTGTTAATGGAAACAACTTATAAAGACTTGTATCATCATTCTTCACTCGTTTGAACTTAAAAACCATTCATAACAATTTTATGCTTCATTCTTGACTCGTTCGAACTTGAAAACAACTTCTAGCTTCATTCTTGACACACTTGTACATGGAAACAACTTATAAAGACTTATATCGTCATTCTTCACTCGTTTGAACTTGAAAACCATTCATAACAATTTTAGGCTTCATTCTTGACTCGTTCGAACTTGAAAACAACTTCTAAATTCATTCTTGACTCATTTATACATGGAAACAACTTATAAATACTTGTATCATCATTTTTCACTCGTTTGAATTTAAAACCATTCAAAATAATTTTAGGCTTCATTCTTGACTCGTTCGAACTTGAAAACAACTTCTAGCATCATTCTTGACTCATTTGTACATGGAAACAACTTATAAAGACTTGTATCATCATTGTTCACTCGTTTGAATTTAAAACCATTCAAAATAATTTTAGGCTTCATTCTTGACTCGTTCGAACTTGAAAACAACTTCTAGCATCATTCTTGACTCATTTGTACATGGAAACAACTTATAAACACATGTATCATATTTTTTTACTCTTCTTGAACTTCAAAACCATTCAAAACAATTTTAGGCTTCATTCTTGACTCGTTCGAACTTGAAAACAATTTCTAGCT
Source organism: Oenanthe sinensis (assembly GCA_028671895.1). Taxonomy (NCBI): domain Eukaryota; kingdom Viridiplantae; phylum Streptophyta; class Magnoliopsida; order Apiales; family Apiaceae; genus Oenanthe; species Oenanthe sinensis. The sequence continues at coordinate 28,192 of JAPMAC010000219.1, forward strand.
TCATTCTTGACTCATTTGTTAATGGAAACAACTTATAAAGACTTGTATCATCATTCTTCACTCGTTTGAACTTAAAAACCATTCATAACAATTTTAGGCTTCATTCTTGACTCGTTCGAACTTGAAAACAACTTCTAGCTTCATTCTTGACACACTTGTACATGGAAACAACTTATAAAGACTTATATCGTCATTCTTCACTCGTTTGAACTTGAAAACCATTCAAAACAATTTTAGGCTTCATTCTTGACTCTTTCGAACTTGAAAACAAATTTTAGCTTCATTCTTGACTCATTTGTACATGGAAACAACCTATAAAGACTTGTATCATCATTGTTCACTCATTTGAACTTAAAACCATTCAAAACAATTTTAGGCTTCATTCTTGACTCGTTCGAACTTGAAAACAACTTCTAGCATCATTCTTGACTCATTTGTACATGGAAACAACTTATAAACACATGTATCATATTTTTTTACTCTTCTTGAACTTCAAAACCATTCAAAACAATTTTAGGCTTCATTCTTGACTCTTTCGAACTTGAAAACAAATTTTAGCTTCATTCTTGACTCATTTGTACATGGAAACAACCTATAAAGACTTGTATCATCATTGTTCACTCATTTGAACTTAAAACCATTCAAAACAATTTTAGGCTTCATTCTTGACTCGTTCGAACTTGAAAACAACTTCTAGCATCATTCTTGACTCATTTGTACATGGAAACAACTTATAAACACATGTATCATATTTTTTTACTCTTCTTGAACTTCAAAACCATTCAAAACAATTTTAGGCTTCATTCTTGACTCGTTCGAACTTGAAAACAAATTTTAGCTTATTCTTGACTAATTTGTACATGGAAACAACTTATAAAGACTTGTATCATCATTGTTCACTCATTTGAATTTAAAACCATTCAAAATAATTTTAGGCTTCATTCTTGACTCGTTCGAACTTGAAAACAACTTCTAGCATCATTCTTGACTCATTTGTACATGGAAACAACTTATAAACACATGTATCATATTTTTTTACTCTTCTTGAACTTCAAAACCATTCAAAACAATTTTAGGCTTCATTCTTGACTCGTTCGAACTTGAAAACAAATTTTAGCTTCATTCTTGACTCATTTGCACATGGAAACAACCTATAAAGACTTGTATCATCATTGTTCACTCATTTGAACTTAAAACCATTCAAAACAATTTTAGGCTTCATTCTTGACTCGTTCGAACTTGAAAACAACTTCTAGCATCATTCTTGACTCATTTGTACATGGAAACAACTTATAAACACATGTATCATATTTTTTTACTCTTCTTGAACTTCAAAACCATTCAAAACAATTTTAGGCTTCATTCTTGACTCGTTCGAACTTGAAAACAACTTCTAAATTCATTCTTGACTCATTTATACATGGAAACAACTTATAAATACTTGTATCATCATTTTTCACTCGTTTGAACTTAAAACCATTCAAAATAATTTTAGGCTTCATTCTTGACTCGTTCGAACTTGAAAACAACTTCTAGCATCATTCTTGACTCATTTGTACATGGAAATAACTTATAAACACATGTATCATATTTTTTTACTCTTCTTGAACTTCAAAACCATTCAAAACAATTTTAGGCTTCATTCTTGACTCGTTCGAACTTGAAAACAAATTTTAGCTTCATTCTTGACTCATTTGTACATAGAAACAACTTATAAAGACTTGTATCAGTATTGTTCACTCGTTTGAACTTGAAACAATTCAAAACAATTTTAGGCTTCATTCTTGACTCGTTCGAACTTGAAAACAACTTCTTCCTTCATTCTTGACTCATTTGTACATGGAAACAACTTATAAATTCTTGTATCATCATTTTTCACTCGTTTGAACTTGAAAACCATTCATAACAATTTTAGGCTTCATTCTTGACTCGTTCGAACTTGAAAACAACTTCTAATTTCATTCTTGACTCCTTTGTACATGGAAACAACTTATAAATACTTGTATCAGCATTTTTCACTCGTTTGAACTTGAAACCATTCAAAACAATTTTAGGCTTCATTCTTGACTCGTTCGAACTTGAAAACAATTTCTAACTTCATTCTTGACTCATTTGTACATGGAAACAACTTATAGAAATACAAGTTGCTGCAAGAAGGTGTCGAAATTCAATGGCCAGGTAGTGGTTAGAACTCGATACCGCCCATGCTCCTTCAGAGATAATAGAGTTAATCCTTGCAAATCTACTGGACTCAACAATAGAAATGATTTCTTCACCAAAATGATCAATCAGAGGTTTACGAACAAGCCAAGGCTCGTGCCATAAAAGAAAATCAGAGTTGGGACCAACCTTGTAAGTGATAAATCGCAAGGCTTCATCTCTTACATTCATGATTTTACGGACATTCCAAGAACACATATGAGGAATACTAGCTGTCCAGAATGATTTATTTTTAAAGAGACAATTATGTAGCCAAAGCAACCATAGAGAATCTCTATTAGGTTGTGTAATGCGCCAGACCTGTGTCAAAATTGCAGCCTTGTTCCATTCAAGAGGGTCACGAATACCTAAACCACCCTCAGATTTTAAGAGGCAACAGTCACTCCAGGCAACTTTATGGTGCGCAGAAGAATTATAATTCCCACCCCAGAGAAATTTTGCCATAAACGACCGAATTTGCTTCAAAACACCTTTAGGTAAAAAGAGATAAGCTGACCAATACCCCTGAATGCTTATCAAGATAGATTTTAACAATTGAAGACGCCCTGCAAGCTTTAGGAATCTGGAAGTCCAGTTGTCAATCCTGGAGCATAATTTATGAACTAAAGGAATGCAATCTGCAGTTTTCAATCTAGAAGAGATGAGGGGCAAACCAAGGTAACTAATAGGAAGAGTACCCAGTTGAAACCCAGTACAGCTCAGAGTAGAATCAATGATCTCACTAGCCACATTGCCAAAGAAACACATACTCTTTGCTTGATTTGGAGTTAAGCCAGACATATTAGAAAATCTATGGACTGCACGGCAAATGGCATCAATAGAAACTTGGTCACCGTTGCAAAACAGAAAAATATCATCTGCAAAGATTAAGTGAGTTAGCTTGATCTCCTTGGTACGCCAGTGATAAGAAAAAGAAGGATTATTACTCAAATCATGATGAAGAACTCGAGTTAAAACCTCCATTGCTATCACAAAGAGATAAGGTGAGAGCGGGTCTCCCTGTCTTAATCCAGATTTGCTTTGGAAAAAACCCTCCAAGGAACCATTGATTTTTATAGAAATCATGCTACTAGTAACACAAACTTTAACCCAGTTTATAAAGATGTTAGGAAAGCCCATACGAGTCATGACCGCAAATAAGAAATCCCAGCATAAAGAATCAAATGCTTTGTGAATATCTAGTTTGATTGCACATCTCGATGGCCCAGATTGAAGATGGTAATCTTTACAAAGAGCTTGGGCCAACATGATATTATCACCAATGCTTCGAAGAGGGACGAAAGCAGATTGATTCTTAGAAATTAAAAAAGGCATCAGCAACTTCATCCTAGCTGACAACAATTTTGAAATACACTTATAGAGCGTGTTGCAGCAAGAGATAGGCCGAAACTGGCTTAAGTTTGAAGGCCCATCAACTTTCGGGATCAGGGTTATAGCTGTGGAGTTAATGATCCGAGGCAGGTGATTAGTTTGAAAGAAACTTAAAATAGCTTGAGTGACATCTGTCCCCACAACAGACCAGGCTGCAACATAGAACTCTGGAGAGAATCCATCAGGACCAGGGCTTTTGTTCCTTGCCATTGATTTAAAGGTAAGCAGGACATCATTGGGAGTGAAAGGAGCTAGCAGCTCCTCCTTTTGGGAGTGTGAGAGGTGATGAAGCTCCACATCAGCATCAAGATCAAGCACATTAGAAGAGGATCCTAGAATCGTTTTGAAGTAATCAACAGCCAATTTTGAGATTTCCCTGTGACTAGTAACAATGTTCCCATTGGCATCTTCCAATGCTAGAATTTTGTTAACATTCCACCTATTTTTACAAGCATTAAAGAAGAATTTATTATTTCCTTCTCCAAGATGAAGCCAATTAATCCGAGATTTCTGCTGTAATAAATTTTCTTCACATTGCAGGGCCTGAGAAAGTTCGAAGCAGAGTTTATCCTCCTCAAGACGCTGCTCTCGGGAAGGAGAGAGAGGCAAAGCCGCTTGGAACTGAAGAAGAGAATGTCTGGCACATAAAACTTTATCATGAATATCACCTCCTGACCGATTAAGAGAAATGAGGGCCTGTTTGACAATACGGAGCTTTTTAGTCAATATAAACCAGGGGTCCCCTTCTACAATCACATTCCACGCATTAGCTACAGTGGAAAGAAAATCTCGAGAGTCAATAACATGTTGAAACACCTGGAAAGGTTTTTTAAATTTTTCTCTGGGAATACCAAGAGTAACCATTGCAGGACTATGATCTGAGAGGCCTCGAGGAAGAAATTGAGCATGAGAGAGACCAAAAGTAGATAACCATGAAGCATTAACCAGGACCCTGTCTAGCTTTTTTGTGACTGGAGCATCAATACTACTATCCCACCAAGTGTGAAAAGCACCTGAAAAATTGAGGTCAGTGGCTCCAGAATTTGCTAGGAACTCATGAAAATCAGTCATACCAGTAGTCCAAGAACCTCCACTCATTTCACCCAGGTTCAAGCAAACATTAAAATCACCAGCAATACCCCACGGAGAGTTCGCTGCAACATAAGATCTCTGAAAAGAAAGGAGGCTAGACCAAAGAGGTCTCCTCTCAATATATGTATTATATGCATAAACAAAAGAAACATAGCAGTGCTCCTGAGTATCAATACGAGTAACAGAACAAGAAACATGTTGAGCTGAGGTAACAAGAGGAACAACTGTCCAAAGAGAGGGATCCCAACCCACCCAAATACGACCATTATGGTTGAAATCATAGTTAAAATGCCAATTAAAAGTGCGAGACAAACGAGAAGAAATATAACTAGAGGATTCTTTTTTAACGTGCGTTTCTAAAATAGCAAAAAGGCCAATTTTATTAATGCTTAAGAAATCCTTCATATAGGAAACCTTATTATTGAGGCCACGAATATTATAAGCACCAAAATCCATAAATTATAATAAAGGAGGAGAGGGAGACCCTCTTAGAGATTTTTTACGCTTCTTTTTCTGGGATTTAGACAGCTTAGAAATCATAGAATGAGTATCACCATGCTTCTTGGCAATTTCATCAACAACAACATTCAAAAAATTCTTTGGTAGAGCAGGAGACTCCAAGTTAGGGGACAATGGTTCTGGAGAAGCCAATTTACCAGCTAAATTTGATGGCCCTGGAGAATGCAAAGATGAATTGCGCTTGTACGAAACCTTAGTCCAATCTTCCTCAGCCTGACCAGATTCATTAGGTGGTGGAACACACTTCTCGTTGTTATTGTCACCAAGATGCACAGAATTGTTTTGCAATTTTCCACTTTCACCAATTACGCTTTCAGTTTTCAATTTAGAATCCGATTTTGCCACCCACACTCGTTTAACTATAGGGCAAGCTGAGACTGGATGCCCAAGACAATTACATCCTGAACAAACCAAAGGCTTTTGAGCATAGTCAACATGAACTTCAACAACCGTTTTTACCCCCAAACAATTAAGATCTGTAACTGGAATTTTGTCAGGCAAGGTGTCACCCACTTTGTATTCAACACACATACGAGCAAATGGGAGAATTTCCAGCTGGGAGGTTAACTTATCGGCACAGAGCGGCTTACCAATGACACTAGCAATACTACTAAGCCCATCTTTTGTCCAATAACAGTCAGGAATGTTGCTTAATTTAACCCAAATAGGGAGACTAGAGATTTTAGTTTCACCAACAGTAGAGCCCCAATCAGTCAAAACAACTGGTCTTCTGTTGAAATGCCAGGTCCCCCTAGCTAGAATAGCAGTTTTATTTGCTAAGCTAGAGAATCTAAAGATAAACGTAGAGGTGTTTTTCTGAAAAACTTTCTCTAGACCTCTAGAACTCCATAACTTTCTAGCAATATCGTCTACCGAGTTAAAACTAAGTGTGCCTTTAGTAAAAACTCCAACAATACAAAATTTAAACTTTTCTAAGCCTTTCTTCAGAATATCATCAGGAGGGGTAACAGTGGAACAACCAGGAGGAAGAGGAATATAGTCGAATGTTACCTCATTCACAGTGGGGGTAGCATCATTTACAACCTGTTTCCAAGACTTTTTTGGCTGCACATCTGGATACTGAGTTGGTTCTGCATGTGGTGAACCTGGCTTGGGGGTGGAAGCAATATTTCTGGGACTTTGTTTCACATCTGGTCTCAACTTCGGCAAACCATTGTCATCTCTGTTTAAAGGTGGGGAGATAAAGCCAACATCATTTAGTTGGATATCATTATCCACATCTTCCAACGAAAACCCCTTAGCAATAAGATAGTTTTGCAGATCTAGCACTCTTTTACGGTCTCTAGAAGCAATTTCTTGTTCATACTTAAGACGCTGTAACTGGGCTTCTTGTATCTCATTTCTGTCCTCAACCCACTTTCGAGCTGCACGAGGGCTAAGAGTATCATTCGAGCTTTCAGATTGCACATCCTCCACTATTGGAATACCTCCAGGTAAAGAGCTAGCTTTAGCTTTCGAAGAGAAAGCACAAAACCCACCCTCGCCTACCTCTAAATCCATCTCAGAAGCTTGAGCTTTATAGAACACATCCCCCTTATCATTAACAGTGATAATAAAACCCGGGCGTGGCGGAAAACGAAGATCCATGACATCCGAAAGAGTCGGAAAACCAGACTCTTCCAACCTTAAACCATCGTGGTCACAAGGAACCCCAACTGAGTCCACATTAGACATGGCTGAAAGAACAAACAAAGAAACACAAAAGAACAGAGAAGAAGAGATATAAGAAATATATAAAGAAATATAGGTGTTTAGGAGAGAGGAAGGAAGGGGCGAAAAGAGGTGGATTTGTGAAGGGAAGTATAGATCTGATGAAAAGAGGTGATAGAAGAAACGCGGCTGAAAGAAAAGGGGATAGGGTTAGAACATTAACCTAGAAAGAAGGGAGAGGAAATAGCTAGAGAGAGAAACATAATTTTTTTTCAAACATCATCACCACCTCCGTGGATTAATGCAGTTTGGCATCCCATGGAAATACAAAAGTGTGCAATCTTTTTGTGGCTTGCCCTTCGAAATCGGCTGTTAACAAAAGATAGAATGCTTGCCTATGGTTTTACTGTGGATGCAACCTGTGTCCTTTGCAGGAGTAATGCAGAAACCGCAGAGCATCTCTTTACTTCTTGTCCATACACTTCTATTCTTTTGCACGGGTGTCCGATTGATGTGAACAATTCCTGGAATGAATGGCAGAACGGCAACTTTCTCTTAATTCCCAGCTCAAGCATATGCGGTAATTTGACATACCTATTCATCTCGGTGATGATTTATAATGTATGGCAGGAAAGAAACAATCGTATTCATCATAATGGCAGGTTCAGGGATGCATTTCAATTATTGGCAGTTACTAAGCGAATGGTCAAAGAGCGTGTCTATTCTTCAGTAAAATTTAGAAAACAAATTGCAAGGGACCTCACCCTCAGTCTCCTTTTGTATTAATTGTTATTTGCTTGTATTGCTTTATTTTCGAATGGGCTTTTAGGATTTCTTCTTTGCCTTAGGCATAGTTTTTATTTCTAGCCTGTGCTTCCTGGGGTATGCCCCTTGTAGCTTGTCTCCTTGTTCTTTTAATTTATTTATTTAGCAAAAAAAAAAGAAACAACTTATAAAGACTTGTATTATCATTGTTCACTCGTTTGAACTTAAAACCATTCAAAATAATTTTAGGCTTCATTCTTGACTCGTTCGAACTTGAAAACAACTTCTAGCATCATTCTTGACTCATTTATACCTGGAAACAACTTATAAAGACTTGTATCATTATTGTTCACTCGTTTGTACTTGAAACCATTCAAAACAATTTTAGGCTTCATTCTTGACTCGTTCGAACTTGAAAACAACTTCTATGATCATTCTTGACTCATTTGTACATGGAAACAACTTATAATGACTTGTATCATTATTGTTCACTCGTTTGAACTTGAAACAATTCAAAACAATTTTAGGCTTCATTCTTGACTCGTTCGAACTTGAAACCAAGTTCTAGCTTCATTCTTGACTCATTTGTACATGGAAACAACTTATAAATACTTGTATCATAATTTTTCACTCGTTTGAACTTGAAAACCATTCGTAACAATTTTAGGCTTCATCCTTAACTCGTTCGAACTTGAAAACCACTTCTTCCTTCATTCTTGACTCATTTGTACATGGAAACAACTTATAAATACTTGTATCATCATTTTTCACTCGTTTGAACTTGAAAACCATTCATAACAATTTTAGGCTTCATTCTTGACTCGTTCGAACTTGAAAACAACTTCTTCCTTCATTCTTGACTCATTTGTACATGGAAACAACTTATAAATACTTGTATCATCATTTTTCACTCATTTGAACTTGAAACCATTCATAAAAATTTTAGGCTTCATTCTTGACTCGTTCGAACTTGAAAATAATTTCTAGCTTCATTCTTGACTCATTTGTTAATGGAAACAACTTATAAAGACTTCTATCATCATTCTTCACTCGTTTGAACTTCAAAACCATTCAAAACAATTTTAGGCTTCATTCTTGACTCGTTCGAACTTGAAAACAACTTCTAGCTTCATTCTTGACACACTTGTACATGGAAACAACTTATAAAGACTTATATCGTCATTCTTCACTCGTTTGAACTTGAAAACCATTCAAAACAATTTTAGGCTTCATTCTTGACTCGTTCGAACTTGAAAACAACTTCTATGATCATTCTTGACTCATTTGTACATGGAAACAACTTATAAAGACTTGTATCATTATTGTTCACTCGTTTGAACTTGAAACAATTCAAAACAATTTTAGGCTTCATTCTTGACTCGTTCGAACTTGAAACCAACTTCTAGCTTCATTCTTGACTCATTTGTACATGGAAACAACTTATAAATACTTGTATCATAATTTTTCACTCGTTTGAACTTGAAAACCATTCGTAACAATTTTAGGCTTCATCCTTGACTCGTTCGAACTTGAAAACCACTTCTTCCTTCATTCTTGACTCATTTGTACATGGAAACAACTTATAAATACTTGTATCATCATTTTTCACTCGTTTGAACTTGAAAACCATTCATAACAATTTTAGGCTTCATTCTTGACTCGTTCGAACTTGAAAACAACTTCTTCCTTCATTCTTGACTCATTTGTACATGGAAACAACTTATAAATACTTGTATCATCATTTTTCACTCGTTTGAACTTGAAACCATTCATAAAAATTTTAGGCTTCATTCTTGACTCGTTCGAACTTGAAAACAATTTCTAGCTTCATTCTTGACTCATTTGTTAATGGAAACAACTTATAAAGACTTCTATCATCATTCTTCACTCGTTTGAACTTCAAAACCATTCAAAACAATTTTAGGCTTCATTCTTGACTCGTTCGAACTTGAAAACAACTTCTAGCTTCATTCTTGACACACTTGTACATGGAAACAACTTATAAAGACTTATATCGTCATTCTTCACTCGTTTGAACTTGAAAACCATTCATAACAATTTTAGGCTTCATTCTTGACTCGTTCGAACTTGAAATCAACTTCTAAATTCATTCTTGACTCATTTATACATGGAAACAACTTATAAATACTTGTATCATCATTTTTCACTCGTTTGAACTTAAAACCATTCAAAATAATTTTAGGCTTCATTCTTGACTCGTTCGAACTTGAAAACAACTTCTAGCATCATTCTTGACTCATTTGTACATGGAAATAACTTATAAACACATGTATCATATTTTTTTACTCTTCTTGAACTTCAAAACCATTCAAAACAATTTTAGGCTTCATTCTTGACTCGTTCGAACTTGAAAACAAATTTTAGCTTCATTCTTGACTCATTTGTTAATGGAAACAACTTATAAAGACTTCTATCATCATTCTTCACTCGTTTGAACTTCAAAACCATTCAAAACAATTTTAGGCTTCATTCTTGACTCGTTCGAACTTGAAAACAACTTCTAGCTTCATTCTTGACACACTTGTACATGGAAACAACTTATAAAGACTTATATCGTCATTCTTCACTCGTTTGAACTTGAAAACCATTCATAACAATTTTAGGCTTCATTCTTAACTCGTTCGAACTTGAAAATAACTTCTAATTTCGTTCTTGACTCCTTTGTACATGGAAACAACTTATAAATACTTGTATCAGCATTTTTCACTCGTTTGAACTTGAAACCATTCAAAACAATTTTAGACTTCATTCTTGACTCGTTCGAACTTGAAAACAATTTCTAACTTCATTCTTGACTCATTTGTACATGGAAACAACTTATAAAGACTTGTATTATCATTGTTCACTCGTTTGAACTTAAAACCATTCAAAATAATTTTAGGCTTCATTCTTGACTCGTTCGAACTTGAAAACAACTTCTAGTATCATTCTTGACTCATTTGTACCTGGAAACAACTTATAAAGACTTGTATCATTATTGTTCACTCGTTTGTACTTGAAACCATTCAAAACAATTTTAGGCTTCATTCTTGACTCGTTCGAACTTGAAAACAACTTCTATGATCATTCTTGACTCATTTGTACATGGAAACAACTTATAAAGACTTGTATCATTATTGTTCACTCGTTTGAACTTGAAACAATTCAAAACAATTTTAGGCTTCATTCTTGACTCGTTCGAACTTGAAACCAACTTCTAGCTTCATTCTTGACTCATTTGTACATGGAAACAACTTATAAATACTTGTATCATAATTTTTCACTCGTTTGAACTTGAAAACCATTCGTAACAATTTTAGGCTTCATCCTTGACTCGTTCGAACTTGAAAACCACTTCTTCCTTCATTCTTGACTCATTTGTACATGGAAACAACTTATAAATACTTGTATCATCATTTTTCACTCGTTTGAACTTGAAAACCATTCATAACAATTTTAGGATTCATTCTTGACTCGTTCGAACTTGAAAACAACTTCTTCCTTCATTCTTGACTCATTTGTACATGGAAACAACTTATAAATACTTGTATCATCATTTTTCACTCGTTTGAACTTGAAACCATTCATAAAAATTTTAGGCTTCATTCTTGACTCGTTCGAACTTGAAAACAATTTCTAGCTTCATTCTTGACTCATTTGTTAATGGAAACAACTTATAAAGACTTCTATCATCATTCTTCACTCGTTTGAACTTCAAAACCATTCAAAACAATTTTAGGCTTCATTCTTGACTCGTTCGAACTTGAAAACAACTTCTAGCTTCATTCTTGACACACTTGTACATGGAAACAACTTATAAAGACTTATATCGTCATTCTTCACTCGTTTGAACTTGAAAACCATTCATAACAATTTTAGGCTTCATTCTTGACTCGTTCGAACTTGAAAACAACTTCTAAATTCATTCTTGACTAATTTATACATGGAAACAACTTATAAATACTTGTATCATCATTTTTCACTCGTTCGAACTTAAAACCATTCAAAATAATTTTAGGCTTCATTCTTGACTCGTTCGAACTTGAAAACAACTTCTAGCATCATTCTTGACTCATTTGTACATGGAAATAACTTATAAACACATGTATCATATTTTTTTACTCTTCTTGAACTTCAAAACCATTCAAAACAATTTTAGGCTTCATTCTTGACTCGTTCGAACTTGAAAACAAATTTTAGCTTCATTCTTGACTCATTTGTACATTGAAACAACTTATAAAGACTTGTATCAGTATTGTTCACTCGTTTGAACTTGAAACAATTCAAAACAATTTTAGGCTTCATTCTTGACTCGTTCGAACTTGAAAACAACTTCTTCCTTCATTCTTGACTCATTTGTACATGGAAACAACTTATAAATTCTTGTATCATCATTTTTCACTCGTTTGAACTTGAAAACCATTCATAACAATTTTAGGCTTCATTCTTAACTCGTTCGAACTTGAAAACAACTTCTAATTTCATTCTTGACTCCTTTGTACATGGAAACAACTTATAAATACTTGTATCAGCATTTTTCACTCGTTTGAACTTGAAACCATTCAAAACAATTTTAGACTTCATTCTTGACTCGTTCGAACTTGAAAACAAGTTCTAACTTCATTCTTGACTCATTTGTACATGGAAACAACTTATAAAGACTTGTATTATCATTGTTCACTCGTTTGAAGTTAAAACCATTCAAAATAATTTTAGGCTTCATTCTTTACTCGTTCGAACTTGAAAACAACTTCTAGCATCATTCTTGACTCATTTGTACCTGGAAACAACTTATAAAGACTTGTATCATTATTGTTCACTCGTTTGTACTTGAAACCATTCAAAACAATTTTAGGCTTCATTCTTGACTCGTTCGAACTTGAAAACAACTTCTATGATCATTCTTGACTCATTTGTACATGGAAACAACTTATAAAGACTTGTATCATTATTGTTCACTCGTTTGAACTTGAAACAATTCAAAACAATTTTAGGCTTCATTCTTGACTCGTTCGAACTTGAAACCAACTTCTAGCTTCATTCTTTACTCATTTGTACATGGAAACAACTTATAAATACTTGTATCATAATTTTTCACTCGTTTGAACTTGAAAACCATTCGTAACAATTTTAGGCTTCATCCTGGACTCGTTCGAACTTGAAAACCACTTCTTCCTTCATTCTTGACTCATTTGTACATGGAAACAACTTATAAATACTTGTATCATCATTTTTCACTCGTTTGAACTTGAAAACCATTCATAACAATTTTAGGATTCATTCTTGACTCGTTCGAACTTGAAAACAACTTCTTCCTTCATTCTTGACTCATTTGTACATGGAAACAACTTATAAATACTTGTATCATCATTTTTCACTCGTTTGAACTTGAAACCATTCATAAAAATTTTAGGCTTCATTCTTGACTCGTTCGAACTTGAAAACAATTTCTAGCTTCATTCTTGACTCATTTGTTAATGGAAACAACTTATAAAGACTTCTATCATCATTCTTCACTCGTTTGAACTTCAAAACCATTCATAACAATTTTAGGCTTCATTCTTGACTCGTTCGAACTTGAAAACAACTTCTAGCTTCATTCTTGACACACTTGTACATGGAAACAACTTATAAAGACTTATATCGTCATTCTTCACTCGTTTGAACTTGAAAACCATTCATAACAATTTTAGGCTTCATTCTTGACTCGTTCGAACTTGAAAACAACTTCTAAATTCATTCTTGACTCATTTATACATGGAAACAACTTATAAATACTTGTATCATCATTTTTCACTCGTTCGAACTTAAAACCATTCAAAATAATTTTAGGCTTCATTCTTGACTCGTTCGAACTTGAAAACAACTTCTAGCATCATTCTTGACTCATTTGTACATGGAAATAACTTATAAACACATGTATCATATTTTTTTACTCTTCTTGAACTTCAAAACCATTCAAAACAATTTTAGGCTTCATTCTTGACTCGTTCGAACTTGAAAACAAATTTTAGCTTCATTCTTGACTCATTTGTACATTGAAACAACTTATAAAGACTTGTATCAGTATTGTTCACTCGTTTGAACTTGAAACAATTCAAAACAATTTTAGGCTTCATTCTTGACTCGTTCGAACTTGAAAACAACTTCTTCCTTCATTCTTGACTCATTTGTACATGGAAACAACTTATAAATTCTTGTATCATCATTTTTCACTCGTTTGAACTTGAAAACCATTCATAACAATTTTAGGCTTCATTCTTAACTCGTTCGAACTTGAAAACAACTTCTAATTTCATTCTTGACTCCTTTGTACATGGAAACAACTTATAAATACTTGTATCAGCATTTTTCACTCGTTTGAACTTGAAACCATTCAAAACAATTTTAGACTTCATTCTTGACTCGTTCGAACTTGAAAACAATTTCTAACTTCATTCTTGACTCATTTGTACATGGAAACAACTTATAAAGACTTGTATTATCATTGTTCACTCGTTTGAAGTTAAAACCATTCAAAATAATTTTAGGCTTCATTCTTTACTCGTTCGAACTTGAAAACAACTTCTAGCATCATTCTTGACTCATTTGTACCTGGAAACAACTTATAAAGACTTGTATCATTATTGTTCACTCGTTTGTACTTGAAACCATTCAAAACAATTTTAGGCTTCATTCTTGACTCGTTCGAACTTGAAAACAACTTCTATGATCATTCTTGACTCATTTGTACATGGAAACAACTTATAAAGACTTGTATCATTATTGTTCACTCGTTTGAACTTGAAACAATTCAAAACAATTTTAGGCTTCATTCTTGACTCGTTCGAACTTGAAACCAACTTCTAGCTTCATTCTTTACTCATTTGTACATGGAAACAACTTATAAATACTTGTATCATAATTTTTCACTCGTTTGAACTTGAAAACCATTCGTAACAATTTTAGGCTTCATCCTGGACTCGTTCGAACTTGAAAACCACTTCTTCCTTCATTCTTGACTCATTTGTACATGGAAACAACTTATAAATACTTGTATCATCATTTTTCACTCGTTTGAACTTGAAAACCATTCATAACAATTTTAGGCTTCATTCTTGACTCGTTCGAACTTGAAAACAACTTCTTCCTTCATTCTTGACCCATTTGTACATGGAAACAACTTATAAATACTTGTATCATCATTTTTCACTCGTTTGAACTTGAAACCATTCATAAAAATTTTAGGCTTCATTCTTGACTCGTTCGAACTTGAAAACAATTTCTAGCTTCATTCTTGACTCATTTGTTAATGGAAACAACTTATAAAGACTTCTATCATCATTCTTCACTCGTTTGAACTTCAAAACCATTCATAACAATTTTAGGCTTCATTCTTGACTCGTTCGAACTTGAAAACAACTTCTAGCTTCATTCTTGACACACTTGTACATGGAAACAACTTATAAAGACTTATATCGTCATTCTTCACTCGTTTGAACTTGAAAACCATTCATAACAATTTTAAGCTTCATTCTTGACTCGTTCGAACTTGAAAACAACTTCTAAATTCATTCTTGACTCAGTTATACATGGAAACAACTTATAAATACTTGTATCATCATTTTTCACTCGTTTGAACTTGAAAACCATTCATAACAATTTTAGGCTTCATTCTTGACTCGTTCGAACTTGAAAACAACTTCTAAATTCATTCTTGACTCATTTATACATGGAAACAACTTATAAATACTTGTATCATCATTTTTCACTCGTTTGAACTTAAAACCATTCAAAATAATTTTAGGCTTCATTCTTGACTCGTTCGAACTTGAAAACAACTTCTAGCATCATTCTTGACTCATTTGTACATGGAAATAACTTATAAACACATGTATCATATTTTTTTACTCTTCTTGAACTTCAAAACCATTCAAAACAATTTTAGGCTTCATTCTTGAATCGTTCGAACTTGAAAACAAATTTTAGCTTCATTCTTGACTCATTTATACATGGAAACAACTTATAAATACTTGTATCATCATTTTTCACTCGTTTGAACTTAAAACCATTCAAAATAATTTTAGGCTTCATTCTTGACTCGTTCGAACTTGAAAACAACTTCTAGCATCATTCTTGACTCATTTATACATGGAAATAACTTATAAACACATGTATCATATTTTTTTACTCTTCTGAACTTGAAAACCATTCATAACAATTTTAGGCTTCATTCTTGACTCGTTCGAACTTGAAAACAACTTCTAATTTCATTCTTGACTCCTTTGTACATGGAAACAACTTATAAATACTTGTATCAGCATTTTTCACTCGTTTGAACTTGAAACCATTCAAAACAATTTTAGGCTTCATTCTTGACTCATTCGAACTTGAAAACAATTTCTAACTTCATTCTTGACTCATTTGTACATGGAAACAACTTATAAAGACTTGTATTATCATTGTTCACTCGTTTGAACTTAAAACCATTCAAAATAATTTTAGGCTTCATTCTTGACTCGTTCGAACTTGAAAACAACTTCTAGCTTCATTCTTGACACACTTGTACATGGAAACAACTTATAAAGACTTATATCGTCATTCTTCACTCGTTTGAACTTGAAAACCATTCATAACAATTTTAAGCTTCATTCTTGACTCGTTCGAACTTGAAAACAACTTCTAAATTCATTCTTGACTCATTTATACATGGAAACAACTTATAAATACTTGTATCATCATTTTTCACTCGTTTGAACTTAAAACCATTCAAAATAATTTTAGGCTTCATTCTTGACTCGTTCGAACTTGAAAACAACTTCTAGCATCATTCTTGACTCATTTGTACATGGAAACAACTTATAAACACATGTATCATATTTTTTTACTCTTCTTGAGCTTCAAAACCATTCAAAACAATTTTAGGCTTCATTCTTGACTCGTTCGAACTTGAAAACAACTTCTCTGATCATTCTTGACTCATTTGTACATGGAAACAACTTATAAAGACTTGTATGATTATTGTTCACTCGTTTGAACTTGAAACAATTCAAAACAATTTTAGGCTTCATTCTTGACTCGTTCGAACTTGAAACCAACTCCTAGCTTCATTCTTGACTCATTTGTACTTGGAAACAACTTATAAATACTTGTATCCTAATTTTTCACTCGTTTGAACTTGAAAACCATTCATAACAATTTTAGGCTTCATTCTTGACTCGTTCGAACTTGAAAACCACTTCCTCCTTTATTCTTGACTCATTTGTACATGGAAACAACTTATAAAGACTTATATCGTCATTCTTCACTCGTTTGAACTTGAAAACCATTCATAACAATTTTACGCTTCATTCTTGACTCGTTCGAACTTGAAAACAACTTCTAAATTCATTCTTGACTCATTTATACATGGAAACAACTTATAAATACTTGTATCATCATTTTTCACTCGTTTGAACTTAAAACCATTCAAAATAATTTTAGGCTTCATTCTTGACTCGTTCGAACTTGAAAACAACTTCTAGCATCATTCTTGACTCATTTGTACATGGAAACAACTTATAAACACATGTATCATATTTTTTTACTCTTCTTGAACTTCAAAACCATTCAAAACAATTTTAGGCTTCATTCTTGACTCGTTCGAACTTGAAAACAAATTTTAGCTTCATTCTTGACTCATTTGTACATGGAAACAACTTATAAAGACTTGTATCATCATTGTTCACTCATTTGAACTTAAAACCATTCAAAATAATTTTAGGCTTCATTCTTGACTCGTTCGAACTTGAAAACAACTTCTAGCATCATTCTTGACTCATTTGTACATGGAAACAACTTATAAACACTTGTATCATCATTTTTTACTCTTCTTGAATTACAAAACCATTCAAAACAATTTTAGGCTTCATTCTTGACTCGTTCGAACTTGAAAACAAATTCTAGCTTCATTCTTGACTCATTTGTACATGAAAACAACTTATCAAGACTTGTATCATCATTTTTCACTCATTTGAACTTGAAAACTATTCAAAACAATTTTAGGCTTCATTCTTGACTCGTTCGAACTTGAAAATAATTTCTAGCTTCATTCTTGACTCATTTGTACATGGAAACAAGTTATAAAGACTTGTATCATCATTCTTCACTCGTTTGAACTTGAAAACCATTCATAACATTTTTGGGCTTCATTCTTGACTCGTTCTAACATGAAAACAACTTCTAACTTCATTCTTGACTCATTTGTACATGGAAACAACTTATAAATACTTGTATCATTATATTTCACTCGTTTGAACTTGAAACCATTAAAAACAATTTTAGGCTTCATTCTTGACTCGTTCGAACTTGAAAACCACTTCTTCCTTCATTCTTGACTCATTTGAACATGGAAACAACTTATAAACACTTGTATCATCATTTTGTACTCTTCTTGAACTTCAAAATAATTCAAAACATTTTTTGGATTCATTTTTGACTCGTTCGAACTTGAAAACAAATTTTAGCTTCATTCTTGACTCATTTGTACATGGAAACAACTTATAAAGACTTGTATCATTATTGTTCACTCGTTTGAACTTGAAACCATTCAAAATAATTTTAGGCTTCATTCTTGACTCGTTCGAACTTGAAAACAACATCTAGCTTCATTCTTGACTCATTTGTTAATGGAAACAACTTATAAAGACTTGTATCATCATTCTTCACTCGTTTGAACTTGAAAACCATTCATAACAATTTTAGGCTTCATTCTTGACTCGTTCGAACTTGAAAACAACTTCTACCTTCATTCTTGACTCATTTGTACATGGAAACAACTTCTTCCTTCATTCTTGACTCATTTGTACATGGAAACAACTTATAAATACTTGTATCATCATTTTTCACTCGTTTGAACTTGAAAACCATTCATAACAATTTTAGACTTCATTCTTGACTCGTTCGAACTTGAAAACAATTTCTAACTTCATTCTTGACTCATTTGTACATGGAAACAACTTATAAAGACTTGTATTATCATTGTTCACTCGTTTGAACTTAAAACCATTCAAAACAATTTTAGGCTTCATTCTTGACTCGTTCGAACTTGAAAACATCTTCTAGCATCATTCTTGACTCATTTGTACATGGAAACAACTTATAAATACTTGTATCATCATTTTGTACTCTTCTTGAACTTCAAAACAATTCAAAACATTTTTAGGCTTCATTCTTGACTCGTTCGAATTTGAAAACAACTTCTAGCTTCATTCTTGACTCATTTGTACATGGAAACTTATAAAGACTTGTATCATCATTGTTCACTCGTTTGAACTTGAAACCATTCAAAACAATTTTAGGCTTCATTCTTGACTCGTTCGAACTTGAAAACAACTGCTAGCATCATTCTTGACTCATTTGTACATGGAAACAACTTATAAACACTTGTATCATCATTTTTTACTCTTCTTGAATTTCAAAACCATTCAAAACAATTTTAGGCTTCATTCTTGACTCGTTCGAACTTGAAAACAATTTCTAACTTCATTCTTGACTCATTTGTACATGGAAACAACTTATAAATACTTGTATCATTATTTTTCACTCGTTTGAACTTGAAAACCATTCATAACAATTTTTGTATCATCATTGTTCACTCGTTTGAACTTGAAACCATTCAAAACAATTTTAGGCTTCATTCTTGACTCGTTCGAACTTAAAAATAACTTCTAGCATCATTCTTGACTCATTTGTACATGGAAACAACTTATATATACTAGTATCATCATTTTTCACTCGTTTGAACTTGAAACCATTCAAAACAATTTTAGGCTTCATTCTTGACTCGTTCGAACTTGAAAACAATTTCTAACTTCATTCTTGACTCATTTGTACATGGAAACAACTTATAAAGACTATACGATCATTGTTCACTCGTTTGAACTTGAAACCATTCCAAACAATTTTAGGCTTCATTCTTGTAACGATCGAGGTAATTAAATCTATTTGAATAATATGAATTTTGAAGAAGGTGACCAAGTGTTGTTAAAGATTTCTCCGTGGAAAGGTGTTAGTAGATTTGGCAAGAGAGGAAAGCTTAATCCACGATATATAGGACCTTTCGAAGTTTTGAAGCAAGTTGGGAAAGTTGCATATGAATTGGCTCTACCACCACAGATGCAGCACATTCACAATGTTTTTCACGTATCTATGCTTAGAAAGTATAATCCTGATATGAGTCATGTGATAGAGTATGAACCCTTGGAAATTCAACCCGACTTGTCCTATGTAGAACAGCCTGTAGAGATTCAGGATCATAAGGATAAAGTTTTGAGGAATAAGTCTGTTAGGCTTGTAAAGGTTTTGTGGAGAAACCCTCGAGTTGAGGAATCTACCTGGGAACTTGAGAGTGAAATGCTCGAGAAGTATCCCTATTTGTTTACTTAGGCTGATTCTGAGGACAGAATCTTTTTAAGGGGGGGGAGAATGTAACGATCGAGGTAATTAAATCTATTTGAATAATATGAGGTATATGACTTATGTGTTTTAATGTGTTAAGATATGATATGTGGTGATTTTATATGTCCGGTTGACTGCCCGTTTGACTGTATTATGCTTACATGTTTTAATTAAGTGATTAATTGATTTTTCATGCTTAATTGAGTGACTGTTTGATTTTTATAAAATTATTGGTGTGTCCAATAATTATGAAATTTTATATGTAGCTTCTATGTGATTTTAGAGACTTTCTAAAAATGGTGATGTATTTAATTATAGTCCCAGTGATTTTATATAAATCTTTCATTCCTGTTTTATTCTAGAGATATTACTCTTCTAAATTCCATATTTAATTATTGGAATGCCCAAAAATCATGAAACCTGTTTCAAAATGTTTTTTAAATATTTTGAGACTTTTGAAAAATAAAAGTTTATTTTATTCAAGCCCGAATGTATTTTTAAAGATTTTCCTACTCTTATTTCCTATTTCTGTACTAAAACTTCAAAGATTTTTAATTAATTCTTTATTCATCAGAAAAATATTTCAAAAATATGGGTGAGCTTCTAAATTCGTATTCTTTATTTTAAAAATATAAAACTCATTTTTGTATCCATTTATACCCAAAATTTGATTTATTAAATGATTTAATTTCAGAAAATAGCAAATGTGAATTTACTATTTTACCCTTGCTTTTGTTATAACCTGCAACACCCACCCATTTCTTCCCTTGCTCTGCAACTAGCGTACCAGGTCGACTCTCTCTCTCTAGAACTACTGCGTGCGTGAGTGTGTGTGAGTAAATCGACTTGATGTTGTAGATTATTGAGTAGTTAAATGCTAGCAATGTTACTATGATGATTTGATTTCATTTTGTTGCAAAACTTATAAATGTTTGTATGTAGCCGTATGTATATTAATTGCTAGGGTTGCATGCAAGCTCCATTAGTACCTTGATTTCAATTATAGTGTCTTTATTGAGCTATACTCGAAGATTGTAGGTTGATGGAAGCAAAAAGAACCCGAAACGGGTCTTTGTTCTTCATCGCCGTCGCCGGCGATGAACTCCGGTGAGCCGGCGACTCAACTAGCTTCATTTAGCTTCGATTTTAATAGTAATGATTAGTATGAGTATTAATCTAAGGGCTTCTGTGATTGCATGTTTGTTTCTTGAGTTTTCCGAACTATAATCAAATTTCCGGCCACGTTTTGCAATTTTCCGGTCATGGCCTCAAGTGCAGCTCGAGATTTGAGCTTTGGGTGGGATAAATAGCTGCAATGTAGTGGTTAGATGATTAATCAAGGATTGCATGTGATTAATTGCAATTAGTTCGAAAATTTTGAATTAATTGAATAATTTTATATTCGATTTTTATGTAAATGTTATAATTAATTTGGGGTCTTATTCGATTTAAAAGAAATGCAGTAATTTATAAATACTTCATATGTATAAGTTAAGTATAGGGCTGATTTTCTGATTCTACATATATAGTATATATGTTTTCGAATTAATAAGCATTTTATAATGCTAATTCTTGCAATTAATTGATTTAAAATCGTCATGGTCATATTCTCTATTTAACCTTATTAAAGTGTATGATCACAAAAGCTGAAAGCAGGAATTTGTAATACATAGTTAAACGTACTACTAAAATGGTTTAATAATTGCATTATGATTAGACAATTAGGTTCGAAATTGTTTAAATATAAAGTGAAGATTGAGTTGCAAATTGATTAGTATATGGGTAATTGAGATGTTATATGGTGCATTAGAGTGTAGCTTGATGCTAGTCACTGAATTCTTGGTCGAATTATGATCTTCATGATAGCCCTTTTTCGAAATATGTGTATATTAGTATTCTATATTCGAATGTCATTCATTGATTGCCAATATGAGTTTAAGTAATTGAACATGGATTAGCATGATATAGAATTGAATTAAGAATTAGATTGACTATATCAATAAGCAGTTGATACCTGAGTTGTTTCAGTTATTCTGAATGATAATAGTATTGTATATTGTTTATAGCTATTGCTTGTTTGATATGGATTTGGTGCAAACATGGTTGTATAATGGGATATGATTGACATTAATGTTTGGTTGTGTCGGTTGCATTCCGACGGATAGCTCCAATTACAGGGGAAGTGCTGCCAAAATTTTCTAAAACTAAAACAACTTTGTAAAGCATTATTGGCACACCACTTCTGTATAGGAATGACTATCAGTCAGGAATATTGTAGATGATCTAATTGTCTATGTGATACTTGCTTGCCAGTGTAGAAGTGATTTTAGTAGAATATGTCTATAGTGGATTATATATGTGTTTAAGGGTTGCATTATCGAAAGGGTAGAATAGTTAGATGTTAAAGAGAACGTCGAGAGTTTATAAGATTCTTAAATAGTACTATTTATGTGTAGCTACGAAGGATATTGAGGTGAAGGACAAGGGAAAAGCTAAAGTAGAGAGTTAGTGTCTGGTGTAGGCGATCTACCTGTTCCACAGCTGTAGCATTCCTTGTTTGAGGCAAGTAACTACTGCCTAATCTCTTTTAAATTAAGCACTGTTTTATAAACTGCTTTATGACCCTGCAACTGTATTATCTTATCTCAACTGTTTTAAATTACAGCCTGCTTTACTTTAATTGATTTACTTAAACTGCAACCTTATACCAGTGTTAATTGCACTTTAAACTTTTCAATCCCTGAACTACTATTGACAACTTATAAACTAGTTTTACAAATCTTAAACCAGTGATCTTGAGCTGTGACTTATGCTACCACCACTTTCTTAACAATAATTGCTTAAACCTAAACCTTAAAAGAACCCTGTTATTTAGGCCTAACTACTGTTCTGATTAAATGTTTTACAACTGTTTTCAAAAACAACTGTTATACTTATGAATTGACCCTGCAACTTGACTTCCCAACTTTAACTTGTTTTAGATTTCCAGTTCATGATTTCAGCTTACCCTATTACAACAGAAACTTGTTTGAGACTTATTTTGGAATAAACTTTACCTCTGTCTAATGATCTTTAAAAAGAGATTTAAATATGAAATCCGACTTTCAAGAAGTCTTTTTCATCAAATGATTTGGTAACTTTAAAAAGAAAGGTTTTGGTTATTATAGGAATTCCGATCAAAATGGTTTCTGCGGATTCCTATAGGTTGGAGGCGTAAGAGGCCGAGTGACGCCGGTCCAGCACTTTTTATGTGTAGACTATAATGAGATAGTCAATGGCTATAATGAGATAGCCCACGGCCAATGGCAATAAGTGCCTTTATGAGTACTCCTTATGTCCAGAGGGACTTTAGTCCGTTATGGGGACTTTACGTGGCTGATCACCCGTATTGTCTGGCGTTGTGAGAAAACTTCAACCAAAATGATTGTTTTAAACAGTAAAGGTCCTAATGAGAGGACAGTTTTATAAATGATTTGAAAAGTAAAGGTCCTAATGAAAGGACAATTTTATAGATGATTTTAAAAGCAAGGTCCTAATGAGAGGACAGTTTTATAAAATGTTTTGAAAGAATCAATCCTAAGGAAAGGATAGTTTTATATAAATGGACTTTGAAATGATTAATAATGAAAATTGAAATGCCCTGTTATATCATGCCCTTTTTCAGCTTAAACTGTCAGTCCTATCTTGACTTCACCTTGTTTCAATTGTTATACATTATTTTCCTGTTATCCATCTAACCCTGCAGATTACTCTTATACTTACACCTGGTTATTACTTTCCAGTTTCTTGTTTACTCTGTACCAGTTATTGAAATTGTTTAACCCTGCCAGCAATTTTATAAAAGAAAGTTTTGCGAGTAATGATTACCCTGACTAGTATGTTAATTACAACTTTGGGACAATGAGGTCCAGAAATGATTTAAAGCATGGTTTTGAGAAAAGTCTTTTAAATTATATACAAGCCTGTAGAACTGTTTTTTAACCTATATGGTTACTTGCTGAGCTTTTGTAGCTCATTCTTTTATTTTCTAACATCTACAGCTTTTGAGAATCATGGTCCGTATTAAGCAGACTGCTCGGAAGAACATGTCTTACATGAACTTTGCTAGGCTGGCTGAGAGGGAACAGGTAGGATCGAGGCAGAGTTGGAAGGAAAAGACTTTGTTTAGTCTTGTACTTTTATTAGTAGATCTTGAGATGTTTCAGGAGTTG
Organism: Oenanthe sinensis; assembly: GCA_028671895.1. Lineage (NCBI taxonomy): Eukaryota > Viridiplantae > Streptophyta > Magnoliopsida > Apiales > Apiaceae > Oenanthe > Oenanthe sinensis. Next base: position 52,458 of record JAPMAC010000219.1, read on the forward strand.
TAATATTATTTCGTTGCTGTAAATTTAAAAATAAATGAATGTAGTTGTGTGCTTGTTTCATACCATTACCTTGAAAGGTCCAGGCGAGTAGTCGGGGTCATATTTATGCATATTTTCTATTATTGTTATTTAGGGTGCATGCATATAGAGTGTCAGTGACGCCCCGATCTAGACCCCGGGTCGGGAGGGCGCCACAGGTTGGTATCAGAGCTAAGGTTTTGGTCACTGAAACAAGCCAGGATTAAGTTAAACAAATAGATCATTTAATAAAAGGAGAGAGAGTAATGGTAAGATAGGATTAGATAGCGAAGAGTGTATAGACGTTAGGATTTTAACTGTAGATTTAAGGTGATCTTATCCCTTTTTGCATTACATATTATATTATTGCAGGCTCGTGGTATTGTTTCACAACCACCACCCTCTCCTAGTTCCTCTGATTCTTCTTCTTCGGATTCTGACGATGATGTTATAGTCATATCCAGTTCTGAGAGCGAGGAGGAGTTGATTCCTGAGCCCCTTGCTCAGCCTGACCTACCCTCAGGGAGTGCTTGTGCCCCTATTCGCCATAGAGTTTATAGGCCAGCTATTACCCGAGGCCAGCTGAGAGTTCCCGAGCATCCTGTCGAGTGGTGGGAGGATCGCATTAGAGCTGTTGAGGAGGAGGGACGTAGGCAGATTGCGGCTAGGGCATTTCCAGACGATGTGGCGGAGCGGGCAGGAGAGTTAACCCGTGTGCTTAGTAGACTGCTGATTGGACTCAGGGCAGCCAGAGACAGGGATCACAGGGGTGATTAGATGTCAGGATGTTTGAGTGTTAGAAGGGACATTTGTTAGAGCCCTCTAGCACACTTGCCCAGATGTTATTTCTGTTTTCTTCCCAGTACTTTTATTTCGTGTTTGTACTTTAACTTATCCTGCACTTTGGCACTTTTCGTATCTATTTATGATTGCTTTTCAGTTCCAGTATCTTCCGATATATCTGTCATTTACCTTTTCGCACATTTGACCATAAACTGTTCCTTTCCTTTACCAGTACCTTATTTATACCTGTTGTGCTAACCTGTTTTCGATAGAACCTTTATATCCTTGTTGTACAGGCAACTTATGTAGTAATGATGCTACAAGATTGATTTCTAAAATAAAGTTTCTAATGCTCAAATGGTTTTAAAAAAGTATTTGAACTGTTTACAATATGGTGTAGTGTATTGCTTAATAAGTTGCTTGTTTCCCTATAGTAAATGCCGCCAAGAAAAAGAAACACCTCAAATTCGTCTCAGAACCATAATACTCAAGATCAAAATCCCATGGACCCTACAGTTGCCCAACTCATTCAGTTGCTACAACAGCAAACAACTCTTTTAACTCAGCAACAGCAAAGACCTTCTGCACCCCCAGTAGTTACTTTTAAATCTTTTCAAGCAGTGAAACCACCTGAATTCAAAGGATCCACAGACCCAGTAGAAGCCCAGACATGGCTTAAGGAGATGGAAAAAGCTTTTCAGTTGGTGGACGTAGATGAAGATAAAAAGACTGAGTATGCTAGTTATTTTCTTAAAGCTGAAGCCGGTTACTGGTGGGAATCTACGAAGATGCTTCAGGGTGAAGGTGTGATTTCTTGGGATCAGTTTACAGAATTGTTTTTAGAAAAGTACTTTCCTAGTTTCATGAAGGACCAGATGGAGATTAAATTTCTAGAACTGAAGCAAGGAGGTATGAGGGTAGCAGAGTACGAGGCCAAGTTTTCTGAGATGGCCAGGTTTGTGCCAGAATTTGTCAACACTGATGTTAAGAAGGCTAAGAGGTTTCAGCAAGGCCTAAGGCCATGGATTAGAAGTAGGGTAGCAGTTTTTGAGCTGCAAAGCTTCACTGCAATAGTTCAAAAAGCAATGATCGTGGAAGGTGAGAGTGACATGTCCCAGAAGGAGAAGGACAACAGAAAGAGAAAGTTTGGTGCTAGGGAAGACAGTCAGGGACATGGTAATTTCAGGAATAAGTTTCATAGAAGACCAGAAGGTCAGAGAAGTAATGTTCAACAGATCAAGAATGGTAATGATGGAAGAGGAAGACAGAATAATAAAGCTCAAGGTTTCGACCAGCCAAAGGCCGTCAGACAGTTTGTTCCTGAGTGCAAGATTTGTGGAAGGAAGCACTCTGGAGTTTGTAATAAGCCCAATATTACCTGCTTCAAATGCAACAGGAAAGGACATTATGCAGCAGAATGCAACAGTCAGAGTCAGAATCAAAATCAAAAGTCAGGGATCAAATGCTATAAGTGTGGCAAGCTAGGTCACATGGCAAGGGAATGCAAGGAACCTACACAGCCTACCAATGTTCTCCGAATAGATGGAACTCCGTCTCAATCTTCAGCACATCAATCTAGAGCAAGAACATTCAACATGACTCAGAAAGAGGCTATCCAGGATGTGGATGTGATATCAGGTACACTTCCTGTTAACTCAGTGCAAGCTAGTGTATTGATTGATTCAGGAGCTACTAAGTCTTTTGTATCTCAAGATTTCCTTGGTAAATTGCAATGTGAAGTCCGACCTTTGGAGCAAGTTTTAGTTATAGAAGTAGCTAACCAGGCAAAGATTCCAGTAAGCCAAGTTTGTCCTAGTTGTGACATTGAAATAGGCAGTTATCATTTTCTTGCTAACTTAATACCTTTTAAGTTAGGTGAATTTGATGTAATTCTAGGGATGGATTGGTTGTCAGAATACAAGGCTCAAATAGATTGTAGGAATAAGAATTTAAAGTTGAAAACCCTAGAAGGAGAAGAAGTTGAATTCCGAGGTACCCGGCAAGTCAAGAAGTTTTTGAATATTGCTCAGGCAAAGAGATTTCTGCGTCAAGGATGTGAGGCTTACCTAGCCTATGTTGTAGACACTGAGAAGAAGTCAGTTCAATTAGAAGATGTTCCTATCGTCAATGAATTTCCCGACGTGTTTCCAGATGAATTACCAGGCTTACCTTCCGATAGGGAAATAGAATTCTCCATTGATTTAGCTCCAGGCACTGAGCCAGTTTCCAAAGCCCCGTATAGAATGGCGCCAGTTGAGATGAAAGAGTTGGCGAGTCAAATACAAGATCTCTTGGATAAAGGAATAATAAGACCTAGTGTGTCCCCTTGGGGAGCACCAGTTTTATTTGTTAAAAAGAAGGATGGAAGCATGAGGTTGTGCATAGATTACCGAGAATTAAATAAGCTAACCATCAAGAACAAGTACCCGTTGCCGAGGATCGATGATCTTTTTGACCAGCTGAAAGGAGCCGAATGGTTCTCAAAAATTGATTTAAGGTCCGGATACCATCAACTCAAGATCAAACCTGAAGATGTATCTAAAACAGCATTCAGAACAAGGTACGGACACTATGAATTTTTAGTTATGGCTTTTGGATTGACAAATGCCCCAGCAGCGTTTATGGACCTGATGAACAGAGTCTTTAAGAAATATTTAGACAAGTTTGTGATTGTTTTCATCGACGATATCCTGATATATTCCAAGTCAGAAGAAGAGCATGCAGATCACTTAAGAATTGCTTTAGAAACTTTAAGAAAGGAGAAGCTGTATGCGAAGTTTTCAAAATGTGAATTTTGGCTGAAGGAAGTACAATTCTTAGGTCATGTTGTTAGCAGAGAAGGCATCAAAGTTGATCCGGCAAAAATAGAAGCAGTGATGAAATGGGAAAGACCAAGGACTCCAACAGAAGTCAGAAGTTTTCTGGGTTTAGCGGGATACTATCGAAGATTTGTTCAAGATTTTTCAAAGATAGCTACCCCTATGACCAAGTTGACAAGGAAGAATGAAAAGTTTGTATGGAATGAGAAGTGTGAAGAAAGTTTTGAAGAGTTAAAGCGGAGACTAGTGTCTGCCCCGGTATTGGTGTTACCAGACGATCAAGGAAATTTTGTCATCTACAGTGACGCTTCACACAAAGGCTTGGGATGTGTTCTGATGCAACATGGGAAAGTTATTGCATATGCTTCCAGGCAGTTAAGACCTCATGAAGTGAAGTATCCTACACATGATCTGGAATTAGCTGCCATCGTATTTGCATTGAAGATTTGGAGGCACTATTTGTACGGAGAAAAGTGTGAGATTTTTACTGACCATAAGAGTTTGAAGTATATCTTTACTCAGAAAGAATTGAACATGAGACAGAGAAGATGGTTGGAATTGATCAAGGACTACGACTGCACGATCAACTACCATCCAGGCAAGGCGAATGTTGTAGCAGATGCTTTAAGTAGAAAAGAAAGATTGAATATAATGGTTTCGTCTGAAGAATTGATCAAAGAGTTTGAGAAATTGGAAATAGAGGTATGTGATTCTGATTCAGTGGAAGAGATGGTGTATACAATGACTTTTCAGCCAGAATTGTTAGAAAAGATCAAAAGATGTCAAGAACAGATGATGAGTCAAGACAGAGCTAAGTTGACTGGAGAAGAGTTAAGAAGTCAGAAGGACAGTGAAGGAATCTTTAGGTTTTCCTCACGAATTTGGATCCCCAATGTTCAAGAGCTCAAGAATGAAATTTTGCATGATGCACATAGTTCAAGATACTCTATTCATCCAGGAAGCACAAAGATGTATAAAGACTTAAAGGAAAATTTTTGGTGGCCCAACATGAAAAGAGATGTGGCAGAGTGGATCAGTAAATGTTATACGTGCCAGAGAGTCAAAGCTGAACATCAGAGGCCCAGTGGATTGTTGCAACCACTAGAGATTCCAGAATGGAAATGGGAGAATCTTGCTATGGATTTTGTAGTAGGTCTGCCAAGGACTAAGGCTAATCATGATGCTATCTGGGTAATAATAGACAGATTGACCAAGTCAGCGCACTTTCTACCTATCAACGAAAGATTTTCACTGGACAAGTTGGTTCATTTGTACCTTAAAGAGATTGTTATGCGACATGGTGTTCCTGTATCAATAGTGTCAGATAGAGACCCGAGATTCAATTCAAGATTTTGGAAGAAGTTTCAAGAATGTTTGGGAACAAAGTTGAATATGAGTACTGCATATCATCCTCAGACAGATGGCCAGAGTGAAAGGACAATCCAAACCATTGAAGACATGTTAAGAGTTTGTGCCTTGGATTTTGAAGGAAGCTGGGACGAGCATCTACCGTTAGTGGAGTTTTCATATAACAACAATTATCATGCTAGTATTGGGATGCCCCCGTATGAAGCTTTGTATGGAAGAAAATGCAGATCACCAGTGTGTTGGAATGAAGTTGGTGAGCGTAAGATTTTGGGTCCAGAGTTGGTTCAACAAACTAAAGAAAAGATTGAGTTGATTCAGAAGAGATTGCTAGCTGCTCAAGATAGGCAAAAGAAGTATGCTGACCAGTCCAGGAAGGATATGAATTTTGAAGAAGGTGACCAAGTGTTGTTAAAGATTTCTCCGTGGAAAGGTGTTAGTAGATTTGGCAAGAGAGGAAAGCTTAATCCACGATATATAGGACCTTTCGAAGTTTTGAAGCAAGTTGGGAAAGTTGCATATGAATTGGCTCTACCACCACAGATGCAGCACATTCACAATGTTTTTCACGTATCTATGCTTAGAAAGTATAATCCTGATATGAGTCATGTGATAGAGTATGAACCCTTGGAAATTCAACCCGACTTGTCCTATGTAGAACAGCCTGTAGAGATTCAGGATCATAAGGATAAAGTTTTGAGGAATAAGTCTGTTAGGCTTGTAAAGGTTTTGTGGAGAAACCCTCGAGTTGAGGAATCTACCTGGGAACTTGAGAGTGAAATGCTCGAGAAGTATCCCTATTTGTTTACTTAGGCTGATTCTGAGGACAGAATCTTTTTAAGGGGGGGAGAATGTAACGATCGAGGTAATTAAATCTATTTGAATAATATGAGGTATATGACTTATGTGTTTTAATGTGTTAAGATATGATATGTGGTGATTTTATATGTCCGGTTGACTGCCCGTTTGACTGTATTATGCTTACATGTTTTAATTAAGTGATTAATTGATTTTTCATGCTTAATTGAGTGACTGTTTGATTTTTATAAAATTATTGGTGTGTCCAATAATTATGAAATTTTATATGTAGCTTCTATGTGATTTTAGAGACTTTCTAAAAATGGTGATGTATTTAATTATAGTCCCAGTGATTTTATATAAATCTTTCATTCCTGTTTTATTCTAGAGATATTACTCTTCTAAATTCCATATTTAATTATTGGAATGCCCAAAAATCATGAAACCTGTTTCAAAATGTTTTTTAAATATTTTGAGACTTTTGAAAAATAAAAGTTTATTTTATTCAAGCCCGAATGTATTTTTAAAGATTTTCCTACTCTTATTTCCTATTTCTGTACTAAAACTTCAAAGATTTTTAATTAATTCTTTATTCATCAGAAAAATATTTCAAAAATATGGGTGAGCTTCTAAATTCGTATTCTTTATTTTAAAAATATAAAACTCATTTTTGTATCCATTTATACCCAAAATTTGATTTATTAAATGATTTAATTTCAGAAAATAGCAAATGTGAATTTACTATTTTACCCTTGCTTTTGTTATAACCTGCAACACCCACCCATTTCTTCCCTTGCTCTGCAACTAGCGTACCAGGTCGACTCTCTCTCTCTAGAACTACTGCGTGCGTGAGTGTGTGTGAGTAAATCGACTTGATGTTGTAGATTATTGAGTAGTTAAATGCTAGCAATGTTACTATGATGATTTGATTTCATTTTGTTGCAAAACTTATAAATGTTTGTATGTAGCCGTATGTATATTAATTGCTAGGGTTGCATGCAAGCTCCATTAGTACCTTGATTTCAATTATAGTGTCTTTATTGAGCTATACTCGAAGATTGTAGGTTGATGGAAGCAAAAAGAACCCGAAACGGGTCTTTGTTCTTCATCGCCGTCGCCGGCGATGAACTCCGGTGAGCCGGCGACTCAACTAGCTTCATTTAGCTTCGATTTTAATAGTAATGATTAGTATGAGTATTAATCTAAGGGCTTCTGTGATTGCATGTTTGTTTCTTGAGTTTTCCGAACTATAATCAAATTTCCGGCCACGTTTTGCAATTTTCCGGTCATGGCCTCAAGTGCAGCTCGAGATTTGAGCTTTGGGTGGGATAAATAGCTGCAATGTAGTGGTTAGATGATTAATCAAGGATTGCATGTGATTAATTGCAATTAGTTCGAAAATTTTGAATTAATTGAATAATTTTATATTCGATTTTTATGTAAATGTTATAATTAATTTGGGGTCTTATTCGATTTAAAAGAAATGCAGTAATTTATAAATACTTCATATGTATAAGTTAAGTATAGGGCTGATTTTCTGATTCTACATATATAGTATATATGTTTTCGAATTAATAAGCATTTTATAATGCTAATTCTTGCAATTAATTGATTTAAAATCGTCATGGTCATATTCTCTATTTAACCTTATTAAAGTGTATGATCACAAAAGCTGAAAGCAGGAATTTGTAATACATAGTTAAACGTACTACTAAAATGGTTTAATAATTGCATTATGATTAGACAATTAGGTTCGAAATTGTTTAAATATAAAGTGAAGATTGAGTTGCAAATTGATTAGTATATGGGTAATTGAGATGTTATATGGTGCATTAGAGTGTAGCTTGATGCTAGTCACTGAATTCTTGGTCGAATTATGATCTTCATGATAGCCCTTTTTCGAAATATGTGTATATTAGTATTCTATATTCGAATGTCATTCATTGATTGCCAATATGAGTTTAAGTAATTGAACATGGATTAGCATGATATAGAATTGAATTAAGAATTAGATTGACTATATCAATAAGCAGTTGATACCTGAGTTGTTTCAGTTATTCTGAATGATAATAGTATTGTATATTGTTTATAGCTATTGCTTGTTTGATATGGATTTGGTGCAAACATGGTTGTATAATGGGATATGATTGACATTAATGTTTGGTTGTGTCGGTTGCATTCCGACGGATAGCTCCAATTACAGGGGAAGTGCTGCCAAAATTTTCTAAAACTAAAACAACTTTGTAAAGCATTATTGGCACACCACTTCTGTATAGGAATGACTATCAGTCAGGAATATTGTAGATGATCTAATTGTCTATGTGATACTTGCTTGCCAGTGTAGAAGTGATTTTAGTAGAATATGTCTATAGTGGATTATATATGTGTTTAAGGGTTGCATTATCGAAAGGGTAGAATAGTTAGACGTTAAAGAGAACGTCGAGAGTTTATAAGATTCTTAAATAATACTATTTATGTGTAGCTACGAAGGATATTGAGGTGAAGGACAAGGGAAAAGCTAAAGTAGAGAGTTAGTGTCTGGTGTAGGCGATCTACCTGTTCCACAGCTGTAGCATTCCTTGTTTGAGGCAAGTAACTACTGCCTAATCTCTTTTAAATTAAGCACTGTTTTATAAACTGCTTTATGACCCTGCAACTGTATTATCTTATCTCAACTGTTTTAAATTACAGCCTGCTTTACTTTAATTGATTTACTTAAACTGCAACCTTATACCAGTGTTAATTGCACTTTAAACTTTTCAATCCCTGAACTACTATTGACAACTTATAAACTAGTTTTACAAATCTTAAACCAGTGATCTTGAGCTGTGACTTATGCTACCACCACTTTCTTAACAATAATTGTTAAACCTAAACCTTAAAAGAACCCTGTTATTTAGGCCTAACTACTGTTCTGATTAAATGTTTTACAACTGTTTTCAAAAACAACTGTTATACTTATGAATTGACCCTGCAACTTGACTTCCCAACTTTATCTTGTTTTAGATTTCCAGTTCATGATTTCAGCTTACCCTATTACAACAGAAACTTGTTTGAGACTTATCTTGGAATAAACTTTACCTCTGTCTAATGATCTTTAAAAAGAGATTTAAATATGAAATCCGACTTTCAAGAAGTCTTTTTCATCAAATGATTTGGTAACTTTAAAAAGAAAGGTTTTGGTTATTATAGGAATTCCGATCAAAATGGTTTCTGCGGATTCCTATAGGTTGGAGGCGTAAGAGGCCGAGTGACGCCGGTCCAGTACTTTTTATGTGTAGACTATAATGAGATAGTCAATGGCTATAATGAGATAGCCCAAGGCCAATGGCAATAAGTGCCTTTATGAGTACTCCTTATGTCCAGAGGGACTTTAGTCCGTTATGGGGACTTTACGTGGCTGATCACCCGTATTGTCTGGCGTTGTGAGAAAACTTCAACCAAAATGATTGTTTTAAACAGTAAAGGTCCTAATGAGAGGACAGTTTTATAAATGATTTGAAAAGTAAAGGTCCTAATGAAAGGACAATTTTATAGATGATTTTAAAAGCAAGGTCCTAATGAGAGGACAGTTTTATAAAATGTTTTGAAAGAATCAATCCTAAGGAAAGGATAGTTTTATATAAATGGACTTTGAAATGATTAATAATGAAAATTGAAATGCCCTGTTATATCATGCCCTTTTTCAGCTTAAACTGTCAGTCCTATCTTGACTTCACCTTGTTTCAATTGTTATACATTATTTTCCTGTTATCCATCTAACCCTGCAGATTACTCTTATACTTACACCTGGTTATTACTTTCCAGTTTCTTGTTTACTCTGTACCAGTTATTGAAATTGTTTAACCCTGCCAGCAATTTTATAAAAGAAAGTTTTGCGAGTAATGATTACCCTGACTAGTATGTTAATTACAACTTTGGGACAATGAGGTCCAGAAATGATTTAAAGCATGGTTTTGAGAAAAGTCTTTTAAATTATATACAAGCCTGTAGAACTGTTTTTTAACCTATATGGTTACTTGCTGAGCTTTTGTAGCTCATTCTTTTATTTTCTAACATCTACAGCTTTTGAGAATCATGGTCCGTATTAAGCAGACTGCTCGGAAGAACATGTCTTACATGAACTTTGCTAGGCTGGCTGAGAGGGAACAGGTAGGATCGAGGCAGAGTTGGAAGGAAAAGACTTTGTTTAGTCTTGTACTTTTATTAGTAGATCTTGAGATGTTTCAGGAGTTGTAATATTATTTCGTTGCTGTAAATTTAAAAATAAATGAATGTAGTTGTGTGCTTGTTTCATACCATTACCTTGAAAGGTCCAGGCGAGTAGTCGGGGTCATATTTATGCATATTTTCTATTATTGTTATTTAGGGTGCATGCATATAGAGTGTCAGTGACGCCCCGATCTAGACCCCGGGTCGGGAGGGCGCCACAGGTTGGTATCAGAGCTAAGGTTTTGGTCACTGAAACAAGCCAGGATTAAGTTAAACAAATAGATCATTTAATAAAAGGAGAGAGAGTAATGGTAAGATAGGATTAGATAGCGAAGAGTGTATAGACGTTAGGATTTTAACTGTAGATTTAAGGTGATCTTATCCCTTTTTGCATTACATATTATATTATTGCAGGCTCGTGGTATTGTTTCACAACCACCACCCTCTCCTAGTTCCTCTGATTCTTCTTCTTCGGATTCTGACGATGATGTTATAGTCATATCCAGTTCTGAGAGCGAGGAGGAGTTGATTCCTGAGCCCCTTGCTCAGCCTGACCTACCCTCAGGGAGTGCTTGTGCCCCTATTCGCCATAGAGTTTATAGGCCAGCTATTACCCGAGGCCAGCTGAGAGTTCCCGAGCATCCTGTCGAGTGGTGGGAGGATCGCATTAGAGCTGTTGAGGAGGAGGGACGTAGGCAGATTGCGGCTAGGGCATTTCCAGACGATGTGGCGGAGCGGGCAGGAGAGTTAACCCGTGTGCTTAGTAGACTGCTGATTGGACTCAGGGCAGCCAGAGACAGGGATCACAGGGGTGATTAGATGTCAGGATGTTTGAGTGTTAGAAGGGACATTTGTTAGAGCCCTCTAGCACACTTGCCCAGATGTTATTTCTGTTTTCTTCCCAGTACTTTTATTTCGTGTTTGTACTTTAACTTATCCTGCACTTTGGCACTTTTCGTATCTATTTATGATTGCTTTTCAGTTCCAGTATCTTCCGATATATCTGTCATTTACCTTTTCGCACATTTGACCATAAACTGTTCCTTTCCTTTACCAGTACCTTATTTATACCTGTTGTGCTAACCTGTTTTCGATAGAACCTTTATATCCTTGTTGTACAGGCAACTTATGTAGTAATGATGCTACAAGATTGATTTCTAAAATAAAGTTTCTAATGCTCAAATGGTTTTAAAAAAGTATTTGAACTATTTACAATATGGTGTAGTGTATTGCTTAATAAGTTGCTTGTTTCCCTATAGTAAATGCCGCCAAGAAAAAGAAACACCTCAAATTCGTCTCAGAACCATAATACTCAAGATCAAAATCCCATGGACCCTACAGTTGCCCAACTCATTCAGTTGCTACAACAGCAAACAGCTCTTTTAACTCAGCAACAGCAAAGACCTTCTGCACCCCCAGTAGTTACTTTTAAATCTTTTCAAGCAGTGAAACCACCTGAATTCAAAGGATCCACAGACCCAGTAGAAGCCCAGACATGGCTTAAGGAGATGGAAAAAGCTTTTCAGTTGGTGGACGTAGATGAAGATAAAAAGACTGAGTATGCTAGTTATTTTCTTAAAGCTGAAGCCGGTTACTGGTGGGAATCTACGAAGATGCTTCAGGGTGAAGGTGTGATTTCTTGGGATCAGTTTACAGAATTGTTTTTAGAAAAGTACTTTCCTAGTTTCATGAAGGACCAGATGGAGATTAAATTTCTAGAACTGAAGCAAGGAGGTATGAGTGTAGCAGAGTACGAGGCCAAGTTTTCTGAGATGGCCAGGTTTGTGCCAGAATTTGTCAACACTGATGTTAAGAAGGCTAAGAGGTTTCAGCAAGGCCTAAGGCCATGGATTAGAAGTAGGGTAGCAGTTTTTGAGCTGCAAAGCTTCACTGCAATAGTTCAAAAAGCAATGATCGTGGAAGGTGAGAGTGACATGTCCCAGAAGGAGAAGGACAACAGAAAGAGAAAGTTTGGTGCTAGGGAAGACAGTCAGGGACATGGTAATTTCAGGAATAAGTTTCATAGAAGACCAGAAGGTCAGAGAAGTAATGTTCAGCAGATCAAGAATGGTAATGATGGAAGAGGAAGACAGAATAATAAAGCTCAAGGTTTCGACCAGCCAAAGGCCGTCAGACAGTTTGTTCCTGAGTGCAAGATTTGTGGAAGGAAGCACTCTGGAGTTTGTAATAAGCCCAATATTACCTGCTTCAAATGCAACAGGAAAGGACATTATGCAGCAGAATGCAACAGTCAGAGTCAGAATCAAAATCAAAAGTCAGGGATCAAATGCTATAAGTGTGGCAAGCTAGGTCACATGGCAAGGGAATGCAAGGAACCTACACAGCCTACCAATGTTCTCCGAATAGATGGAACTCCGTCTCAATCTTCAGCACATCAATCTAGAGCAAGAACATTCAACATGACTCAGAAAGAGGCTATCCAGGATGTGGATGTGATATCAGGTACACTTCCTGTTAACTCAGTGCAAGCTAGTGTATTGATTGATTCAGGAGCTACTAAGTCTTTTGTATCTCAAGATTTCCTTGGTAAATTGCAATGTGAAGTCCGACCTTTGGAGCAAGTTTTAGTTATAGAAGTAGCTAACCAGGCAAAGATTCCAGTAAGCCAAGTTTGTCCTAGTTGTGACATTGAAATAGGCAGTTATCATTTTCTTGCTAACTTAATACCTTTTAAGTTAGGTGAATTTGATGTAATTCTAGGGATGGATTGGTTGTCAGAATACAAGGCTCAAATAGATTGTAGGAATAAGAATTTAAAGTTGAAAACCCTAGAAGGAGAAGAAGTTGAATTCCGAGGTACCCGGCAAGTCAAGAAGTTTTTGAATATTGCTCAGGCAAAGAGATTTCTGCGTCAAGGATGTGAGGCTTACCTAGCCTATGTTGTAGACACTGAGAAGAAGTCAGTTCAATTAGAAGATGTTCCTATCGTCAATGAATTTCCCGACGTGTTTCCAGATGAATTACCAGGCTTACCTTCCGATAGGGAAATAGAATTCTCTATTGATTTAGCTCCAGGCACTGAGCCAGTTTCCAAAGCCCCGTATAGAATGGCGCCAGTTGAGATGAAAGAGTTGGCGAGTCAAATACAAGATCTCTTGGATAAAGGAATAATAAGACCTAGTGTGTCCCCTTGGGGAGCACCAGTTTTATTTGTTAAAAAGAAGGATGGAAGCATGAGGTTGTGCATAGATTACCGAGAATTAAATAAGCTAACCATCAAGAACAAGTACCCGTTGCCGAGGATCGATGATCTTTTTGACCAGCTGAAAGGAGCCGAATGGTTCTCAAAAATTGATTTAAGGTCCGGATACCATCAACTCAAGATCAAACCTGAAGATGTATCTAAAACAGCATTCAGAACAAGGTACGGACACTATGAATTTTTAGTTATGGCTTTTGGATTGACAAATGCCCCAGCAGCGTTTATGGACCTGATGAACAGAGTCTTTAAGAAATATTTAGACAAGTTTGTGATTGTTTTCATCGACGATATCCTGATATATTCCAAGTCAGAAGAAGAGCATGCAGATCACTTAAGAATTGCTTTAGAAACTTTAAGAAAGGAGAAGTTGTATGCGAAGTTTTCAAAATGTGAATTTTGGCTGAAGGAAGTACAATTCTTAGGTCATGTTGTTAGCAGAGAAGGCATCAAAGTTGATCCGGCAAAAATAGAAGCAGTGATGAAATGGGAAAGACCAAGGACTCCAACAGAAGTCAGAAGTTTTCTGGGTTTAGCGGGATACTATCGAAGATTTGTTCAAGATTTTTCAAAGATAGCTACCCCTATGACCAAGTTGACAAGGAAGAATGAAAAGTTTGTATGGAATGAGAAGTGTGAAGAAAGTTTTGAAGAGTTAAAGCGGAGACTAGTGTCTGCCCCGGTATTGGTGTTACCAGACGATCAAGGAAATTTTGTCATCTACAGTGACGCTTCACACAAAGGCTTGGGATGTGTTCTGATGCAACATGGGAAAGTTATTGCATATGCTTCCAGGCAGTTAAGACCTCATGAAGTGAAGTATCCTACACATGATCTGGAATTAGCTGCCATCGTATTTGCATTGAAGATTTGGAGGCACTATTTGTACGGAGAAAAGTGTGAGATTTTTACTGACCATAAGAGTTTGAAGTATATCTTTACTCAGAAAGAATTGAACATGAGACAGAGAAGATGGTTGGAATTGATCAAGGACTACGACTGCACGATCAACTACCATCCAGGCAAGGCGAATGTTGTAGCAGATGCTTTAAGTAGAAAAGAAAGATTGAATATAATGGTTTCGTCTGAAGAATTGATCAAAGAGTTTGAGAAATTGGAAATAGAGGTATGTGATTCTGATTCAGTGGAAGAGATGGTGTATACAATGACTTTTCAGCCAGAATTGTTAGAAAAGATCAAAAGATGTCAAGAACAGATGATGAGTCAAGACAGAGCTAAGTTGACTGGAGAAGAGTTAAGAAGTCAGAAGGACAGTGAAGGAATCTTTAGGTTTTCCTCACGAATTTGGATCCCCAATGTTCAAGAGCTCAAGAATGAAATTTTGCATGATGCACATAGTTCAAGATACTCTATTCATCCAGGAAGCACAAAGATGTATAAAGACTTAAAGGAAAATTTTTGGTGGCCCAACATGAAAAGAGATGTGGCAGAGTGGATCAGTAAATGTTATACGTGCCAGAGAGTCAAAGCTGAACATCAGAGGCCCAGTGGATTGTTGCAACCACTAGAGATTCCAGAATGGAAATGGGAGAATCTTGCTATGGATTTTGTAGTAGGTCTGCCAAGGACTAAGGCTAATCATGATGCTATCTGGGTAATAATAGACAGATTGACCAAGTCAGCGCACTTTCTACCTATCAACGAAAGATTTTCACTGGACAAGTTGGTTCATTTGTACCTTAAAGAGATTGTTATGCGACATGGTGTTCCTGTATCAATAGTGTCAGATAGAGACCCGAGATTCAATTCAAGATTTTGGAAGAAGTTTCAAGAATGTTTGGGAACAAAGTTGAATATGAGTACTGCATATCATCCTCAGACAGATGGCCAGAGTGAAAGGACAATCCAAACCATTGAAGACATGTTAAGAGTTTGTGCCTTGGATTTTGAAGGAAGCTGGGACGAGCATCTACCGTTAGTGGAGTTTTCATATAACAACAATTATCATGCTAGTATTGGGATGCCCCCGTATGAAGCTTTGTATGGAAGAAAATGCAGATCACCAGTGTGTTGGAATGAAGTTGGTGAGCGTAAGATTTTGGGTCCAGAGTTGGTTCAACAAACTAAAGAAAAGATTGAGTTGATTCAGAAGAGATTGCTAGCTGCTCAAGATAGGCAAAAGAAGTATGCTGACCAGTCCAGGAAGGATATGAATTTTGAAGAAGGTGACCAAGTGTTGTTAAAGATTTCTCCGTGGAAAGGTGTTAGTAGATTTGGCAAGAGAGGAAAGCTTAATCCACGATATATAGGACCTTTCGAAGTTTTGAAGCAAGTTGGGAAAGTTGCATATGAATTGGCTCTACCACCACAGATGCAGCACATTCACAATGTTTTTCACGTATCTATGCTTAGAAAGTATAATCCTGATATGAGTCATGTGATAGAGTATGAACCCTTGGAAATTCAACCCGACTTGTCCTATGTAGAACAGCCTGTAGAGATTCAGGATCATAAGGATAAAGTTTTGAGGAATAAGTCTGTTAGGCTTGTAAAGGTTTTGTGGAGAAACCCTCGAGTTGAGGAATCTACCTGGGAACTTGAGAGTGAAATGCTCGAGAAGTATCCCTATTTGTTTACTTAGGCTGATTCTGAGGACAGAATCTTTTTAAGGGGGGGAGAATGTAACGATCGAGGTAATTAAATCTATTTGAATAATATGAGGTATATGACTTATGTGTTTTAATGTGTTAAGATATGATATGTGGTGATTTTATATGTCCGGTTGACTGCCCGTTTGACTGTATTATGCTTACATGTTTTAATTAAGTGATTAATTGATTTTTCATGCTTAATTGAGTGACTGTTTGATTTTTATAAAATTATTGGTGTGTCCAATAATTATGAAATTTTATATGTAGCTTCTATGTGATTTTAGAGACTTTCTAAAAATGGTGATGTATTTAATTATAGTCCCAGTGATTTTATATAAATCTTTCATTCCTGTTTTATTCTAGAGATATTACTCTTCTAAATTCCATATTTAATTATTGGAATGCCCAAAAATCATGAAACCTGTTTCAAAATGTTTTTTAAATATTTTGAGACTTTTGAAAAATAAAAGTATATTTTATTCAAGCCCGAATGTATTTTTAAAGATTTTCCTACTCTTATTTCCTATTTCTGTACTAAAACTTCAAAGATTTTTAATTAATTCTTTATTCATCAGAAAAATATTTCAAAAATATGGGTGAGCTTCTAAATTCGTATTCTTTATTTTAAAAATATAAAACTCATTTTTGTATCCATTTATACCCAAAATTTGATTTATTAAATGATTTAATTTCAGAAAATAGCAAATGTGAATTTACTATTTTACCCTTGCTTTTGTTATAACCTGCAACACCCACCCATTTCTTCCCTTGCTCTGCAACTAGCGTACCAGGTCGACTCTCTCTCTCTAGAACTACTGCGTGCGTGAGTGTGTGTGAGTAAATCGACTTGATGTTGTAGATTATTGAGTAGTTAAATGCTAGCAATGTTACTATGATGATTTGATTTCATTTTGTTGCAAAACTTATAAATGTTTGTATGTAGCCGTATGTATATTAATTGCTAGGGTTGCATGCAAGCTCCATTAGTACCTTGATTTCAATTATAGTGTCTTTATTGAGCTATACTCGAAGATTGTAGGTTGATGGAAGCAAAAAGAACCCGAAACGGGTCTTTGTTCTTCATCGCCGTCGCCGGCGATGAACTCCGGTGAGCCGGCGACTCAACTAGCTTCATTTAGCTTCGATTTTAATAGTAATGATTAGTATGAGTATTAATCTAAGGGCTTCTGTGATTGCATGTTTGTTTCTTGAGTTTTCCGAACTATAATCAAATTTCCGGCCACGTTTTGCAATTTTCCGGTCATGGCCTCAAGTGCAGCTCGAGATTTGAGCTTTGGGTGGGATAAATAGCTGCAATGTAGTGGTTAGATGATTAATCAAGGATTGCATGTGATTAATTGCAATTAGTTCGAAAATTTTGAATTAATTGAATAATTTTATATTCGATTTTTATGTAAATGTTATAATTAATTTGGGGTCTTATTCGATTTAAAAGAAATGCAGTAATTTATAAATACTTCATATGTATAAGTTAAGTATAGGGCTGATTTTCTGATTCTACATATATAGTATATATGTTTTCGAATTAATAAGCATTTTATAATGCTAATTCTTGCAATTAATTGATTTAAAATCGTCATGGTCATATTCTCTATTTAACCTTATTAAAGTGTATGATCACAAAAGCTGAAAGCAGGAATTTGTAATACATAGTTAAACGTACTACTAAAATGGTTTAATAATTGCATTATGATTAGACAATTAGGTTCGAAATTGTTTAAATATAAAGTGAAGATTGAGTTGCAAATTGATTAGTATATGGGTAATTGAGATGTTATATGGTGCATTAGAGTGTAGCTTGATGCTAGTCACTGAATTCTTGGTCGAATTATGATCTTCATGATAGCCCTTTTTCGAAATATGTGTATATTAGTATTCTATATTCGAATGTCATTCATTGATTGCCAATATGAGTTTAAGTAATTGAACATGGATTAGCATGATATAGAATTGAATTAAGAATTAGATTGACTATATCAATAAGCAGTTGATACCTGAGTTGTTTCAGTTATTCTGAATGATAATAGTATTGTATATTGTTTATAGCTATTGCTTGTTTGATATGGATTTGGTGCAAACATGGTTGTATAATGGGATATGATTGACATTAATGTTTGGTTGTGTCGGTTGCATTCCGACGGATAGCTCCAATTACAGGGGAAGTGCTGCCAAAATTTTCTAAAACTAAAACAACTTTGTAAAGCATTATTGGCACACCACTTCTGTATAGGAATGACTATCAGTCAGGAATATTGTAGATGATCTAATTGTCTATGTGATACTTGCTTGCCAGTGTAGAAGTGATTTTAGTAGAATATGTCTATAGTGGATTATATATGTGTTTAAGGGTTGCATTATCGAAAGGGTAGAATAGTTAGACGTTAAAGAGAACGTCGAGAGTTTATAAGATTCTTAAATAGTACTATTTATGTGTAGCTACGAAGGATATTGAGGTGAAGGACAAGGGAAAAGCTAAAGTAGAGAGTTAGTGTCTGGTGTAGGCGATCTACCTGTTCCACAGCTGTAGCATTCCTTGTTTGAGGCAAGTAACTACTGCCTAATCTCTTTTAAATTAAGCACTGTTTTATAAACTGCTTTATGACCCTGCAACTGTATTATCTTATCTCAACTGTTTTAAATTACAGCCTGCTTTACTTTAATTGATTTACTTAAACTGCAACCTTATACCAGTGTTAATTGCACTTTAAACTTTTCAATCCCTGAACTACTATTGACAACTTATAAACTAGTTTTACCAATCTTAAACCAGTGATCTTGAGCTGTGACTTATGCTACCACCACTTTCTTAACAATAATTGTTAAACCTAAACCTTAAAAGAACCCTGTTATTTAGGCCTAACTACTGTTCTGATTAAATGTTTTACAATTGTTTTCAAAAACAACTGTTATACTTATGAATTGACCCTGCAACTTGACTTCCCAACTTTAACTTGTTTTAGATTTCCAGTTCATGATTTCAGCTTACCCTATTACAACAGAAACTTGTTTGAGACTTATCTTGGAATAAACTTTACCTCTGTCTAATGATCTTTAAAAAGAGATTTAAATATGAAATCCGACTTTCAAGAAGTCTTTTTCATCAAATGATTTGGTAACTTTAAAAAGAAAGGTTTTGGTTATTATAGGAATTCCGATCAAAATGGTTTCTGCGGATTCCTATAGGTTGGAGGCGTAAGAGGCCGAGTGACGCCGGTCCAGCACTTTTTATGTGTAGACTATAATGAGATAGTCAATGGCTATAATGAGATAGCCCAAGGCCAATGGCAATAAGTGCCTTTATGAGTACTCCTTATGTCCAGAGGGACTTTAGTCCGTTATGGGGACTTTACGTGGCTGATCACCCGTATTGTCTGGCGTTGTGAGAAAACTTCAACCAAAATGATTGTTTTAAACAGTAAAGGTCCTAATGAGAGGACAGTTTTATAAATGATTTGAAAAGTAAAGGTCCTAATGAAAGGACAATTTTATAGATGATTTTAAAAGCAAGGTCCTAATGAGAGGACAGTTTTATAAAATGTTTTGAAAGAATCAATCCTAAGGAAAGGATAGTTTTATATAAATGGACTTTGAAATGATTAATAATGAAAATTGAAATGCCCTGTTATATCATGCCCTTTTTCAGCTTAAACTGTCAGTCCTATCTTGACTTCACCTTGTTTCAATTGTTATACATTATTTTCCTGTTATCCATCTAACCCTGCAGATTACTCTTATACTTACACCTGGTTATTACTTTCCAGTTTCTTGTTTACTCTGTACCAGTTATTGAAATTGTTTAACCCTGCCAGCAGTTTTATAAAAGAAAGTTTTGCGAGTAATGATTACCCTGACTAGTATGTTAATTACAACTTTGGGACAATGAGGTCCAGAAATGATTTAAAGCATGGTTTTGAGAAAAGTCTTTTAAATTATATACAAGCCTGTAGAACTGTTTTTTAACCTATATGGTTACTTGCTGAGCTTTTGTAGCTCATTCTTTTATTTTCTAACATCTACAGCTTTTGAGAATCATGGTCCGTATTAAGCAGACTGCTCGGAAGAACATGTCTTACATGAACTTTGCTAGGCTGGCTGAGAGGGAACAAGTAGGATCGAGGCAGAGTTGGAAGGAAAAGACTTTGTTTAGTCTTGTACTTTTATTAGTAGATCTTGAGATGTTTCAGGAGTTGTAATATTATTTCGTTGCTGTAAATTTAAAAATAAATGAATGTAGTTGTGTGCTTGTTTCATACCATTACCTTGAAAGGTCCAGGCGAGTAGTCGGGGTCATATTTATGCATATTTTCTATTATTGTTATTTAGGGTGCATGCATATAGAGTGTCAGTGACGCCCCGATCTAGACCCCGGGTCGGGAGGGCGCCACAATTCTTAACTCGTTCCAACTTGAAAACAACTTCTAACTTCATTCTTGACTCCTTTGTATATGGAAACAAATTATAAATACTTGTATCATCATTTTTCACTAGTTTCAACTTGAAACCATTCAAAACAATTTTAGGCTTCATTCTTGACTCGTTCGAACTTGAAAACAACTTCTAGCTACATTCTTGACTCATTTATACATGGAAACAACTTATAAAGACTTGTATCATCATTCTTCACTCGTTTAAATTTGAAAACCATTCATAACTATTTTAGGCTTCATTCTTGACTCGTTCGAACTTGAAAACAACTTCTAGCTTCAATCTTGACACACTTGTTACATGGAAACAACTTATAAAGACTTATATCATCATTCTTCACTCGTTTGAACTTGAAAACCATTCATAACAATTTTAGGCTTCATTCTTGACTCGTTCGAACTTGAAAACAATTTCTAACTTCATTCTTGACTCATTTGTACATGGAAACAACTTATAAAGACTTGTATTATCATTGTTCACTCGTTTGAACTTAAAACCATTCAAAATAATTTTAGGCTTCATTCTTGACTCGTTCGAACTTGAAAACATCTTCTAACATCATTCTTGAGTCATTTGTACATGGAAACAACTTATATACACTTGTATCATCATTTTGTACTCTTCTAGAACTTCAAAACAATTCAAAACACTTTTAGGCTTCATTCTTGACTCGTTCGAACTTGAAAACAAATTCTAGCTTCATTCTTGACTCATTTGTACATGGAAACATCTTATAAAGACTTGTATCATTATTGTTCACTCGTTTGAACTTGAAACCATTCAAAACAATTTTAGGCTTCATTCTTGACTCGTTCGAACTTGAAAACAACTTCTAGCTTCATTCTTGATTCATTTGTTAATGGAAACAACTTATAAAGACTTGTATCATCATTCTTCACTCGTTTAAACTTGAAAACCATTCATAACAATTTTAGACTTCATTCTTGACTCGTTCGAACTTGAAAACAACTTCTAGCTTCAATCTTGACACACTTGTACATGGAAACAACTTATAAAGACTTATATCATCATTCTTCACTCGTTTGAACTTGAAAACCATTCATAACAATTTTAGGCATCATTCTTGACTCGTTCGAACTTGAAAACAATTTCTAACTTCATTCTTGACTCATTTGTACATGGAAACAACTTATAAAGACTTGTATTATCATTGTTCACTCGTTTGAACTTAAAACCATTCAAAACAATTTTAGGCTTCATTCTTGACTCGTTCGAACTTGAAAACATCTTCTAGCAACATTCTTGACTCATTTGTACATGGAAACAACTTATAAACACTTGTATCATCATTTTGTACTCTTCTTGAACTTCAAAACAATTCAAAACATTTTTAGGCTTCATTCTTGACTCGTTCGAATTTGAAAACAACTGCTAGCTTCATTCTTGACTCATTTGTACATGGAAACTTATAAAGACTTGTATCATCATTGTTCACTCGTTTGAACTTGAAACCATTCCAAATAATTTTAGGCTTCATTCTTGACTCGTTCCAACTTGAAAACAACTTCTAACTTCATTCTCGACTCCTTTGTACATGGAAACAACTTATAAATACTTGTATCATCATTTTTCACTCGTTTGAACTTGAAACCTTTCAAAACAATTTTAGGCTTCATTCTTGACTCGTTCGAACTTGAAAATAACTTCTAGCTTCATTCTTGACTCATTTGTACGTGGAAACAACTTATAAAGACTTGTATCATCATTCTTCACTCGTTTGAACTTGAAAACCATTCATAACAATTTTAGGCTTCATTCTTGACTCGTTCGAACTTGAAAACAACTTCTTCCTTCATTCTTGACTCATTTGTACATGGAAACAACTTATAAATACTTGTATCATCATTTTTCAATCGTTTGAACTTGAAAACCATTCATAACAATTTTAGGCTTCATTCTTGACTCGTTCGAACTTGAAAACAACTTCTAGCTTCATTCTTGACTCATTTGTACATGGAAACAACTTATAAATACTTGTATCATCATTGTTCACTCGTTTGAACTTGAAACCATTCCAAACAATTTTAGGCTTCATTCTTAACTCGTTCCAACTTGAAAACAACATCTAACTTCATTCTTGACTCCTTTGTACATGGAAACAACTTATAAAGACTTGTATCATTATTGTTCACTCGTTTGAACTTGAAACCATTCAAAACAATTTTAGGCTTCATTCTTGACTCGTTCGAACTTGAAAACAACTTCTAGCTTCATTCTTGATTCATTTGTTAATGGAAACAACTTATAAAGACTTGTATCATCATTCTTCACTCGTTTAAACTTGAAAACCATTCATAACAATTTTAGGCTTCATTCTTGACTCGTTCGAACTTGAAAACAATTTCTAGCTTCAATCTTGACACACTTGTACATGGAAACAACTTATAAAGACTTATATCATCATTCTTCACTCGTTTGAACTTGAAAACCATTCATAACAATTTTAGGCTTCATTCTTGACTCGTTCGAACTTGAAAACATCTTCTAGCATCATTCTTGACTCATTTGTACATGGAAACAACTTATAAACACTTGTATCATCATTTTGTACTCTTCTTGAACTTCAAAACAATTCAAAACATTTTTAGGATTCATTCTTGACTCGTTCGAACTTGAAAACAACTTCTAGCTTCATTCTTGATTTATTTGTACATGGAAACTTATAAAGACTTGTATCATCATTGTTCACTCGTTTGAACTTGAAACCATTCCAAACAATTTTAGGCTTCATTCTTGACTCGTTCCAACTTGAAAACAACTTCTAACTTCATTCTCGACTCCTTTGTACATGGAAACAACTTATAAATACTTGTATCATCATTTTTCACTCGTTTGAACTTGAAACCTTTCAAAACAATTTTAGGCTTCATTCTTGACTCGTTCGAACTTGAAAACAACTTCTAGCTTCATTCTTGACTCATTTGTTAATGGAAACAACTTATAAAGACTTGTATCATCATTCTTCACTCGTTTGAACTTGAAAACCATTCATAACAATTTTAAGCTTCATTCTTGACTCGTTCGAACTTGAAAACAACTTCTTCCTTCATTCTTGACTCATTTGTACATGGAAACAACTTATAAATACTTGTATCATCATTTTTCACTCGTTTGAACTTGAAAACCATTCATAACAATTTTAGGCTTCATTCTTGACTCGTTCGAACTTGAAAACAACTTCTAACTTCATTCTTGACTCATTTGTACATGGAAACAACTTATAAATACTTGTATCATTATTTTTCACTCGTTTGAACTTGAAAACCATTCATAACAATTTTTGTATCATCATTGTTCACTCGTTTGAACTTGAAACCATTCAAAACAATTTTAGGCTTCATTCTTGACTCGTTCGAACTTGAAAACAACTTCTAGCTTCATTCTTGATTCATTTGTTAATGGAAACAACTTATAAAGACTTGTATCATCATTCTTCACTCGTTTAAACTTGAAAACCATTCATAACAATTTTAGGCTTCCTTCTTGACTCGTTCGAACTTGAAAACAATTTCTAGCTTCAATCTTGACACACTTGTACATGGAAACAACTTATAAAGACTTATATCATCATTCTTCACTCGTTTGAACTTGAAAACCATTCATAACAATTTTAGGCTTCATTCTTGACTCGTTCGAACTTGAAAACATCTTCTAGCATCATTCTTGACTCATTTGTACATGGAAACAACTTATAAACACTTGTATCATCATTTTGTACTCTTCTTGAACTTCAAAACAATTCAAAACATTTTTAGGATTCATTCTTGACTCGTTCGAACTTGAAAACAACTTCTAGCTTCATTCTTGACTCATTTATACATGGAAACAACTTATAAATACTTGTATCATCATTGTTCACTCGTTTGAACTTGAAAACCATTCATAACAATTTTAGGCTTCATTCTTGACTCGTTCCAACTTGAAAACAACTTCTAACTTCATTCTCGACTCCTTTGTACATGGAAACAACTTATAAATACTTGTATCATCATTTTTCACTAGTTTGAACTTGAAACCATTCAAAACAATTTTAGGCTTCATTCTTGACTCGTTCGAACTTGAAAACAACTTCTAGCTACATTCTTGACTCATTTATACATGGAAACAACTTATAAAGACTTGTATCATCATTCTTCACTCGTTTAAACTTGAAAACCATTCATAACTATTTTAGGCTTCATTCTTGAATCGTTCGAACTTGAAAACAACTTCTAGCTTCAATCTTGACACACTTGTACATGGAAACAACTTATAAAGACTTATATCATCATTCTTCACTCGTTTGAACTTGAAAACCATTCATAACAATTTTAGGCTTCATTCTTGACTCGTTCGAACTTGAAAACAATTTCTAACTTCATTCTTGACTCATTTGTACATGGAAACAACTTATAAAGACTTGTATTATCATTGTTCACTCGTTTGAACTTAAAACCATTCAAAATAATTTTAGGCTTCATTCTTGACTCGTTCGAACTTGAAAACATCTTCTAGCATCATTCTTGATTCATTTGTACATGGAAACAACTTATATACACTTGTATCATCATTTTGTACTCTTCTTGAACTTCAAAACAATTCAAAACATTTTTAGGCTTCATTCTTGACTCGTTCGAACTTGAAAACAAATTCTAGCTTCATTCTTGCCGCATTTGTACATGGAAACATCTTATAAAGACTTGTATCATTATTGTTCACTCATTTGAACTTGAAACCATTCAAAACAATTTTAGGCTTCATTTTTGACTCGTTCGAACTTGAAAACAACTTCTAGCTTCATTCTTGATTTATTTGTTAATGGAAACAACTTATAAAGACTTGTATCATCATTCTTCACTCGTTTAAACTTGAAAACCATTCATAACAATTTTAGGCTTCATTCTTGACTCGTTCGAACTTGAAAACAACTTCTAGCTTCAATCTTGACACACTTGTACATGGAAACAACTTATAAAGACTTATATCATCATTTTTCACTCGTTTGAACTTGAAAACCATTCATAACAATTTTAGGCTTCATTCTTGACTCGTTCGAACTTGAAAACAATTTCTAACTTCATTCTTGACTCATTTGTACATGGAAACAACTTATAAAGACTTGTATCATTATTGTTCACTCGTTTGAACTTGAAACCATTCAAAACAATTTTAGGCTTCATTCTTGACTCGTTCGAACTTGAAAACAACTTCTAGCTTCATTCTTGACTCATTTGTTAATGGAAACAACTTATAAAGACTTGTATCATCATTCTTCACTCGTTTGAACTTGAAAACCATTCATAACAATTTTAGGCTTCATTCTTGACTCGTTCGAACTTGAAAACAACTTCTTCCTTCATTCTTGACTCATTTGTACATGGAAACAACTTATAAATACTTGTATCATCATTTTTCACTCGTTTGAACTTGAAAACCATTCATAACAATTTTAGGCTTCATTCTTGACTCGTTCGAACTTGAAAACAACTCCTAGCTTCATTCTTGACTCATTTGTACATGGAAACAACTTATAAATACTTGTATCATCATTGTTCACTCGTTTGAACTTGAAAACCATTCATAACAATTTTAGGCTTCATTCTTGACTCGTTCCAACTTGAAAACAACTTCTAACTTCATTCTCGACTCCTTTGTACATGGAAACAACTTATAAATACTTGTATCATCATTTTTCACTAGTTTGAACTTGAAACCATTCAAAACAATTTTAGGCTTCATTCTTGACTCGTTCGAACTTGAAAACAACTTCTAGCTACATTCTTGACTCATTTATACATGGAAACAACTTATAAAGACTTGTATCATCATTCTTCACTCGTTTAAACTTGAAAACCATTCATAACTATTTTAGGCTTCATTCTTGACTCGTTCGAACTTGAAAACAACTTCTAGCTTCAATCTTGACACACTTGTACATGGAAACAACTTATAAAGACTTATATCATCATTCTTCACTCGTTTGAACTTGAAAACCATTCATAACAATTTTAGGCTTCATTCTTGACTCGTTCGAACTTGAAAACAATTTCTAACTTCATTCTTGACTCATTTGTACATGGAAACAACTTATAAAGACTTGTATTATCATTGTTCACTCGTTTGAACTTAAAACCATTCAAAATAATTTTAGGCTTCATTCTTGACTCGTTCGAACTTGAAAACATCTTCTAGCATCATTCTTGATTCATTTGTACATGGAAACAACTTATATACACTTGTATCATCATTTTGTACTCTTCTTGAACTTCAAAACAATTCAAAACATTTTTAGGCTTCATTCTTGACTCGTTCGAACTTGAAAACAAATTCTAGCTTCATTCTTGCCTCATTTGTACATGGAAACATCTTATAAAGACTTGTATCATTATTGTTCACTCGTTTGAACTTGAAACCATTCAAAACAATTTTAGGCTTCATTTTTGACTCGTTCGAACTTGAAAACAACTTCTAGCTTCATTCTTGATTTATTTGTTAATGGAAACAACTTATAAAGACTTGTATCATCATTCTTCACTCGTTTAAACTTGAAAACCATTCATAACAATTTTAGGCTTCATTCTTGACTCGTTCGAACTTGAAAACAACTTCTAGCTTCAATCTTGACACACTTGTACATGGAAACAACTTATAAAGACTTATATCATCATTCTTCACTCGTTTGAACTTGAAAACCATTCATAACAATTTTAGGCTTCATTCTTGACTCGTTCGAACTTGAAAACAATTTCTAACTTCATTCTTGACTCATTTGTACATGGAAACAACTTATAAAGACTTGTATTATCATTGTTCACTCGTTTGAACTTAAAACCATTCAAAATAATTTTTGGCTTCATTCTTGACTCGTTCGAACTTGAAAACATCTTCTAGCATCATTCTTGACTTATTTGTACATGGAAACAACTTATAAACACTTGTATCATCATTTTGTACTCTTCTTGAACTTCAAAACAATTCAAAACATTTTTAGGCTTCATTCTTGACTCGTTCGAACTTGAAAACAAATTCTAGCTTCATTCTTGACTCATTTGTACATGGAAACATCTTATAAAGACTTGTATCATTATTGTACACTCGTTTGAACTTGAAACCATTCAAAACAATTTTAGGCTTCATTCTTGACTCGTTCGAACTTGAAAACAACTTCTAGCTTCATTCTTGATTCATTTGTTATTGGAAACAACTAATAAAGACTTGTATCATCATTCTTCACTCGTTTAAACTTGAAAACCATTCATAACAATTTTAGGCTTCATTCTTGACTCGTTTGAACTTGAAAACAACTTCTAGCTTCAATCTTGACACACTTGTACATGGAAACAACTTATAAAGACTTATATCATCATTCTTCACTCGTTTGAACTTGAAAACCATTCATAACAATTTTAGGCTTCATTCTTGACTCGTTCGAACTTGAAAACAATTTCTAACTTCATTCTTGACTCATTTGTACATGGAAACAACTTATAAAGAATTGTATTATCATTGTTCACTCGTTTGAACTTAAAACCATTCAAAACAATTTTAGGCTTCATTCTTGACTCGTTCAAACTTGAAAACATCTTCTAGCATCATTCTTGACTCATTTGTACATGGAAACAACTTATAAACACTTGTGTCATCATTTTGTACTCTTCTTGAACTTCAAAACAATTCAAAACATTTTTAGGATAAATTCTTGTCTCGTTCGAACTTGAAAACAACTTCTAGCTTCATTCTTGCTCATTTGTACATGGAAACTTATAAAGACTTGTATCATCATTGTTCACTCGTTTGAACTTGAAACCATTCCAAACAATTTTAGGCTTCATTCTTGACTCGTTCCAACTTGAAAACAACTTCTAACTTCATTCTCGACTCCTTTGTACATGGAAACAACTTATAAATACTTGTATCATCATTTTTCACTCGTTTGAACTTGAAACCTTTCAAAACAATTTTAGGCTTCATTCTTGACTCGTTCGAACTTGAAAACAACTTCTAGCTTCATTCTTGACTCATTTGTACATGGAAACAACTTATAAAGACTTGTATCATTATTGTTCACTCGTTTGAACTTGAAACCATTCAAAACAATTTTAGGCTTCAATCTTGACTCGTTCGAACTTGAAAACAACTTCTAGCTTCATTCTTGACTCATTTGTTAATGGAAACAACTTATAAAGACTTGTATCATCATTCTTCACTCGTTTGAACTTGAAAACCATTCATAACAATTTTAGGCTTCATTCTTGACTCGTTCGAACTTGAAAACAACTTCTTCCTTCATTCTTGACTCATTTGTACATGGAAACAACTTATAAATACTTGTATCATCATTTTTCACTCGTTTGAACTTGAAAACCATTCATAACAATTTTAGGCTTCATTCTTGACTCGTTCGAACTTGAAAACAATTTCTAACTTCATTCTTGACTCATTTGTACATGGAAACAACTTATAAATACTTGTATCATTATTTTTCACTCGTTTGAACTTGAAAACCATTCATAACAATTTTTGTATCATCATTGTTCACTCGTTTGAACTTGAAACCATTCAAAACAATTTTAGGCTTCATTCTTGACTCGTTCGAACTTGAAAATAACTTCTAGCATCATTCTTGACTCATTTGTACATGGAAACAACTTATAAACACTTGTATCATCATTTTGTACTCTTCTTGAACTTCAAAACAATTCAAAACATTTTTAGGCTTCGTTCTTGACTCGTTCGAACTTGAAAACAAATTCTAGCTTCATTCTTGACTCATTTGTACATGGAAACATCTTATAAAGACTTGTATCATTATTGTACACTCGTTTGAACTTGCAACCATTCAAAACAATTTTAGGCTTCATTCTTGACTCGTTCGAACTTGAAAACAACTTCTAGCTTCATTCTTGATTCATTTGTTATTGGAAACAACTTATAAAGACTTGTATCATCATTCTTCACTCGTTTAAACTTGAAAACCATTCATAACAATTTTAGGCTTCATTCTTGACTCGTTCGAACTTGAAAACAACTTCTAGCTTCAATCTTGACACACTTGTACATGGAAACAACTTATAAAGACTTATATCATCATTCTTCACTCGTTTGAACTTGAAAACCATTCATAACAATTTTAGGCTTCATTCTTGACTCGTTCGAACTTGAAAACAATTTCTAACTTCATTCTTGACTCATTTGTACATGGAAACAACTTATAAAGAATTGTATTATCATTGTTCACTCGTTTGAACTTAAAACCATTCAAAACAATTTTAGGCTTCATTCTTGACTCGTTCAAACTTGAAAACATCTTCTAGCATCATTCTTGACTCATTTGTACATGGAAACAACTTATAAACACTTGTATCATCATTTTGTACTCTTCTTGAACTTCAAAACAATTCAAAACATTTTTAGGATAAATTCTTGTCTCGTTCGAACTTGAAAACAACTTCTAGCTTCATTCTTGACTCATTTGTACATGGAAACTTATAAAGACTTGTATCATCATTGTTCACTCGTTTGAACTTGAAACCATTCCAAACAATTTTAGGCTTCATTCTTGACTCGTTCCAACTTGAAAACAACTTCTAACTTCATTCTCGACTCCTTTGTACATGGAAACAACTTATAAATACTTGTATCATCATTTTTCACTCGTTTGAACTTGAAACCTTTCAAAACAATTTTAGGCTTCATTCTTGACTCGTTCGAACTTGAAAACAACTTCTAGCTTCATTCTTGACTCATTTGTACATGGAAACAACTTATAAAGACTTGTATCATTATTGTTCACTCGTTTGAACTTGAAACCATTCAAAACAATTTTAGGCTTCAATCTTGACTCGTTCGAACTTGAAAACAACTTCTAGCTTCATTCTTGACTCATTTGTTAATGGAAACAACTTATAAAGACTTGTATCATCATTCTTCACTCGTTTGAACTTGAAAACCATTCATAACAATTTTAGGCTTCATTCTTGACTCGTTCGAACTTGAAAACAACTTCTTCCTTCATTCTTGACTCATTTGTACATGGAAACAACTTATAAATACTTGTATCATCATTTTTCACTCGTTTGAACTTGAAAACCATTCATAACAATTTTAGGCTTCATTCTTGACTCGTTCGAACTTGAAAACAATTTCTAACTTCATTCTTGACTCATTTATACATGGAAACAACTTATAAATACTTGTATCATTATTTTTCACTCGTTTGAACTTGAAAACCATTCATAACAATTTTTGTATCATCATTGTTCACTCGTTTGAACTTGAAACCATTCAAAACAATTTTAGGCTTCATTCTTGACTCGTTCGAACTTGAAAATAACTTCTAGCATCATTCTTGACTCATTTGTACATGGAAACAACTTATAAACACTTGTATCGTCATTTTGTACTCTTCTTGAACTTCAAAACAATTCAAAACATTTTTAGGCTTCGTTCTTGACTCGTTCGAACTTGAAAACAAATTCTAGCTTCATTCTTGCTCATTTGTACATGGAAACTTATAAAGACTTGTATCATCATTGTTCACTCGTTTGAACTTGAAACCATTCCAAACAATTTTAGGCTTCATTCTTGACTCGTTCCAACTTGAAAACAACTTCTAACTTCATTCTCGACTCCTTTGTACATGGAAACAACTTATAAATACTTGTATCATCATTTTTCACTCGTTTGAACTTGAAACCTTTCAAAACAATTTTAGGCTTCATTCTTGACTCGTTCGAACTTGAAAACAACTTCTAGCTTCATTCTTGACTCATTTGTACATGGAAACAACTTATAAAGACTTGTATCATTATTGTTCACTCGTTTGAACTTGAAACCATTCAAAACAATTTTAGGCTTCAATCTTGACTCGTTCGAACTTGAAAACAACTTCTAGCTTCATTCTTGACTCATTTGTTAATGGAAACAACTTATAAAGACTTGTATCATCATTCTTCACTCGTTTGAACTTGAAAACCATTCATAACAATTTTAGGCTTCATTCTTGACTCGTTCGAACTTGAAAACAACTT
This sequence comes from Oenanthe sinensis, assembly GCA_028671895.1. Classification (NCBI taxonomy): domain Eukaryota; kingdom Viridiplantae; phylum Streptophyta; class Magnoliopsida; order Apiales; family Apiaceae; genus Oenanthe; species Oenanthe sinensis. The sequence goes on from JAPMAC010000219.1 coordinate 83,761, forward strand.
CTTCCTTCATTCTTGACTCATTTGTACATGGAAACAACTTATAAATACTTGTATCATCATTTTTCACTCGTTTGAACTTGAAAACCATTCATAACAATTTTAGGCTTCATTCTTGACTCGTTCGAACTTGAAAACAATTTCTAACTTCATTCTTGACTCATTTGTACATGGAAACAACTTATAAATACTTGTATCATTATTTTTCACTCGTTTGAACTTGAAAACCATTCATAACAATTTTTGTATCATCATTGTTCACTCGTTTGAACTTGAAACCATTCAAAACAATTTTAGGCTTCATTCTTGACTCGTTCGAACTTGAAAATAACTTCTAGCATCATTCTTGACTCATTTGTACATGGAAACAACTTATAAACACTTGTATCATCATTTTTTACTCTTCTTGAATTTCAAAACCATTCAAAACAATTTTAGGCTTCAATCTTGACTCGTTCGAACTTGAAAACAAATTCTAGCTTCATTCTTGACTCATTTGTACATGGAAACAACTTATCAAGACCTGTATCATCATTTTTCACTCATTTGAACTTGAAAACTATTCAAAACAATTTTAGGCTTCATTCTTGACTCGTTCGAACTTGAAAATAATTTCTAGCTTCATTCTTAACTCATTTGTACATGGAAACAAGTTATAAAGACTTGTATCATCATTCTTCACTCGTTTGAACTTGAAAACCATTCATAACAATTTTGGGCTTCATTCTTGACTCGGTCGAACATGAAAACAACTTCTAACTTCATTCTTGACTTATTTGTACAAGGAAACAACTTATAAATACTTGTATCATTATTTTTCACTCGTTTGAACATGAAAACCATTCATAACAATTTTTGTATCATCATTGTTCACTCGTTTGAACTTGAAACCATTCAAAACAATTATAGGCTTCATTCTTGACTCGTTCGAACTTGAAAATAACTTCTAGCATCATTCTTGACTCATTTGTACATGGAAACAACTTATAAACACTTGTATCGTCATTTTGTACTCTTCTTGAACTTCAAAACAATTCAAAACATTTTTAGGCTTCGTTCTTGACTCGTTCGAACTTGAAAACAAATTCTAGCTTCATTCTTGACTCATTTGTACATGGAAACAACTTATAAAGACTTGTATCATCATTGTTCACTCGTTTGAACTTGAAACCATTCAAAACAATTTTAGGCTTCATTCTTGACTCGTTCGAACTTGAAAACAACTTCTAGCTTCATTCTTGACTCATTTGTACATGGAAATAACTTATAAAGACTTGTATCATTATTGTTCATTCGTTTGAACTTGAAACCATTCAAAACAATTTTAGGCTTCATTCTTGACTCGTTCGAACTTGAAAACAACTTCTAGCTTCATTCTTTACTCATTTGTTAATGGAAACAACTTATAAAGACTTGTATCATCATTCTTCACTCGTTTGAACTTGAAAACCATTCATAACAATTTTAGGCTTCATTCTTGACTCGTTCGAACTTGAAAACAACTTCTTCCTTCATTCTTGACTCATTTGTACATGGAAACAACTTATAAATACTTGTATCATCATTTTTCACTCGTTTGAACTTGAAAACCATTCATAACAATTTTAGGCTTCATTCTTGACTCGTTCGAACTTGAAAACAACTTCTAACTTCATTCTTGACTCATTTGTACATGGAAACAACTTATAAATACTTGTATCATTATTTTTCACTCGTTTGAACTTGAAAACCATTCATAACAATTTTTGTATCATCATTGTTCACTCGTTTGAACTTGAAACCATTCAAAACAATTTTAGGCTTCATTCTTGACTCGTTCGAACTTGAAAATAACTTCTAGCATCATTCTTGACTCATTTGTACATGGAAACAACTTATAAACACTTGTATCATCATTTTGTACTCTTTTTGAACTTCAAAACAATTCAAAACATTTTTAGGCTTCATTCTTGACTCGTTCGAACTTGAAAACAAATTCTAGCTTCATTCTTGACTCATTTGTACATGGAAACAACTTATAAAGACTTGTATCATCATTGTTCACTCGTTTGAACTTAAAACCATTCAAAATAATTTTAGGCTTCATTCTTGAACCGTTCGAACTTGAAAACAACTTCTAGCATCATTCTTGACTCATTTGTACATGGAAACAACTTATAAACACTTGTATCATCATTTTTTACTCTTCTTGAATTTCAAAACCATTCAAAACAATTTTAGGCTTCATTCTTGACTCGTTCGAACTTGAAAACAAATTCTAGCTTCATTCTTGACTCATTTGTACATGGAAACAACTTATCAAGACCTGTATCATCATTTTTCACTCATTTGAACTTGAAAACTATTCAAAACAATTTTAGGCTTCATTCTTGACTCGTTCGAACTTGAAAATAATTTCTAGCTTCATTCTTAACTCATTTGTACATGGAAACAAGTTATAAAGACTTGTATCATCATTCTTCACTCGTTTGAACTTGAAAACCATTCATAACAATTTTGGGCTTCATTCTTGACTCGGTCGAACATGAAAACAACTTCTAACTTCATTCTTGACTTATTTGTACAAGGAAACAACTTATAAATACTTGTATCATTATTTTTCACTCGTTTGAACATGAAAACCATTCATAACAATTTTTGTATCATCATTGTTCACTCGTTTGAACTTGAAACCATTCAAAACAATTATAGGCTTCATTCTTGACTCGTTCGAACTTGAAAACAACTTCTAGCTTCATTCTTGACTCATTTGTACATGGAAACAACTTATAAAGACTTGTATCATCATTGTTTACTCGTTTGAACTTGAAACCATTCAAAATAATTTTAGGTTTCATTCTTGACTCGTTCGAACTTGAAAACAACATCTAGCTTTATTCTTGACTCATTTGTTAATGGAAACAACTTATAAAGACTTATATCATCATTTTTCACTCGTTTGAACTTGAAAACCATTCATAATAATTTTAGGCTTCATTCTTGACTCGTTCGAACTTGAAAACAACTTCTACCTTCATTCTTGACTCATTTGTACATGGAAACAAGTTCTTCCTTCATTCTTGACTCATTTGGACATGGAAACAACTTATAAATACTTGTATCATCATTTTTCACTCGTTTGAACTTGAAAACCATTCATAACAATTTTAGGCTTCATTCTTGACTCGTTCGAACTTGAAAACAAATTCTAGCTTCATTCTTGACTCATTTGTACATGGAAACAACTTATAAAGACTTGTATCATCATTGTTCACTCGTTTGAACTTAAAACCATTCAAAATAATTTTAGGCTTCATTCTTGAGTCGTTCGAACTTGAAAACAACTTCTAGCATCATTCTTGACTCATTTGTACATGGAAACAACTTATAAACACTTGTATCATCATTTTTTACTCTTCTTGAATTTCAAAACCATTCAAAACAATTTTAGGCTTCATTCTTGACTCGTTCGAACTTGAAAACAAATTCTAGCTTCATTCTTGACTCATTTGTACATGGAAACAACTTATCAAGACCTGTATCATCATTTTTCACTCATTTGAACTTGAAAACTATTCAAAACAATTTTAGGCTTCATTCTTGACTCGTTCGAACTTGAAAATAATTTCTAGCTTCATTCTTGACTCATTTGTACATGGAAACAAGTTATAAAGACTTGTATCATCATTCTTCACTCGTTTGAACTTGAAAACCATTCATAACAATTTTCGACTTCATTCTTGACTCGGTCTAACATGAAAACAACTTCTAACTTCATTCTTGACTTATTTGTACAAGGAAACAACTTATAAATACTTGTATCATTATTTTTCACTCGTTTGAACTTGAAAACCATTCATAACAATTTTTGTATCATCATTGTTCACTCGTTTGAACTTGAAACCATACAAAACAATTTTAGGCTTCATTCTTGACTCGTTCGAACTTGAAAATAACTTCTAGCATCATTCTTGACTCATTTGTACATGGAAACAACTTATAAACACTTGTATCATCATTTTGTACTCTTCTTGAACTTCAAAACAATTCAAAACATTTTTAGGATTCATTCTTCACTCGTTCGAACTTGAAAACAACTTCTAGCTTCATTCTTGACTCATTTGTACATGGAAACAACTTATAAAGACTTGTATCATCATTCTTCACTCGCTTGATCTTGAAACCATTCAAAACAATTTTAGGCTTCATTCTTGACTCGTTCGAACTTGAAAACAACTTCTACCTTCATTCTTGACTCATTTGTACATGGAAACAACTTCTTCCTTCATTCTTGACTCATTTGTACATGGAAACAACTTATAAATACTTGTATCATCATTTTTCACTCGTTTGAACTTGAAAACCATTCATAACAATTTTAGGCTTCATTCTTGACTCGTTCGAACTTGAAAACAACATCTAGCTTCATTCTTGACTCATTTGTTAATGGAAACAACTTATAAAGACTTGTATCATTATTTTTCACTCGTTTGAACTTGAAAACCATTCATAACAATTTTAGGCTTCATTCTTGACTCGTTCGAACTTGAAAACAACTTGTACCTTCATTCTTGACTCATTTGTACATGGAAACAACTTCTTCCTTCATTCTTGACTCATTTGGACATGGAAACAACTTATAAATACTTGTATCGTCATTTTTCACTCGTTTGAACTTGAAAACCATTCATAACAATTTTTGGCTTCGTTCTTGACTCGTTCGAACTTGAAAACAAATTCTAGCTTCATTCTTGACTCATTTGTACATGGAAACATCTTATAAAGACTTGTATCATTATTGTACACTCGTTTGAACTTGAAACCATTCAAAACAATTTTAGGCTTCATTCTTGACTCGTTCGAACTTGAAAACAACTTCTAGCTTCATTCTTGATTCATTTGTTATTGGAAACAACTTATAAAGACTTGTATCATCATTCTTCACTCGTTTAAACTTGAAAACCATTCATAACAATTTTAGGCTTCATTCTTGACTCGTTCGAACTTGAAAACAACTTCTAGCTTCAATCTTGACACACTTGTACATAGAAACAACTTATAAAGACTTATATCATCATTCTTCACTCGTTTGAACTTGAAAACCATTCATAACAATTTTAGGCTTCATTCTTGACTCGTTCTAACTTGAAAACAAATTCTAGCTTCATTCTTGACTCATTTGTACATGGAAACAACTTATAAAGACTTGTATCATCATTGTTCACTCGTTTGAACTTAAAACCATTCAAAATAATTTTAGGCTTCATTCTTGAACCGTTCGAACTTGAAAACAACTTCTAGCATCATTCTTGACTCATTTGTACATGGAAACAACTTATAAACACTTGTATCGTCATTTTTTACTCTTCTTGAATTTCAAAACCATTCAAAACAATTTTAGGCTTCATTCTTGACTCGTTCGAACTTGAAAACAAATTCTAGCTTCATTCTTGACTCATTTGTACATGGAAACAACTTATCAAGACCTGTATCATCATTTTTCACTCATTTGAACTTGAAAACTATTCAAAACAATTTTAGGCTTCATTCTTGACTCGTTCGAACTTGAAAATAATTTCTAGCTTCATTCTTAACTCATTTGTACATGGAAACAAGTTATAAAGACTTGTATCATCATTCTTCACTCGTTTGAACTTGAAAACCATTCATAACAATTTTGGGCTTCATTCTTGACTCGGTCGAACATGAAAACAACTTCTAACTTCATTCTTGACTTATTTGTACAAGGAAACAACTTATAAATACTTGTATCATTATTTTTCACTCGTTTGAACATGAAAACCATTCATAACAATTTTTGTATCATCATTGTTCACTCGTTTGAACTTGAAACCATTCAAAACAATTATAGGCTTCATTCTTGACTCGTTCGAACTTGAAAACAACTTCTAGCTTCATTCTTGACTCATTTGTACATGGAAACAACTTATAAAGACTTGTATCATCATTGTTTACTCGTTTGAACTTGAAACCATTCAAAATAATTTTAGGCTTCATTCTTGACTCGTTCGAACTTGAAAACAACATCTAGCTTCATTCTTGACTCATTTGTTAATGGAAACAACTTATAAAGACTTATATCATCATTTTTCACTCGTTTGAACTTGAAAACCATTCATAACAATTTTAGGCTTCATTCTTGACTCGTTCGAACTTGAAAACAACTTCTACCTTCATTCTTGAATCATTTGTACATGGAAACAACTTATAAATACTTGTATCATCATTTTTCACTCGTTTGAACTTGAAAACCATTCATAACAATTTTAGGCTTCATTCTTGACTCGTTCGAACTTGAAAACAACTTCTAACTTCATTCTTGACTCATTTGTACATGGAAACAACTTATAAATACTTGTATCATTATTTTTCACTCGTTTGAACTTGAAAACCATTCATAACAATTTTTGTATCATCATTGTTCACTCGTTTGAACTTGAAACCATTCAAAACAATTTTAGGCTTCATTCTTGACTCGTTCGAACTTGAAAATAACTTCTAGCATCATTCTTGACTCATTTGTACATGGAAACAACTTATAAACACTTGTATCATCATTTTGTACTCTTCTTGAACTTCAAAACAATTCAAAACATTTTTAGGCTTCATTCTTCACTCGTTCGAACTTGAAAACAAATTCTAGCTTCATTCTTGACTCATTTGTACATGGAAACAACTTATAAAGACTTGTATCATCATTGTTCACTCGTTTGAACTTAAAACCATTCAAAATAATTTTAGGCTTCATTCTTGAGTCGTTCGAACTTGAAAACAACTTCTAGCATCATTCCTGACTCATTTGTACATGGAAACAACTTATAAACACTTGTATCATCATTTTTTACTGTTCTTGAATTTCAAAACCATTCAAAACAATTTTAGGCTTCATTCTTGACTCGTTCGAACTTGAAAACAAATTCTAGCTTCATTCTTGACTCATTTGTACATGGAAACAACTTATCAAGACCTGTATCATCATTTTTCACTCATTTGAACTTGAAAACTATTCAAAACAATTTTAGGCTTCATTCTTGACTCGTTCGAACTTGAAAATAATTTCTAGCTTCATTCTTGACTCATTTGTACATGGAAACAAGTTATAAAGACTTGTATCATCATTCTTCACTCGTTTGAACTTGAAAACCATTCATAACAATTTTCGACTTCATTCTTGACTCGGTCTAACATGAAAACAACTTCTAACTTCATTCTTGACTTATTTGTACAAGGAAACAACTTATAAATACTTGTATCATTATTTTTCACTCGTTTGAACTTGAAAACCATTCATAACAATTTTTGTATCATCATTGTTCACTCGTTTGAACTTGAAACCATACAAAACAATTTTAGGCTTCATTCTTGACTCGTTCGAACTTGAAAATAACTTCTAGCATCATTCTTGACTCATTTGTACATGGAAACAACTTATAAACACTTGTATCATCATTTTGTACTCTTCTTGAACTTCAAAACAATTCAAAACATTTTTAGGATTCATTCTTGACTCGTTCGAACTTGAAAACAACTTCTAGCTTCATTCTTGACTCATTTGTACATGGAAACAACTTATAAAGACTTGTATCATCATTCTTCACTCGCTTGATATTGAAACCATTCAAAACAATTTTAGGCTTCATTCTTGACTCGTTCGAACTTGAAAACAACTTCTACCTTCATTCTTGACTCATTTGTACATGGAAACAACTTCTTCCTTCATTCTTGACTCATTTGTACATGGAAACAACTTATAAATACTTGTATCATCATTTTTCACTCGTTTGAACTTGAAAACCATTCATAACAATTTTAGGCTTCATTCTTGACTCGTTCGAACTTGAAAACAACATCTAGCTTCATTCTTGACTCATTTGTTAATGGAAACAACTTATAAAGACTTGTATCATCATTTTTCACTCGTTTGAACTTGAAAACCATTCATAACAATTTTAGGCTTCATTCTTGACTCGTTCGAACTTGAAAACAACTTCTACCTTCATTCTTGACTCATTTGTACATGGAAACAACTTCTTCCTTCATTCTTGACTCATTTGGACATGGAAACAACTTATAAATACTTGTATCGTCATTTTTCACTCGTTTGAACTTGAAAACCATTCATAACAATTTTAGGCTTCATTCTTGACTCGTTCGAACTTGAAAACAACTTCTAACTTCATTCTTGACTCATTTGTACATGGAAACAACTTATAAATACTTGTATCATTATTTTTCACTCGTTTGAACTTGAAAACCATTCATAACAATTTTTGTTTCATCATTGTTCACTCGTTTGAACTTGAAACCATTCAAAATAATTTTAGGCTTCATTCTTGACTCGTTCGAACTTGAAAATAACTTCTAGCATCATTCTTGACTCATTTGTACATGGAAACAACTTATAAACACTTTTATCATCATTTTGTACTCTTCTTGAACTTCAAAACAATTCAAAATAATTTTAGGCTTCATTCTTGACTCGTTCGAACTTGAAAACAACATCTAGCTTCACTCTTGACTCATTTGTTAATGGAAACAACTTATAAAGACTTGTATCATCATTTTTCACTCGTTTGAACTTGAAAACCATTCATAACAATTTTAGGCTTCATTCTTAACTCGTTCGAACTTGAAAACAACTTCTACCTTCATTCTTGACTCATTTGTACATGGAAACAACTTCTTCCTTCATTCTTGACTCATTTGGACATGGAAACAACTTATAAATACTTGTATCATCATTTTTCACTCGTTTTAACTTGAAAACCATTCATAACAATTTTAGGCTTCATTCTTGACTCGTTCGAACTTGAAAACAACTTCTAACTTCATTCTTGACTCATTTGTACATGGAAACAACTTATAAATACTTGTATCATTATTTTTCACTCGTTTGAACTTGAAAACCATTCATAACAATTTTTGTATCATCATTGTTCACTCGTTTGAACTTGAAACCATTCAAAACAATTTTAGGCTTCATTCTTGACTCGTTCGAACTTGAAAATAACTTCTAGCATCATTCTTGACTCATTTGTACATGGAAACAACTTATAAACACTTTTATCATCATTTTGTACTCTTCTTGAACTTCAAAATAATTCAAAACATTTTTAGGCTTCATTCTTGACTCGTTCGAACTTGAAAACAAATTCTAACTTCATTCTTGACTCGTTCGAACTTGAAAACAACATCTAGCTTCATTCTTGACTCATTTGTTAATGGAAACAACTTATAAAGACTTGTATCATCATTTTTCACTCGTTTGAACTTGAAAACCATTCATAACAATTTTAGGCTTCATTCTTGACTCGTTCGAACTTGAAAACAACTTCTACCTTCATTCTTGACTCATTTGTACATGGAAACAACTTCTTCCTTCATTCTTGACTCATTTGGACATGGAAACAACTTATAAATACTTGTATCATCATTTTTCACTCGTTTGAACTTGAAAACCATTCAACACAATTTTAGGCTTCATTCTTGACTCGTTCGAACTTGAAAACAACTTCTAACTTCATTCTTGACTCATTTGTACATGGAAACAACTTATAAATACTTGTATCATTATTTTTCACTCGTTTGAACTTGAAAACCATTCATAACAATTTTTGTATCATCATTGTTCCCTCGTTTGAACTTGGAACCATTCAAAAAAAATTTAGGGTTCATTCTTGACTCGTTCGAACTTGAAAATAACTTCTAGCATCATTCTTGACTCATTTGTACATGGAAACAACTTATAAACACTTTTATCATCATTTTGTACTCTTCTTGAACTTCAAAACAATTCAAAACATTTTTAGGCTTCATTCTTGACTCGTTCGAACTTGAAAACAACTTCTAGCATCATTCTTGACTCATTTGTACATGGAAACAACTTATAAACACTTGTATCATCATTTTTTACTCTTCCTGAATTTCAAAACCATTCAAAACAATTTTAGGCTTCATTCTTGACTCGTTCGAACTTGAAAACAAATTCTAGCTTCATTCTTGACTCATTTGTACATGGAAACAACTTATCAAGACCTGTATCATCATTTTTCACTCATTTGAACTTGAAAACTATTCAAAACAATTTTAGGCTTCATTCTTGACTCGTTCGAACTTGAAAATAATTTCTAGCTTCATTCTTGACTCATTTGTACATGGAAACAAGTTATAAAGACTTGTATCATCATTCTTCACTCGTTTGAACTTGAAAACCATTCATAACAATTTTAGGCTTCATTCTTGACTCGTTCGAACTTGAAAACAAATTCTAGCTTCATTCTTGACTCATTTGTACATGAAACAACTTATCAAGACCTGTATCATCATTTTTCACTCATTTGAACTTGAAAACTACTCAAAACAATTTTAGGCTTCATTCTTGACTCGTTCGAACTTGAAAATAATTTCTAGCTTCATTCTTGACTCATTTGTACATGGAAACAAGTTATAAAGACTTGTATCATCATTCTTCACTCGTTTGAACTTGAAAACCATTCATAACAATTTTGGGCTTCATTCTTGACTCGGTCTAACATGAAAACAACTTCTAACTTCATTCTTGACTTATTTATACAAGGAAACAACTTATAAATACTTGTATCATTATTTTTCACTCGTTTGAACATGAAAACCATTCATAACAATTTTTGTATCATCATTGTTCACTCGTTTGAACTTGAAACCATTCAAAACAATTTTACGCTTCATTCTTGACTCGTTCGAACTTGAAAATAACGTCTAGCATCATTCTTGACTCATTTGTACATGGAAACAACTTATAAACACTTGTATCATCATTTTGTACTCTTCTTGAACTTCAAAACAATTCAAAACATTTTTAGGATTCATTCTTGACTCGTTCGAACTTGAAAACAACTTCTAGCTTCATTCTTGACTCATTTGTACATGGAAACAACTTCTTCCTTCATTCTTGACTCATTTGGACATGGAAACAACTTATAAATACTTGTATCGTCATTTTTCACTCGTTTTAACTTGAAAACCATTCATAACAATTTTAGGCTTCATTCTTGACTCGTTCGAACTTGAAAACAACTTCTAACTTCATTCTTGACTCATTTGTACATGGAAACAACTTATAAATACTTGTATCATTATTTTTCACTCGTTTGAACTTGAAAACCATTCATAACAATTTTTGTATCATCATTGTTCACTCGTTTGAACTTGAAACCATTCAAAACAATTTTAGGCTTCATTCTTGACTCGTTCGAACTTGAAAATAACTTCTAGCATCATTCTTGACTCATTTGTACATGGAAACAACTTATAAACACTTTTATCATCATTTTGTACTCTTCTTGAACTTCAAAATAATTCAAAACATTTTTAGGCTTCATTCTTGACTCGTTCGAACTTGAAAACAAATTCTAGCTTCATTCTTGACTCGTTCGAACTTGAAAACAACATCTAGCTTCATTCTTGACTCATTTGTTAATGGAAACAACTTATAAAGACTTGTATCATCATTTTTCACTCGTTTGAACTTGAAAACCATTCATAACAATTTTAGGCTTCATTCTTGACTCGTTCGAACTTGAAAACAACTTCTACCTTCATTCTTGACTCATTTGTACATGGAAACAACTTCTTCCTTCATTCTTGACTCATTTGGACATGGAAACAACTTATAAATACTTGTATCATCATTTTTCACTCGTTTGAACTTGAAAACCATTCAACACAATTTTAGGCTTCATTCTTGACTCGTTCGAACTTGAAAACAACTTCTAACTTCATTCTTGACTCATTTGTACATGGAAACAACTTATAAATACTTGTATCATTATTTTTCACTCGTTTGAACTTGAAAACCATTCATAACAATTTTTGTATCATCATTGTTCCCTCGTTTGAACTTGGAACCATTCAAAAAAAATTTAGGGTTCATTCTTGACTCGTTCGAACTTGAAAATAACTTCTAGCATCATTCTTGACTCATTTGTACATGGAAACAACTTATAAACACTTTTATCATCATTTTGTACTCTTCTTGAACTTCAAAACAATTCAAAACATTTTTAGGCTTCATTCTTGACTCGTTCGAACTTGAAAACAACTTCTAGCATCATTCTTGACTCATTTGTACATGGAAACAACTTATAAACACTTGTATCATCATTTTTTACTCTTCCTGAATTTCAAAACCATTCAAAACAATTTTAGGCTTCATTCTTGACTCGTTCGAACTTGAAAACAAATTCTAGCTTCATTCTTGACTCATTTGTACATGGAAACAACTTATCAAGACCTGTATCATCATTTTTCACTCATTTGAACTTGAAAACTATTCAAAACAATTTTAGGCTTCATTCTTGACTCGTTCGAACTTGAAAATAATTTCTAGCTTCATTCTTGACTCATTTGTACATGGAAACAAGTTATAAAGACTTGTATCATCATTCTTCACTCGTTTGAACTTGAAAACCATTCATAACAATTTTAGGCTTCATTCTTGACTCGTTCGAACTTGAAAACAAATTCTAGCTTCATTCTTGACTCATTTGTACATGAAACAACTTATCAAGACCTGTATCATCATTTTTCACTCATTTGAACTTGAAAACTACTCAAAACAATTTTAGGCTTCATTCTTGACTCGTTCGAACTTGAAAATAATTTCTAGCTTCATTCTTGACTCATTTGTACATGGAAACAAGTTATAAAGACTTGTATCATCATTCTTCACTCGTTTGAACTTGAAAACCATTCATAACAATTTTGGGCTTCATTCTTGACTCGGTCTAACATGAAAACAACTTCTAACTTCATTCTTGACTTATTTATACAAGGAAACAACTTATAAATACTTGTATCATTATTTTTCACTCGTTTGAACATGAAAACCATTCATAACAATTTTTGTATCATCATTGTTCACTCGTTTGAACTTGAAACCATTCAAAACAATTTTACGCTTCATTCTTGACTCGTTCGAACTTGAAAATAACGTCTAGCATCATTCTTGACTCATTTGTACATGGAAACAACTTATAAACACTTGTATCATCATTTTGTACTCTTCTTGAACTTCAAAACAATTCAAAACATTTTTAGGATTCATTCTTGACTCGTTCGAACTTGAAAACAACTTCTAGCTTCATTCTTGACTCATTTGTACATGGAAACAACTTATAAAGACTTGTATCATCATTCTTCACTCGCTTGATCTTGAAACCATTCAAAACAATTTTAGGCTTCATTCTTGACTCGTTCGAACTTGAAAGCAACTTCTACCTTCATTCTTGACTCATTTGTACATGGAAACAACTTCTTCCTACATTCTTGACTCATTTGTACATGGAAACAACTTATAAATACTTGTATCATCATTTTTCACTCGTTTGAACTTGAAAACCATTCATAACAATTTTAGGCTTCATTCTTGACTCGTTCGAACTTGAAAACAACTTCTAGCTTCATTCTTGACTCATTTGTACATGGAAACAACTTATAAAGACTTGTATCATCATTGTTCACTCGTTTGAACTTGAAACCATTCAAAATAATTTTAGGCTTCATTCTTGACTCGTTCGAACTTGAAAACAACATCTAGCTTCATTCTTGACTCATTTGTTAATGGAAACAACTTATAAAGACTTGTATCATCATTTTTCACTCGTTTGAACTTGAAAACCATTCATAACAATTTTAGGCTTCATTCTTGACTCGTTCGAACTTGAAAACAACTTCTACCTTCATTCTTGACTCATTTGTACATGGAAACAACTTCTTCCTTCATTCTTGACTCATTTGGACATGGAAACAACTTATAAATACTTGTATCATCATTTTTCACTCGTTTGAACTTGAAAACCATTCAACACAATTTTAGGCTTCATTCTTGACTCGTTCGAACTTGAAAACAACTTCTAACTTCATTCTTGACTCATTTGTACATGGAAACAACTTATAAATACTTGTATCATTATTTTTCACTCGTTTGAACTTGAAAACCATTCATAACAATTTTTGTATCATCATTGTTCCCTCGTTTGAACTTGAAACCATTCAAAACAATTTGAGGCTTCATTCTTGACTCGTTCGAACTTGAAAATAACTTCTAGCATCATTCTTGACTCATTTGTACATGGAAACAACTTATAAACACTTTTATCATCATTTTGTACTCTTCTTGAACTTCAAAACAATTCAAAACATTTTTAGGCTTCATTCTTGACTCGTTCGAACTTGAAAACAAATTCTAGCTTCATTCTTGACTCATTTGTACATGGAAACAACTTATAAAGACTTGTATCATCATTGTTCACTCGTTTAAACTTAAAACCATTCAAAATAATTTTAGGCTTCATTCTTGACTCGTTCGAACTTGAAAACAACTTCTAGCATCATTCTTGACTCATTTGTACATGGAAACAACTTATAAACACTTGTATCATCATTTTTTACTCTTCTTGAATTTCAAAACCATTCAAAACAATTTTAGGCTTCATTCTTGACTCGTTCGAACTTGAAAACAAATTCTAGCTTCATTCTTGACTCATTTGTACATGGAAACAACTTATCAGGACCTGTATCATCATTTTTCACTCATTTGAACTTGAAAACTATTCAAAACAATTTTAGGCTTCATTCTTGACTCGTTCGAACTTGAAAATAATTTCTAGCTTCATTCTTGACTCATTTGTACATGGAAACAAGTTATAAAGACTTGTATCATCATTCTTCACTCGTTTGAACTTGAAAACCATTCATAACAATTTTGGGCTTCATTCTTGACTCGGTCTAACATGAAAACAACTTCTAACTTCATTCTTGACTTATTTGTACAAGGAAACAACTTATAAATACTTGTATCATTATTTTTCACTCGTTTGAACATGAAAACCATTCATAACAATTTTTGTATCATCATTGTTCACTCGTTTGAACTTGAAACCATTCAAAACAATTTTAGGCTTCATTCTTGACTCGTTCGAACTTGAAAATAACTTCTAGCATCATTCTTGACTCAGTTGTACATGAAAACAACTTATAAACACTTGTATCATCATTTTGTACTCTTCTTGAACTTCAAAACAATTCAAAACATTTTTAGGATTCATTCTTGACTCGTTCGAACTTGAAAACAACTTCTAGCTTCATTCTAGACTCATTTGTACATGGAAACAACTTATAAAGACTTGTATCATCATTCTTCCCTCGTTTGATCTTGAAACCATTCAAAACAATTTTAGGCTTCATTCTTGACTCGTTCGAACTTGAAAACAACTTCTACCTTCATTCTTGACTCATTTGTACATGGAAACAACTTCTTCCTTCATTCTTGACTCATTTGTACATGGAAACAACTTATAAATACTTGTATCATCATTTTTCACTCGTTTGATCTTGAAAACCATTCATAACAATTTTAGGCTTCATTCTTGACTCGTTCGAACTTGAAAACAACTTCTAGCTTCATTCTTGACTCATTTGTACATGGAAACAACTTATAAAGACTTGTATCATCATTGTTCACTCGTTTGAACTTGAAACCATTCAAAATAATTTTAGGCTTCATTCTTGACTCGTTCGAACTTGAAAAAAACTTCTAGCTTCATTCTGGATTCATTTGTTAATGGAAACAACTTATAAAGACTTGTATCATGATTCTTCACTCGTTTAAACTTGAAAACCATTCATAACAATTTTAGGCTTCATTCTTGACTCGTTCGAACTTAAAACAACTTCTAGCTTCATTCTTGACACACTTGTACATGGAAACAACTTATAAAGACTTATATCATCATTCTTCACTCGTTTGAACTTGAAAACCATTCATAACAATTTTAGGCTTCATTCTTGACTCGTTCGAACTTGAAAACAATTTCTAACTTCATTCTTGACTTATTTGTACATGGAAACAACTTATAAAGGCTTGTATTATCATTGTTCACTCGTTTGAACTTGAAACCATTCAAAACAATTTTAGGCTTCATTCTTGACTCGTTCGAACTTGAAAACAACTTCTAGCTTCATTCTTGACTCATTTGTTAATGGAAACAACTTATAAAGACTTGTATCATCATTCTTCACTCGTTTGAACTTGAAAACCATTCATAACAATTTTAGGCTTCATTCTTGACTCATTCGAACTTGAAAACATCTTCTAGCATCATTCTTGTCTCATTTGTACATGGAAACAACTTATAAACACTTGTATCATCATTTTGTACTCTTCTTGAACTTTAAAACAATTCAAAACATTTTTAGGCTTCATTCTTGACTCGTTCGAACTTGAAAAAAAATTCTAGCTTCATTCTTGACTCATTAGTACATGGAAACAACTTAAAAAGACTTGTATCATTATTGTTCACTCGTTTGAACTTGAAACCATTCAAAACAATTTTAGGCTTCATTCTTGACTCATTCGAATTTGAAAACAACTTCTAGCTTCATTCTTGACTCATTTGTTAATGGAAACAACTTATAAAGACTTGTATCATCATTCTTCACTCGTTTGAACTTGAAAACCATTCATAACAATTTTAGGCTTCATTCTGGACTCGTTTGAACTTGAAAACAACTTCTTCCTTCGTTCTTGACTCATTTGTACATGGAAACAACTTATAAATACTTGTATCATCATTTTTCACTCGTTTGAACTTGAAAATCATTCATAACAATTTTAGGCTTCATTCTTGACTCGTTCGAACTTGAAAACAAAATATAAAATCATTCTTGACTCATTTTTACATGGAAACAACTTATAAATACTTGTATCATTATTTTTCACTCGTTTGAACTTGAAAACCATTCATAACAATTTTTGTATCATCATTGTTCACTCGTTTGAACTTGAAACCATTCAAAACAATTTTAGGCTTCATTCTTGACTCGTTCGAACTTGAAAACAAAATATAAAATCATTCTTGACTCATTTTTACATGGAAACAACTTATAAATACTTGTATCATTATTTTTCACTCGTTTGAACTTGAAAACCATTCATAACAATTTTTGTATCATCATTGTTCACTCGTTTGAACTTGAAACCATTCAAAACAATTTTAGGCTTCATTCTTGACTCGTTCGAATTTGAAAATAACTTCTAGCATCATTCTTGACTCATTTGTACATGGAAACAACTTATAAACACTTGTATCATCATTTTGTACTCTTCTTGAACTTCAAAACAATTCAAAACATTTTTAGGCTTCATTCTTAACTCGTTCGAACTTGAAAACAAAATCTAGCTTCATTCTTGACTCATTTGTACATGGAAACAACTTATAAAAACTTGTATCATTATTGTTCACTCGTTTGAACTTGAAACCATTCAAAATAATTTTAGGCTTCATTGTTGACTCGTTCGAACTTAAAAACAACTTCTAGCTTCATTCTTGACTCATTTGTTAATGGAAACAACTTATAAAAACTTGTATCATTATTGTTCACTCGTTTGAACTTGAAACCATTCAAAATAATTTTAGGCTTCATTGTTGACCCGTTCGAACTTGAAAACAACATCTAGCTTCATTCTTGACTCATTTGTTAATGGAAACAACTTATAAAGACTTGTATCATCATTCTTCACTCGTTTGACCTTGAAAACCATTCATAACAATTTTAGGCTTCATTCTTCACTCGTTCGAACTTGAAAACAACTTCTACGTTCATTCTTGACTCATTTGTACATGGAAACAACTTCTTCCTTCATTCTTGACTCATTTGTACATGGAAACAACTTATAAATACTTGTATCATCATTTTTCACTCGTTTGAACTTGAAAACCATTTGTAATATCCCTAAATTTCAGGTACCTTTAAAACCTTGATTAATAATAGTACGTCTTGGATGATAATTATGGAATAAGGTTTTGTTGGGCAATCAAATTATTAAAATTGCCGGAACAAGATAAAGATTAAATTATCGTCATGGATTATTATGAAATTGAAAAATTCTAGGATTTCCAAGAATTATTAAAGAGTTTATTATTTTATATTTTTGACATGGATTATTAAAAATGCAATTACTTGCATTTTATTTAAAGTGTATGAAATGCTAGTGCTAGTATTATTATTATATGAAGTCAAAGAAGCTTGACCAAGACCATAGCTTTGACTAGTCTTTTAAATAGCCAAGGGCAAGTACTAGCATAAACAAAGAAAAGAAAAATACATAGCAAGCACTAGCCAAGCAAGGAGCATTCGGCAAAAGCTAGAGCAAGGAGAAAGAAAAATCCATAACTACATGGATTCTTCATGGATCATTGAGTTTAATAGCTTAAATCGAAGGTAGTAAATCCCTCTTGCTCTCCCTTGAATCTTATAAGCAACCATCCGCTAAATCTTTAGTTATGATCAATGGAAATTTCGAATGAACAGTAAAATTCGAAAATTTAGTCTTTGTTTTCTTGATTCTTAAGTTCCTATAGCTTGGTGGATGATTGTTATGGCATATATATGTTATGGGTAGCATTGTTGAAGCATGGATAGTCATAGAAATGCATGACTTGTTCATTTGAGTTTGATTTATAAATAATAAGCTAAACTGATTTTTATGGCTTAAAGTTGTGGTATGTTGGTTGTTGATGTTGAATGAGGAGTTTGGGGTTGTTTGTTGGTTGTTTTGGAGTAGGATAAAAATGGAAAACGATGAGTTTACAAACGTAACCATGCCATTTTTTTTTGACCCTGTCTGCTGCCCACTGTCCAGAAAATCTGGGAATATTGTTTGTCTAGTCTGGGCAGTTTGATGAAATGACTGGATAGTAGTTAGTCTCTAGATCGTTTGCGCGCTAATTTTGCGTCAAACGGAGTTGTGAGCTAAAAGTTATGACTAAAATGGTGAGGAGATGCAGAAACTTGACTGCCCTGTTTTTAACCAACTTTGAGGAGATGATCAGCCTAGTTAGACTGCCTTATAAAATCTGGAACTTTTACTCAAGATACTAGGAACATTTGGAAAGACTTGGGAAAAGGTTTCGGATTAAAATGAGTAAAATCCGATTTATGATAATTGTTGGAAGCTAGTAGGTGCAGTTAGAAATCTTACAAAAACTGCTTGTCCTATCTTTGCATAACCTATGTTTTAAATGGAATTTGAGGCTATGATTGGACTAGCTACGGAGTTTAATAAAATCCGAAACTTTTATGGGATATTCCTTGGCAGTCATAGAAGACCTCAGAGAAGAAATCGTGTCAAAATGATTAATTTACAATTTATTAAAAATGTTAGAAGACAGGGGTTTGAGTGAAATGAACATGATGAAAATGTTAGACAACCGTTTCGGGAGTCGATTTCGAGCAAGTTAGAGGACTTGTTTCGAGTATGTCAAGTGATGAAAGTTGTTAAGGAGTATCATGACTACATGTTGGTATGTAGAACTTGATTAAAAATCATTGACACGATAGTTTTACGAGTAGCTAAAGTAGGTTCGATGAGATGAAATATCGGGAATAATAAAAGTTAATAAAACGAAGAAGTGCAAATTGTAATGACCATAATTGGACTCGATATAGGTTTGTGGATTAGTATCGAGGTCCTAGCTTATCAAAATCATGAGATTTTATAATTGTAAAGCAAATGTCAGTACTTAATAAAAAGTTGTTATGATTAGTAGATAGACTAATCAAAGTTCTTATATCTATTGATAGAACTTTTGGATTACAAGTGGAATCATGGATATGCATCATGGACACCAGGCAAGATTTCTAACTCCATTCTTTTATTCTATATAAGAATATTTTGATTCCTGTTAATGCAAGTTCTATAAACTCTGATCTTATAACAAGTTTATTGGTTATAAGTCTGTGGTGCTTGGAAATCTTATTCAATTATTGACTTGTATCGTTGATTAATTTGTTTGTTTGCGTCTCTGAACTCTCAAAAGTTAGAGGACGCTTCCTGTCAGTTTTGCATAACTGATTTCTGTGTCGAGTACATTTCTTTGGTACTTGACAGACGACCGGGAGTAGTGTATTATCTCTCGACTATTAGTCGATATTATCCAGGGATTCTCCCTGGAATATAAGTTTTGGGGATAATAAGTATTATGGGTTAGGGATTAATCAAGTTGATTAATATCCCTTCGATATTTTAAATAATATTTAGTTTTATTAAATATTATTTAAAAGGGTATATATCTAGTATTTAATGTTGATTAAATACTTTCAACTCATTATGAGTTATTTAAATATTATTTAAGATTGATTAAATATTATTTAAATATTTTGGATTATTTCAAAGTATTTATTTTAATTAAATACTTTTGATTCTTTTGGGAATATTTAAATATTATTTGAGATTGAATAAATACTATTTAAATATATTGATTCATGTAAAACTATTTAAATGTTAAATAGTCTTGATTAAATCCTAATTAAATAGTTTAATTATTTTAAAATATTTTTCAGGGACTATTCAAGGTCTCGTATTTATTGATTAAATATTTACTGGAACTTTAAAAATATTCCGGAGTTATCAAGAAAATTCTTAAAACATTATTTTTCATTAAATAATAAATATTGAGCTATGACTCAGATATTTTATACTTACTTTGAGTCGATAACTCCATGTTAAGGAAGGAATATCCCACTTTAACATTCTTTTTATTTAAACTGGTGCTTGTAGGGACCATTAATTTACCTAAAAGTATTATATTTTCGTGGGGTGTATTTTATCACCTATTAGCGACTCCCCGGTCGTGATCTTGATTTTATATCCATTCGTTGACCGAGAGTCAACCCACACATATAAAGAGATTACTTCCACCTCGTTTCGGGAGTTAATCTACTATCGAACATTGAAATCCTGCCAAGATTTGTTGTTATTCTGGAAGGTCGTATTAAATTCCCTTCCACACCTTGATTCGAATATTTCCTAAAAAGCTTTGTTGTTGTTCTGGAAGGTCGTATTAAATTCCCTTCCACACCTTGATTCGATTATTTCCTAAAAAGTTTTGTTGTTGTTCTGGAAGGTTGTATTAAATTCCCTTCTAAGACTTGTTGATTGTACTCAAAGGGAACTGGAGATATAAAGTGTAAGAGGCTTGTGTGCGGCACAGTCCATCTAGCGTAAGAGGCCGAGTGACGCACGGTCCAGCATTTAAAGGCCCATGTGTTGCCTAGGGTGATGACCGGTTTAGGATCATCCTTCTACTAGTAGTAAAGGTTACTTAACTATTGTACTATACGACTGATCATCGTGTACAATAGGCGTGGTGGATGCTCCAGTATCTTCTTTTCTTCCAATTGGAATTTGACATTAACACTGTAATGAAGGCCTAGGTGCTAAGTTACTGATAGTGTTAATGGGAACTGTTGAACTTTCATTGGTCCTACACTAAGGATAGTGTTAATGGGAACTGTTGAACTTTCATTGGTCCTACACTAAGGATAGTGTTAATGGGAACTGTTGAACTTTCATTGGTCCTACACTAGCGATAGTGTGAATGAGAATTGTTGAGCTTTTATTGATTCTTTTCGCAGTATCTTGAACTGCCTTCTTATTGATGCTCGAATAAATAGTACTCTGTGGTTGATGCCATTGTGCTAAATTATCGATTCTGTTGTTCCCAAAACTGTGAATCTTAAATTGTGGTATCGCAGTAACTTGAACTGCATACTTATGTTGAAAATCTTCTTGCATCGTAAACTCTGATTCATTTATTGTCGAAACATATTTCGCTAAACTTTCTGCTGGAAAAGCATTGCAAATTATCTACTGATATTGTTGGACATCGCGTTGGTATAAATATTAGTTGCCACCCTTTCCTTGGTGCAAGTTACAAAATATTCTAATATATATCTTGCTGAGCATTCTTTGGCTCATTCTTGTTTTTGTTGTAAACTTTAAAACTTGCAGTAAGACTTGCCCATGGGATGCAAAAGAAAGGAGATGCTCGAGCTTGAGTTAGTCAGGTTCAAGGCTTCTACAGGTGGTGTAAGCTAGATAGGATTTTAGTTTAGAATTCTTATACTTATTGTATAATATGCAATGTAATAATAAATGTTGAAACAACGAGATCCTGAGTTTATTACAGTTGAATTATAATAACTATTATTATTTTAAGTTCATTTTCTGAGACTATGGCTCGAGTTGTGTATTTGGTTGGGGGTCACCAGAGTCTATTGTGGATATAATTGTTAAGCAGGTGAGTATTATTATGGTGGAATTGGATCGTGATGGCCCCGATCCCTGACCCCGGATCGGGGGGCGTCACACCATTCATAACAATTTTAGGCTTCATTCTTGACTCGTTCGAACTTGAAAACAACTTCTAGCTTCATTCTTGACTCATTTGTACATGGAAACAACTTATAAAGACTTGTATCATCATTGTTCACTCCTTTGAACTTGAAACCATTCCAAACAATTATAGGCTTCATTCTTGACTCGTTCCAACTTGAAAACAACTTCTAGCTTCATTCTTGACTCAATTGTTAATGGAAACAACTTATAAAGACTTGTATCATCATTCTTCACTCGTTTGAACTTGAAAACCATTCATAACAATTTTAGGCTTCATTCTTGACTCGTTCGAACTTGAAAACAACTTCTTCCTTCATTCTTGACTCATTTGTACATGGAAACAACTTATAAATACTTGTATCATCATTTTTCACTCGTTTGAACTTGAAAACCATTCATAACAATTTTAGGCTTCATTCTTGACTCGTTCGAACATGAAAACAACTTATAACTTCATTCTTGACTCATTTTTACATGGAAACAACTTATAAATACTTGTATCATTATTTTTCACTCGTTTGAACTTGAAAACCATTCATAACAATTTTTGTATCATCATTGTTCACTCGTTTGAACTTGAAACCATTCAAAACAATTTTAGGCTTCATTCTTGACTCGTTCGAACTTGAAAATAACTTCTAGCATCATTCTTGACTCATTTGTACATGGAAACAACTTATAAACACTTGTATCATCATTTTGTACTCTTCTTGAACTTCAAAACAATTCAAAACATTTTTAGGCTTCATTCTTAACTCGTTCGAACTTGAAAACAAATTCTAGCTTCATTCTTGACTCATTTGTACATGGAAACAACTTATAAAAACTTGTATCATTATTGTTCACTCGTTTGAACTTGAAACCATTCAAAATAATTTTAGGCTTCATTGTTGACTCGTTCGAACTTGAAAACAACTTCTAGCTTCATTCTTGACTCATTTGTTAATGGAAACAACTTATAAAGACTTGTATCATCATTCTTCACTCGTTTGAACTTGAGAACCATTCATAACAATTTTAGGCTTCATTCTTGACTCATTCGAACTTGAAAACAACTTCTACCTTCATTCTTTACTCATTTGTACATGGAAACAACTTCTTCCTTCATTCTTGACTCATTTGTACATGGAAACAACTTATAAATACTTGTATCATCATTTTTCACTCGTTTGAACTTGAAAACCATTCATAACAATTTTAGGCTTCATTCTTGACTCGTTCGAACTTGAAAACAACTTCTAGCTTCATTCTTGACTCATTTGTACATGGAAACAACTTATAAAGACTTGTATCATCATTGTTCACTCGTTTGAACTTGAAACCATTCCAAACAATTTTAGGCTTCATTCTTGACTCGTTCCAACTTGAAAACAACTTCTAACTTCATTCTCGACTCCTTTGTACATGGAAACAACTTATAAATACTTATATCATCATTTTTCACTCGTTTGAACTTGAAACCATTCAAAACAATTTTAAGCTTCATTCTTGACTCGTTCGAACTTGAAAACAACTTCTAGGTACATTCTTGACTCATTTGTACATGGAAACAAGTTATAAAGACTTGTATCATTTTTGTTCACTCGTTTGAACTTGAAACCATTCAAAACAATTTTAGGCTTCATTCTTGACTCGTTCGAACTTGAAAAAAACTTCTAGCTTCATTCTTGATTCATTTGTTAATGGAAACAACTTATAAAGACTTGTATCATGATTCTTCACTCGTTTAAACTTGAAAACCATTCATAACAATTTTAGGCTTCATTCTTGACTCGTTCGAACTTAAAAACAACTTCTAGCTTCATTCTTGACACACTTGTACATGGAAACAACTTATAAAGACTTATATCATCATTCTTCACTCGTTTGAACTTGAAAACCATTCATAACAATTTTAGGCTTCATTCTTGACTCGTTCGAACTTGAAAACAATTTCTAACTTCATTCTTGACTCATTTGTACATGGAAACAACTTATAAAGACTTTTATTATCATTGTTCACTCGTTTGAACTTAAAACCATTCAAAATAATTTTAGGCTTCATTCTTGACTCGTTCGAACTTGAAAACATCTTCTAGCATCATTCTTGACTCATTTGTACATGGAAACAACTTATAAACTCTTGTATCAACATTTTGTACTCTTCTTGAACTTTAAAACAATTCAAAACATTTTTAGGCTTCATTCTTGACTCGTTCGAACTTGAAAACAAATTCTAGCTTCATTCTTGACTCATTTGTACATGGAAACAACTTATAAAGACTTGTATCATTATTGTTCACTCGTTTGAACTTGAAACCATTCAAAACAATTTTAGGCTTCATTCTTGACTCGTTCGAACTTGAAAACAACTTCTAGCTTCATTCTTGACTCATTTGTTAATGGAAACAACTTATAGAGACTTGTATCATCATTCTTCACTCGTTTGAACTTGAAAACCATTCATAACAATTTTAGGCTTCATTCTTGACTCGTTCGAACTTGAAAACAACTTCTTCCTTCATTCTTGACTCATTTGTACATGGAAACAAGTTATAAAGACTTGTATCATCATTTTTCACTCGTTTGAACTTGAAAACCATTCATAACAATTTTAGGCTTCATTCTTGACTCGTTCGAACTTGAAAACAACTTATAACTTTATTCTTGACTCATTTTTACATGGAAACAACTTATAAATACTTGTATCATTATTTTTCACTCGTTTGAACTTGAAAACCATTCATAACAATTTTTGTATCATCATTGTTCACTAGTTTGAACTTAAAACCATTCAAAACAATTTTAGGCTTCATTCTTGACTCGTTCGAACTTGAAAATAACTTCTAGCATCATTCTTGACTCATTTGTACATGGAAACAACTTATAAACACTTGTATCATCATTTTGTACTCTTCTTGAACTTCAAAACAATTCAAAACATTTTTAGGCTTTATTCTTGACTCGTTCGAACTTGAAAACAAATTCTAGCTTCATTCTTGACTCATTTGTACATGGAAACAACTTATAAAAACATGTATCATTATTGTTCACTCGTTTGAACTTGAAACCATTCAAAATAATTTTAGGCTTCATTGTTGACTCGTTCGAACTTAAAAACAACTTCTAGCTTCATTCTTGACTCATTTGTTAATGGAAACAACTTATAAAAACTTGTATCATTATTGTTCACTCGTTTGAACTTGAAACCATTCAAAATAATTTTAGGCTTCATTGTTGACCCGTTCGAACTTGAAAACAACATCTAGCTTCATTCTTGACTCATTTGTTAATGGAAACAACTTATAAAAACATGTATCATTATTGTTCACTCGTTTGAACTTGAAACCATTCAAAATAATTTTAGGCTTCATTGTTGACCCGTTCGAACTAGAAAACAACATCTAGCTTCATTCTTGACTCATTTGTTAATGGAAACAACTTATAAAGACTTGTATCATCATTCTTCACTCGTTTGACCTTGAAAACCATTCATAACAATTTTAGGCTTCATTCTTCACTCGTTCGAACTTGAAAACAAATTCTACGTTCATTCTTGACTCATTTGTACATGGAAACAACTTCTTCCTTCATTCTTGACTCATTTGTACATGGAAACAACTTATAAATACTTGTATCATCATTTTTCACTCGTTTGAACTTGAAAACCATTCATAATAATTTTAGGCTTCATTCTTGACTCGTTCGAACTTGAAAACAACTTCTAGCTTCATTCTTGACTCATTTGTACATGGAAACAACTTATAAAGACTTGTATCATCATTGTTCACTCGTTTGAACTTGAAACCATTCCAAACAATTTTAGGCTTCATTCTTGACTCGTTCCAACTTGAAAACAACTTCTAGCTTCATTCTTGACTCATTTGTTAATGGAAACAACTTATAAAGACTTGTATCATCATTCTTCACTCGTTTGAACTTGAAAACCATTCATAACAATTTTAGGCTTCATTCTTGACTCGTTCGAACTTGAAAACAACTTCTACCTTTATTCTTGACTCATTTGTACATGGAAACAACTTCTTCCTTCATTCTTGACTCATTTGTACATGGAAACAACTTATAAATACTTGTATCATCATTTTTCACTCGGTTGAACTTGAAAACCATTCATAACAATTTTAGGCTTCATTCTTGACTCGTTCGAACTTGAAAAGAACTTCTAGCTTCATTCTTGACTCATTTGTACATGGAAACAACTTATAAAGACTTGTATCATCATTGTTCACTCGTTTGAACTTGAAACCATTCCAAACAATTTTAGGCTTCATTCTAGACTCGTTCCAACTTGAAAACAACTTCTAACTTCATTCTCGACTCCTTTGTACATGGAAACAACTTATAAATACTTGTATCATCATTTTTCACTCGTTTGAACTTGAAACCATTCAAAACAATTTTAAGCTTCATTCTTGACTCGTTCGAACTTGAAAACAACTTCTAGCTACATTCTTGACTCATTTGTACATGGAAACAAGTTATAAAGACTTGTATCATTATTGTTCACTCGTTTAAACTTGAAAACCATTCATAACAATTTTAGGCTTCATTCTTGACTCGTTCGAACTTGAAAATAATTGCTAGCTTCATTCTTGACTCATTTGTACATGGAAACAAGTTATAAAGACTTGTATCATCATTGTTCACTCGTTTGAACTTGAAACCATTCCAAACAATTTTAGGCTTCATTCTTGACTCGTTCCAACTTGAAAACAACTTCTAACTTCATTCTCGACTACTTTGTACATGGAAACAACTTATAAATACTTGTATCATCATTTTTCACTTGTTTGAACTTGAAACCATTCAAAACAATTTTAGGCTTCATTCTTGACTCGTTCGAACTTGAAAACAACTTCTAGCTTCATTCTTGATTCATTTTTTAATGGAAACAACTTATAAAGACTTGTATCATGATTTTTCACTCGTTTAAACTTGAAAACCATTCATAACAATTTTAGTCTTCATTCTTGACTCGTTCGAACTTGAAAACAGCTTCTTCCTTCATTCTTGACTCATTTGTACATGGAAACAACTTATAAAGACTTGTATCATCATTGTTCACTCGTTTGAACTTGAAACCATTCCAAACAATTTTAGGCTTCATTCTTGACTCATTTGTACATGGAAACAAGTTATAAAGACTTGTATCATCATTCTTCACTCGTTTGAACTTGAAAACCATTCATAACAATTTTGGGCTTCATTCTTGACTCGTTCTAACATGAAAACAACTTCTAACTTCATTCTTGACTCATTTGTACATGGAAACAACTTATAAATACTTGTATCATTATTTTTCACTCGTTTGAACTTGAAAACCATTCATAACAATTTTTGTATCATCATTGTTCACTCGTTTGAACTTGAAACCATTCAAAACAATTTTAGGCTTCATTCTTGACTCGTTCGAACTTGAAAATAACTTCTAGCATCATTCTTGACTCATTTGTACATGGAAACAACTTATAAACACTTGTATCATCATTTTGTACTCTTCTTGAACTTCAAAACAATTCAAAACATTTTTAGGCTTCATTCTTGACTCGTTCGAACTTGAAAAAAAATTCTAGCTTCATTCTTGACTCATTTGTACATGGAAACAACTTATGAAAATTTGTATCATTATTGTTCACTCGTTTGAACTTGAAACCATTCAAAATAATTTTAGGCTTCATTCTTGACTCGTTCGAACTTGAAAACAACTTCTAGATTCATTCTTGACTCATTTATTAATGGAAACAACTTATAAAGACTTGTATCATCATTCTTCACTCGTTTGATCTTGAAAACCATTCATAACAATTTTAGGCTTCATTCTTCACTCGTTCGAACTTGAAAACAACTTCTACGTTCATTCTTGACTCATTTGTACATGGAAACAACTTATAAATACTTGTATCATCATTTTTCACTCGTTTGAACTTGAAAACCATTCATAACAATTTTAGGCTTCATTCTTGACTCGTTCGAACTTGAAAACAACTTCTAGCTTCATTCTTGACTCATTTGTACATGGAAACAACTTATAAAGACTTGTATCATCATTGTTCACTCGTTTAAACTTGAAACCATTCCAAACAATTTTAGGCTTCATTCGTGACTCGTTCCAACTTGAAAACAACTTCTAACTTCATTATCGACTCCTTTGTACATGGAAACAACTTATAAATACTTGTATCATCATTTTTCACTCGTTTGAACTTGAAACCATTCAAAACAATTTTAGGCTTCATTCTTGACTCGTTCGAACTTGAAAACAACTTCTAGCTACATTCTTGACTCATTTGTACATGCAAACAACTTATAAAGACTTGTATCATTATTGTTCACTCGTTTGATCCTGAAACCATTCAAAACAATTTTAGGCTTCATTCTTGACTCGTTCGAACTTGAAAACAACTTCTAGCTTCATTCCTGATTCATATTTTAATGGAAACAACTTATAAAGACTTGTATCATCATTTTTCACTCATTTGAACTTGAAAACTATTCAAAACAATTTTAGGCTTCATTCTTGACTCGTTCGAACTTGAAAATAATTGCTAGCTTCATTCTTGACTCATTTATACATGAAAACAAGTTATAAAGACTTGTATCATCATTCTTCACTCGTTTGAACTTGAAAACCATTCATAACAATTTTGGGCTTCATTCTTGACTCGTTCTAACATGAAAACAACTTCTAACTTCATTCTTGACTCATTTGTACATGGAAACAACTTATAAACACTTGTATCATCATTTTGTACTCTTCTTGAACTTCAAAACAATTCAAAACAATTTTAGGCTTCATTCTTGACTCGTTCGGACTTGAAAATAATTGCTAGCTTCATTCTTGACTCATATGTACATGGAAACAAGTTATAAAGACTTGTATCATCATTCTTCACTCGTTTGAACTTGAAAACCATTCATAACAATTTTGGGCTTCATTCTTGACTTGTTCTAACATGAAAACAACTTCTAACTTCATTCTTGACTCATTTGTACATGGAAACAACTTATAAATACTTGTATCATTATTTTTCACTCGTTTGAACTTGAAAACCATTCATAACAATTTTTGTATCATCATTGTTCACTCGTTTGAACTTGAAACCATTCAAAACAATTTTAGGCTTCATTCTTGACTCGTTCGAACTTGAAAATAACTTCTAGCATCATTCTTGACTCATTTGTACATGGAAACAACTTATAAACACTTGTATCATCATTTTGTACTCTTCTTGAACTTCAAAACAATTCAAAACATTTTTAGGATTCATTCTTGACTCGTTCGAACTTGAAAACAAATTCTAGCTTCATTCTTGACTCATTTGTACATGGAAACAACTTATAAAGACTTGTATCATTATTGTTCACTCGTTTGAACTTGAAACCATTCAAAATAATTTTAGGCTTCATTCTTGACTCGTTCGAACTTGAAAACATCTAGCTTCATTCTTGACTCATTTATTAATGGAAACAACTTATAAAGACTTGTATCATCATTCTTCACTCGTTTGAACTTGAAAACCATTCATAACAATTTTAGGCTTCATTCTTGACTCGTTCGAACTTGAAAACAATTTCTACCTACATTCTTGACTCGTTCGACTTGAAAACAACTTCTAGCTTTATTCTTGACTCATTTGTACATCGAAACAACTTATAAAGACTTGTATCATCATTGTTCACTCGTTTGAACTTGAAACCATTCCAAACAATTTTAGGCTTCATTCTTGACTCGTTCGAACTTGAAAATAACTTCTAGCATCATTCTTGACTCATTTGTACATGGAAACAACTTATAAACACTTGTATCATCATTTTGTACTCTTCTTGAACTTCAAAACAATTCAAAACATTTTTAGGATTCATTCTTGACTCGTTCGAACTTGAAAACAAATTCTAGCTTCATTCTTGACTCATTTGTACATGGAAACAACTTATAAAGACTTGTATCATTATTGTTCACTCGTTTGAACTTGAAACCATTCAAAATAATTTTAGGCTTCATTCTTGACTCGTTCGAACTTGAAAACAACTTCTAGCTTCATTCTTGACTCATTTGTACATGGAAACAACTTATAAAGACTTGTATCATCATTGTTCACTCGTTTAAACTTGAAACCATTCCAAACAATTTTAGGCTTCATTCGTGACTCGTTCCAACTTGAAAACAACTTCTAACTTCATTATCGACTCCTTTGTACATGGAAACAACTTATAAATACTTGTATCATCATTTTTCACTCGTTTGAACTTGAAACCATTCAAAACAATTTTAGGCTTCATTCTTGACTCGTTCGAACTTGAAAACAACTTCTAGCTACATTCTTGACTCATTTGTACATGCAAACAACTTATAAAGACTTGTATCATTATTGTTCACTCGTTTGATCCTGAAACCATTCAAAACAATTTTAGGCTTCATTCTTGACTCGTTCGAACTTGAAAACAACTTCTAGCTTCATTCCTGATTCATATTTTAATGGAAACAACTTATAAAGACTTGTATCATCATTTTTCACTCATTTGAACTTGAAAACTATTCAAAACAATTCTAGGCTTCATTCTTGACTCGTTCGAACTTGAAAATAATTGCTAGCTTCATTCTTGACTCATTTATACATGAAAACAAGTTATAAAGACTTGTATCATCATTCTTCACTCGTTTGAACTTGAAAACCATTCATAACAATTTTGGGCTTCATTCTTGACTCGTTCTAACATGAAAACAACTTCTAACTTCATTCTTGACTCATTTGTACATGGAAACAACTTATAAACACTTGTATCATCATTTTGTACTCTTCTTGAACTTCAAAACAATTCAAAACAATTTTAGGCTTCATTCTTGACTCGTTCGGACTTGAAAATAATTGCTAGCTTCATTCTTGACTCATTTGTACATGGAAACAAGTTATAAAGACTTGTATCATCATTCTTCACTCGTTTGAACTTGAAAACCATTCATAACAATTTTGGGCTTCATTCTTGACTTGTTCTAACATGAAAACAACTTCTAACTTCATTCTTGACTCATTTGTACATGGAAACAACTTATAAATACTTGTATCATTATTTTTCACTCGTTTGAACTTGAAAACCATTCATAACAATTTTTGTATCATCATTGTTCACTCGTTTGAACTTGAAACCATTCAAAACAATTTTAGGCTTCATTCTTGACTCGTTCGAACTTGAAAATAACTTCTAGCATCATTCTTGACTCATTGTACATGGAAACAACTTATAAACACTTGTATCATCATTTTGTACTCTTCTTGAACTTCAAAACAATTCAAAACATTTTTAGGATTCATTCTTGACTCGTTCGAACTTGAAAACAAATTCTAGCTTCATTCTTGACTCATTTGTACATGGAAACAACTTATAAAGACTTGTATCATTATTGTTCACTCGTTTGAACTTGAAACCATTCAAAATAATTTTAGGCTTCATTCTTGACTCGTTCGAACTTGAAAACAATTTCTACCTACATTCTTGACTCGTTCGAACTTGAAAACAACTTCTAGCTTTATTCTTGACTCATTTGTACATCGAAACAACTTATAAAGACTTGTATCATCATTGTTCACTCGTTTGAACTTGAAACCATTCCAAACAATTTTAGGCTTCATTCTTGACTCGTTCCAATTTAAAAACAACTTCTAACTTCATTCTCGACTATTTTGTACATGGAAACAACTTATAAATACTTTTATCATCATTTTTCACTCGTTTGAACTTGAAACCATTCAAAATAATTTTAGGCTTCATTCTTGACTCGTTCGAACTTGAAAACAACTTCTAGCTACATTTTTGACTCATTTGTACATGGAAACAACTTATAAAGACTTGTATCATTATTGTTCACTCGTTTGAACTTGAAACCATTCAAAACAATTTTAGGTTTCATTCTTGACTCGTTCGAACTTGAAAACAACTTCTAACTTCATTCATGACTCATTTGTACATGGAAACAACTTATAAATACTTGTATCATTATTTTTCACTCGTTTGAACTTGAAAACCATTCATAACAATTTTTGTACCATCATTGTTCACTCGTTTGAACTTGAAACTATTCAAAACAATTTTAGGCTTCATTCTTGACCCGTTCGAACTTGAAAATAACTTCTAGCATCATTCTTGACTCATTTGTACATGGAAACAACTTATAAACACTTGTATCATCATTTTGTACTCTTCTTGAACTTCAAAACAATTCAAAACATTTTTAGGCTTCATTCTTGACTTGTTCGACCTTGAAAAAAATTCTAGCTTCATTCTTGACTCATTTGTACATGGAAATAACTTATGAAAACTTGTGTCATTATTGTTCACTCGTTTGAACTTGAAACCATTCAAAATAATTTTAGGCTTCATTCTTGACTCGTTCGAACTTGAAAACAACTTCTAGCTTCATTCTTGACTCATTTGTTAATGGAAACAACTTATAAAGACTTGTATCATCATTCTTCACTCGCTTGATCTTGAAAACAATTCATAACAATTTTAGGTTTCATTCTTCACTCGTTCGAACTTGAAAACAACTTCTACGTTCATTCTTGACTCATTTGTACATGGAAACAATTTATAAGTACTTGTATCATCATTTTTCACTCGTTTGAACTTGAAAACCATTCATAACAATTTTAGGCTTCATTCTTGACTCGTTCGAACTTGAAAACAACTTCTAGCTTCATTCTTGACTCATTTGTACATGGAAACAACTTATAAAGACTTGTATCATCATTGTTCACTCGTTTGAACTTGAAACCATTCCAAACAATTTTAGGCTTCATTCGTGACTCGTTCCAACTTGAAAAAACCTTCTAACTTCATTATCGACTCCTTTGTACATGGAAACAACTTATAAATACTTGTATCATCATTTTTCACTCGTTTGAACTTGAAACCATTCAAAAATATTTTAGGCTTCATTCTTGACTCGTTCGAACTTGAAAACAACTTCTAGCTACATTCTTGACTCATTTGTACATGGAAACAACTTATAAAGACTTGTATCATTATTGTTCACTCGTTTGATCTTGAAACCATTCAAAACAATTTTAGGCTTCATTCTTGACTCGTTCGAACTTGAAAACAACTTCTAGCTTCATTCTTGATTCATATTTTAATGGAAACAACTTATAAAGACTTGTATCATCATTTTTCACTCATTTGAACTTGAAAACTATTCAAAACAATTTTAGGCTTCATTCTTGACTCGTTCGAACTTGAAAATAATTGCTAGCTTCATTCTTGACTCATTTGTACATGGAAACAAGTTATAGAGACTTGTATCATCATTCTTCACTCGTTTGAACTTGAAAACCATTCATAACAATTTTGGGCTTCATTCTTGACTTGTTCTAACATGAAAACAACTTCTAACTTCATTCTTGACTCATTTGTACATGGAAACAACTTATAAATACTTGTATCATTATTTTTCACTCGTTTGAACTTGAAAATCATTCATAACAATTTTTGTATCATCATTGTTCACTCGTTTGAACTTGAAACCATTCAAAACAATTAGGCTTCATTCTTGACTCGTTCGAACTTGAAAATAACTTCTAGCATCATTCTTGACTCATTTGTACATGGAAACAACTTATAAACACTTGTATCATCATTTTGTACTCTTCTTGAACTTCAAAACAATTCAAAACATTTTTAGGCTTCATTCTTGACTCGTTCGAACTTGAAAACAAATTCTAGCTTCATTCTTGACTCATTTGTACATGGAAACAACTTATAAAAACTTGTATCATTATTGTTCACTCGTTTGAACTTGAAACCATTCAAAATAATTTTAGGCTTCATTGTTGACTCGTTCGAACTTGAAAACAACTTCTAGCTTCATTCTTGACTCATTTGTTAATGGAAACAACTTATAAAGACTTGTATCATCATTCTTCACTCGTTTGACCTTGAAAACCATTCATAAAAATTTTAGGCTTCATTCTTCACTCGTTCGAACTTGAAAACAACTTCTACGTTCATTCTTGACTCATTTGTACATGGAAACAACTTCTTCCTTCATTCTTGACTCATTTGTACATGGAAACAACTTATAAATACTTGTATCATCATTTTTCACTCGTTTGAACTTGAAAACCATTCATAACAATTTTAAGCTTCATTCTTGACTCGTTCGAACTTGAAAACAACTTCTAACTTCATTCTTGACTCATTTGTACATGGAAACAACTTATAAAGACTTGTATCATCATTGTTCATTCGTTTGAACTTGAAACCATTCCAAAAAAATTTAGGCTTCATTCTTGACTCGTTCCAACTTGAAAACAACTTCTAACTTCATTCTCGACTCCTTTGTACATGGAAACAACTTATGAATACTTGTATCATCATTTTTCACTCGTTTGAACTTGAAACCATTCAAAACAATTTTAGGCTTCATTCTTGACTCGTTCGAACTTGAAAACAACTTCTAGCTACATTCTTGACTCATTTGTACATGGAAACAACTTATAAAGACTTGTATCATTATTGTTCACTCGTTTGATCTTGAAACCATTCAAAACAATTTTAGGCTTCATTCCTGACTCGTTCAAACTTGAAAACAACTTCTAGCTTCATTCTTGATTCATATTTTAATGGAAACAACTTATAAAGACTTGTATAATCATTTTTCACTCATTTGAACTTGAAAACTATTCAAAACAATTTTAGGCTTCATTCTTGACTCGTTCGAACTTGAAAATAATTGCTAGCTTCATTCTTGACTCATTTGTACATGGAAACAAGTTATAAAGACTTGTATCATCATTCTTCACTCGTTTGAACTTGAAAACCATTCATAACAATTTTGGGCTTCATTCTTGACTCGTTCTAACATGAAAACAACTTCTAACTTCATTCTTGACTCATTTGTACATGGAAACAACTTATAAATACTTGTATCATTATTTTTCACTCGTTTGAACTTGAAAACCATTCATAACAATTTTTGTATCATCATTGTTCACTCGTTTGAACTTGAAACCATTCAAAACAATTAGGCTTCATTCTTGACTCGTTCGAACTTGAAAATAACTTCTAGCATCATTCTTGACTCATTTGTACATGGAAACAACTTATAAACACTTGTATCATCATTTTGTACTCTTCTTGAACTTCAAAACAATTCAAAACATTTTTAGGCTTCATTCTTGACTCGTTCGAACTTGAAAACAAATTCTAGCTTCATTCTTGACTCATTTGTACATGGAAACAACTTATAAAAACTTGTATCATTATTGTTCACTCGTTTGAACTTGAAACCATTCAAAATAATTTTAGGCTTCATTGTTGACTCGTTCGAACTTGAAAACAACTTCTAGCTTCATTCTTGACTCATTTGTTAATGGAAACAACTTATAAAGACTTGTATCATCATTCTTCACTCGTTTGACCTTGAAAACCATTCATAAAAATTTTAGGCTTCATTCTTCACTCGTTCGAACTTGAAAACAACTTCTACGTTCATTCTTGACTCATTTGTACATGGAAACAACTTCTTCCTTCATTCTTGACTCATTTGTACATGGAAACAACTTATAAATACTTGTATCATCATTTTTCACTCGTTTGAACTTGAAAACCATTCATAACAATTTTAAGCTTCATTCTTGACTCGTTCGAACTTGAAAACAACTTCTAACTTCATTCTTGACTCATTTGTACATGGAAACAACTTATAAAGACTTGTATCATCATTGTTCATTCGTTTGAACTTGAAACCATTCCAAAAAAATTTAGGCTTCATTCTTGACTCGTTCCAACTTGAAAACAACTTCTAACTTCATTCTCGACTCCTTTGTACATGGAAACAACTTATGAATACTTGTATCATCATTTTTCACTCGTTTGAACTTGAAACCATTCAAAACAATTTTAGGCTTCATTCTTGACTCGTTCGAACTTGAAAACAACTTCTAGCTACATTCTTGACTCATTTGTACATGGAAACAACTTATAAAGACTTGTATCATTATTGTTCACTCGTTTGATCTTGAAACCATTCAAAACAATTTTAGGCTTCATTCCTGACTCGTTCAAACTTGAAAACAACTTCTAGCTTCATTCTTGATTCATATTTTAATGGAAACAACTTATAAAGACTTGTATAATCATTTTTCACTCATTTGAACTTGAAAACTATTCAAAACAATTTTAGGCTTCATTCTTGACTCGTTCGAACTTGAAAATAATTGCTAGCTTCATTCTTGACTCATTTGTACATGGAAACAAGTTATAAAGACTTGTATCATCATTCTTCACTCGTTTGAACTTGAAAACCATTCATAACAATTTTGGGCTTCATTCTTGACTCGTTCTAACATGAAAACAACTTCTAACTTCATTCTTGACTCATTTGTACATGGAAACAACTTATAAATACTTGTATCATTATTTTTCACTCGTTTGAACTTGAAAACCATTCATAACAATTTTTGTATCATCATTGTTCACTCGTTTGAACTTGAAACCATTCAAAACAATTTTAGGCTTCATTCTTGACTCGTTCGAACTTGAAAATTACTTCTAGCATCCTTCTTGACTCATTTGTACGTGGAAACAACTTATAAACACTTGTATCATCATTTTGTACTCTTCTTGAACTTCAAAACAATTCAAAACATTTTTAGGATTTATTTTTGACTCGTTCGAACTAGAAAACAAATTCTAGCTTCATTCTTGACTCATTTGTACATGGAAACAACTTATAAAGACTTGTATCATTATTGTTCACTCGTTTGAACTTGAAACCATTCAAAATAATTTTAGGCTTCATTCTTGACTCGTTCGAACTTGAAAAAGACTTCCAGCTTCATTCTTGACTCATTTGTTAATGGAAACAACTTATAAAGACTTGTATCATCATTCTTCACTCGTTTGATCTTGAAAACCAATCATAACAATTTTAGGCTTCATTCTTCACTCGTTCGAACTTGAAAACAACTTCTACGTTCATTCTCGACTCATTTATACATGGCAACAACTTATAAATACTTGTATCATCATTGTTCACTCGTTTGAACTTGAAACCATTCCAAACTATTTTAGGCTTCATTCTTGACTCGTTCCAACTTGAAAACAACTTCTAACTTCATTATCGACTCCTTTGTACATGGAAACAACTTATAAATACTTGTATCATCATTTTTCACTCGTTTGAACTTGAAACCATTCAAAATAATTTTAGGCTTCATTCTTGACTCGTTCGAACTTGAAAACAACTTCTAGCTACATTCTTGACTCATTTGTACATGGAAACAACTTATAAAGACTTGTATCATTATTGTTCACTCGTTTGATCTTGAAACCATTCAAAACAATTTTAGGCTTCATTCCTGACTCGTTCAAACTTGAAAACAACTTCTAGCTTCATTCTTGATTCATATTTTAATGGAAACAACTTATAAAGACTTGTATAATCATTTTTCACTCATTTGAACTTGAAAACTATTCAAAACAATTTTAGGCTTCATTCTTGACTCGTTCGAACTTGAAAATAATTGCTAGCTTCATTCTTGACTCATTTGTACATGGAAACAAGTTATAAAGACTTGTATCATCATTCTTCACTCGTTTGAACTTGAAAACCATTCATAACAATTTTGGGCTTCATTCTTGACTCGTTCTAACATGAAAACAACTTCTAACTTCTAACTTCATTCTTGACTCATTTGTACATGGAAACAACTTATAAATACTTGTATCATTATTTTTCACTCGTTTGAACTTGAAAACCATTCATAACAATTTTTGTATCATCATTGTTCACTCGTTTGAACTTGAAACCATTCAAAACAATTTTAGGCTTCATTCTTGACTCGTTCGAACTTGAAAATAACTTCTAGCATCATTCTTGACTCATTTGTACGTGGAAACAACTTATAAACACTTGTATCATCATTTTGTACTCTTCTTGAACTTCAAAACAATTCAAAACATTTTTAGGATTTATTTTTGACTCGTTCGAACTAGAAAACAAATTCTAGCTTCATTCTTGACTCATTTGTACATGGAAACAACTTATAAAGACTTGTATCATTATTGTTCACTCGTTTGAACTTGAAACCATTCAAAATAATTTTAGGCTTCATTCTTGACTCGTTCGAACTTGAAAAAGACTTCCAGCTTCATTCTTGACTCATTTGTTAATGGAAACAACTTATAAAGACTTGTATCATCATTCTTCACTCGTTTGATCTTGAAAACCAATCATAACAATTTTAGGCTTCATTCTTCACTCGTTCGAACTTGAAAACAACTTCTACGTTCATTCTCGACTCATTTATACATGGCAACAACTTATAAATACTTGTATCATCATTGTTCACTCGTTTGAACTTGAAACCATTCCAAACTATTTTAGGCTTCATTCTTGACTCGTTCCAACTTGAAAACAACTTCTAACTTCATTATCGACTCCTTTGTACATGGAAACAACTTATAAATACTTGTATCATCATTTTTCACTCGTTTGAACTTGAAACCATTCAAAATAATTTTAGGCTTCATTCTTGACTCGTTCGAACTTGAAAACAACTTCTAGCTACATTCTTGACTCATTTGTACATGGAAACAACTTATAAAGACTTGTATCATTATTGTTCACTCGTTTGATCTTGAAACCATTCAAAACAATTTTAGGCTTCATTCCTGACTCGTTCAAACTTGAAAACAACTTCTAGCTTCATTCTTGATTCATATTTTAATGGAAACAACTTATAAAGACTTGTATAATCATTTTTCACTCATTTGAACTTGAAAACTATTCAAAACAATTTTAGGCTTCATTCTTGACTCGTTCGAACTTGAAAATAATTGCTAGCTTCATTCTTGACTCATTTGTACATGGAAACAAGTTATAAAGACTTGTATCATCATTCTTCACTCGTTTGAACTTGAAAACCATTCATAACAATTTTGGGCTTCATTCTTGACTCGTTCTAACATGAAAACAACTTCTAACTTCATTCTTGACTCATTTGTACATGGAAACAACTTATAAATACTTGTATCATTATTTTTCACTCGTTTGAACTTGAAAACCATTCATAACAATTTTTGTATCATCATTGTTCACTCGTTTGAACTTGAAACCATTCAAAACAATTTTAGGCTTCATTCTTGACTCGTTCGAACTTGAAAATAACTTCTAGCATCATTCTTGACTCATTTGTACGTGGAAACAACTTATAAACACTTGTATCATCATTTTGTACTCTTCTTGAACTTCAAAATAATTCAAAACATTTTTAGGATTTATTTTTGACTCGTTCGAACTTGAAAACAAATTCTAGCTTCATTCTTGACTCATTTGTACATGGAAACAACTTATAAAGACTTGTATCATTATTGTTCACTCGTTTGAACTTGAAACCATTCAAAATAATTTTAGGCTTCATTCTTCACTCGTTCGAACTTGAAAACAACATCTAGCTTCATTCTTGACTCATTTGTTAATGGAAACAACTTATAAAGACTTGTATCATCATTCTTCACTCGTTTGAACTTGAAAACCATTCATAACAATTTTAGGCTTCATTCTTGACTCATTCGAACTTGAAAACAACTTCTACCTTCATTCTTGACTCATTTGTACATGGAAACAACTTCTTCCTTCATTCTTGACTCATTTGTACATGGAAACAACTTATAAATACTTGTATCATCATTTTTCACTCGTTTGATCTTGAAACCATTCAAAACAATTTTAGGCTTCATTCTTGACTCGTTCAAACTTGAAAACAACTTCTAGCTTCATTCTTCATTCATATTTTAATGGAAACAACTTATAAATACTTTTATCATCATTTTTCACTCGTTTGAACTTGAAACCATTCAAAATAATTTTAGGCTTCATTCTTGACTCGTTCGAACTTGAAAACAACTTCTAGCTATATTTTTTTCTCATTTGTACATGGAAACAACTTATAAAGACTTGTATCATTATTGTTCACTCGTTTGAACTTGAAACCATTCAAAACAATTTTAGGTTTCATTCTTGACTCGTTCGAACTTGAAAACAACTTCTAACTTCATTCATGACTCATTTGTACATGGAAACAACTTATAAATACTTGTATCATTATTTTTCACTCGTTTGAACTTGAAAACCATTCATAACAATTTTTGTATCATCATTGTTCACTCGTTTGAACTTGAAACTATTCAAAACAATTTTAGGCCTCATTCTTGCCCGTTCGAACTTGAAAATAACTTCTAGCATCATTCTTGACTCATTTGTACATGGAAACAACTTATAAACACTTGTATCATCATTTTGTACTCTTCTTGAACTTCAAAACAATTCAAAACATTTTTAGGCTTCATTCTTGACTCGTTCGACCTTGAAAAAAATTCTAGCTTCATTCTTGACTCATTTGTACATGGAAATAACTTATGAAAACTTGTATCATTATTGTTCACTCGTTTGAACTTGAAACCATTCAAAATAATTTTAGGCTTCATTCTTGACTCGTTCGAACTTGAAAACAACTTCTAGCTTCATTCTTGACTCATTTGTTAATGGAAACAACTTATAAAGA
This sequence comes from Oenanthe sinensis, assembly GCA_028671895.1. Classification (NCBI taxonomy): domain Eukaryota; kingdom Viridiplantae; phylum Streptophyta; class Magnoliopsida; order Apiales; family Apiaceae; genus Oenanthe; species Oenanthe sinensis. Next base: position 124,540 of record JAPMAC010000219.1, read on the forward strand.
CTTGTATCATCATTCTTCACTCGCTTGATCTTGAAAACCATTCATAACAATTTTAGGTTTCATTCTTCACTCGTTCGAACTTGAAAACAACTTCTACGTTCATTCTTGACTCATTTGTACATGGAAACAACTTATAAATACTTGTATCATCATTTTTCACTCGTTTGAACTTGAAAACCATTCATAACAATTTTAGGCTTCATTCTTGACTCGTTCGAACTTGAAAACAACTTCTAGCTTCATTCTTGACTCATTTGTACATGGAAACAACTTATAAAGACTTGTATCATCATTGTTCACTCGTTTGAACTTGAAACCATTCCAAACAATTTTAGGCTTCATTCGTGACTCGTTCCAACTTGAAAACAACTTCTAACTTCATTATCGACTCCTTTGTACATGGAAACAACTTATAAATACTTGTATCATCATTTTTCACTCGTTTGAACTTGAAACCATTCAAAAATATTTTAGGCTTCATTCTTGACTCGTTCGAACTTGAAAACAACTTCTAGCTACATTCTTGACTCATTTGTACATGGAAACAACTTATAAAGACTTGTATCATTATTGTTCACTCGTTTGATCTTGAAACCATTCAAAACAATTTTAGGCTTCATTCTTGACTCGTTCGAACTTGAAAACAACTTCTAGCTACATTCTTGACTCATTTATACATGGAAACAACTTATAAAGACTTGTATCATGATTCTTCACTCGTTTGAACTTGAAAACTATTCAAAACAATTTTAGGCTTCATTCTTGACTCGTTCGAACTTGAAAATAATTGCTAGCTTCATTCTTGACTCATTTGTACATGGAAACAAGTTATAAAGACTTGTATCATCATTCTTCACTCGTTTGAACTTGAAAACCATTCATAACAATTTTGGGCTTCATTCTTGACTTGTTCTAACATGAAAACAACTTCTAACTTCATTCTTGACTCATTTGTAAATGGAAACAACTTATAAAGACTTGTATCATTATTGTTCACTCGTTTGAACTTGAAACCATTCAAAACAATTTTAGGTTTCATTCTTGACTCGTTCGAACTTGAAAACAACTTCTAACTTCATTCATGACTCATTTGTACATGGAAACAACTTATAAATACTTGTATCATTATTTTTCACTCGTTTGAACTTGAAAACCATTCATAACAATTTTTGTATCATCATTGTTCACTCGTTTGAACTTGAAACTATTCAAAACAATTTTAGGCCTCATTCTTGCCCGTTCGAACTTGAAAATAACTTCTAGCATCATTCTTGACTCATTTGTACATGGAAACAACTTATAAACACTTGTATCATCATTTTGTACTCTTCTTGAACTTCAAAACAATTCAAAACATTTTTAGGCTTCATTCTTGACTCGTTCGAACTTGAAAACAAATTCTAGCTTCATTCTTGACTCATTTGTACATGGAAACAACTTATAAAAACTTGTATCATTATTGTTCACTCGTTTGAACTTGAAACCATTCAAAATAATTTTAGGCTTCATTGTTGACTCGTTCGAACTTGAAAACAACTTCTAACTTCATTCTTGACTCATTTGTTAATGGAAACAACTTATAAAGACTTGTATCATCATTCTTCACTCGTTTGACCCTGAAAACCATTCATAAAAATTTTAGGCTTCATTCTTCACTCGTTCGAACTTGAAAACAACTTCTACGTTCATTCTTGACTCATTTGTACATGGAAACAACTTCTTCCTTCATTCTTGACTCATTTGTACATGGAAACAACTTATAAATACTTGTATCATCATTTTTCACTCGTTTGAACTTGAAAACCATTCATAACAATTTTAGGCTTCATTCTTGACTCGTTCGAACTTGAAAACAACTTCTAACTTCATTCTTGACTCATTTGTACATGGAAACAACTTATAAAGACTTGTATCATCATTGTTCATTCGTTTGAACTTGAAACCATTCCAAAAAAATTTAGGCTTCATTCTTGACTCGTTCCAACTTGAAAACAACTTCTAACTTCATTCTCGACTCCTTTGTACATGGAAACAACTTATGAATACTTGTATCATCATTTTTCACTCGTTTGAACTTGAAACCATTCAAAACAATTTTAGGCTTCATTCTTGACTCGTTCGAACTTGAAAACAACTTCTTCCTTCATTCTTGACTCATTTGTACATGGAAACAACTTATAAATACTTGTATCATCATTTTTCACTCGTTTGATCTTGAAACCATTCAAAACAATTTTAGGCTTCATTCTTGACTCGTTCAAACTTGAAAACAACTTCTAGCTTCATTCTTCATTCATATTTTAATGGAAACAACTTATAAATACTTTTATCATCATTTTTCACTCGTTTGAACTTGAAACCATTCAAAATAATTTTAGGCTTCATTCTTGACTCGTTCGAACTTGAAAACAACTTCTAGCTATATTTTTTTCTCATTTGTACATGGAAACAACTTATAAAGACTTGTATCATTATTGTTCACTCGTTTGAACTTGAAACCATTCAAAACAATTTTAGGTTTCATTCTTGACTCGTTCGAACTTGAAAACAACTTCTAACTTCATTCATGACTCATTTGTACATGGAAACAACTTATAAATACTTGTATCATTATTTTTCACTCGTTTGAACTTGAAAACCATTCATAACAATTTTTGTATCATCATTGTTCACTCGTTTGAACTTGAAACTATTCAAAACAATTTTAGGCCTCATTCTTGCCCGTTCGAACTTGAAAATAACTTCTAGCATCATTCTTGACTCATTTGTACATGGAAACAACTTATAAACACTTGTATCATCATTTTGTACTCTTCTTGAACTTCAAAACAATTCAAAACATTTTTAGGCTTCATTCTTGACTCGTTCGACCTTGAAAAAAATTCTAGCTTCATTCTTGACTCATTTGTACATGGAAATAACTTATGAAAACTTGTATCATTATTGTTCACTCGTTTGAACTTGAAACCATTCAAAATAATTTTAGGCTTCATTCTTGACTCGTTCGAACTTGAAAACAACTTCTAGCTTCATTCTTGACTCATTTGTTAATGGAAACAACTTATAAAGACTTGTATCATCATTCTTCACTCGCTTGATCTTGAAAACCATTCATAACAATTTTAGGTTTCATTCTTCACTCGTTCGAACTTGAAAACAACTTCTACGTTCATTCTTGACTCATTTGTACATGGAAACAACTTATAAATACTTGTATCATCATTTTTCACTCGTTTGAACTTGAAAACCATTCATAACAATTTTAGGCTTCATTCTTGACTCGTTCCAACTTGAAAACAACTTCTAGCTTCATTCTTGACTCATTTGTACATGGAAACAACTTATAAAGACTTGTATCATCATTGTTCACTCGTTTGAACTTGAAACCATTCCAAACAATTTTAGGCTTCATTCGTGACTCGTTCCAACTTGAAAACAACTTCTAACTTCATTATCGACTCCTTTGTACATGGAAACAACTTATAAATACTTGTATCATCATTTTTCACTCGTTTGAACTTGAAACCATTCAAAAATATTTTAGGCTTCATTCTTGACTCGTTCGAACTTGAAAATAACTTCTAGCTACATTCTTGACTCATTTGTACATGGAAACAACTTATAAAGACTTGTATCATTATTGTTCACTCGTTTGATCTTGAAACCATTCAAAACAATTTTAGGCTTCATTCTTGACTCGTTCGAACTTGAAAACAACTTCTAGCTACATTCTTGACTCATTTATACATGGAAACAACTTATAAAGACTTGTATCATCATTTTTCACTCATTTGAACTTGAAAACTATTCAAAACAATTTTAGGCTTCATTCTTGAGTCGTTCGAACTTGAAAATAATTGCTAGCTTCATTCTTGACTCATTTGTACATGGAAACAAGTTATAAAGACTTGTATCATCATTCTTCACTCGTTTGAACTTGAAAACCATTCATAACAATTTTGGGCTTCATTCTTGACTTGTTCTAACATGAAAACAACTTCTAACTTCATTCTTGACTCATTTGTACATGGAAACAACTTATAAAGACTTGTATCATTATTGTTCACTCGTTTGAACTTGAAACCATTCAAAACAATTTTAGGTTTCATTCTTGACTCGTTCGAACTTGAAAACAACTTCTAACTTCATTCATGACTCATTTATACATGGAAACAACTTATAAATACTTGTATCATTATTTTTCACTCGTTTGAACTTGAAAACCATTCATAACAATTTTTGTATCATCATTGTTCACTCGTTTGAACTTGAAACCATTCAAAACAATTTTAGGCTTCATTCTTGACTCGTTCGAACTTGAAAATAACTTCTAGCATCATTCTTGACTCATTTGTACATGGAAACAACTTATAAACACTTGTATTATCATTTTGTACTCTTCTTGAACTTCAAAACAATTCAAAACATTTTTAGGCTTCATTCTTGACTCGTTCGAACTTGAAAACAAATTCTAGCTTCATTCTTGACTCATTTGTACATGGAAACAACTTATGAAAACTTGTATCATTATTGTTCACTCGTTTGAACTTGAAACCATTCAAAATAATTTTAGGCTTCATTCTTGACTCGTTCGAACTTGAAAAAGACTTCTAGCTTCATTCTTGACTCATTTGTTAATGGAAACAACTTATAAAGACTTGTATCATCATTCTTCACTCGTTTGATCTTGAAAACCAATCATAACAATTTTAGGCTTCATTCTTCACTCGTTCGAACTTGAAAACAACTTCTACGTTCATTCTCGACTCCTTTATACATGGCAACAACTTATAAATACTTGTATCATCATTGTTCACTCGTTTGAACTTGAAACCATTCCAAACAATTTTAGGCTTCATTCTTGACTCGTTCCAACTTGAAAACAACTTCTAACTTCATTATCGACTCCTTTGTACATGGAAACAACTTATAAATACTTGTATCATCATTTTTCACTCGTTTGAACTTGAAACCATTCAAAACAATTTTAGGTTTCATTCTTGACTCGTTCGAACTTGAAAACAACTTCTAGCTACATTTTTGACTCATTTGTACATGGAAACAACTTATAAAGACTTGTATTATTATTGTTCACTCGTTTGATCTTGAAACCATTCAAAACAATTTTAGGCTTCATTCTTGACTCGTTCAAACTTGAAAACAACTTCTAGATTCATTCTTGATTCATATTTTAATGGAAACAACTTATAAAGACTTGTATAATCATTTTTCACTCATTTGAACTTGAAAACTATTCAAAACAATTTTAGGCTTCATTCTTGACTCGTTCGAACTTGAAAATAATTGCTAGCTTCATTCTTGACTCATTTGTACATGGAAACAAGTTATAAAGACTTGTATCATCATTCTTCACTCGTTTGAACTTGAAAACCATTCATAACAATTTTGGGCTTCATTCTTGACTCGTTCTAACATGAAAACAACTTCTAACTTCATTCTTGACTCATTTGTACATGGAAACAACTTATAAATACTTGTATCATTATTTTTCACTCGTTTGAACTTGAAAACCATTCATAACAATTTTTGTATCATCATTGTTCACTCGTTTGAACTTTCACTCGTTTGAACTTGAAACCATTCAAAACAATTTTAGGCTTCATTCTTGACTCGTTCGAACTTGAAAATAACTTCTAACTTCATTCTCGACTACTTTGTACATGGAAACAACTTATAAATACTTGTATCATCATTTTTCACTCGTTTGAACTTGAAACCATTCAAAACAATATTAGGCTTCATTCTTGACTCGTTCGAACTTGAAAACAACTTCTAGCTACATTCTTGACTCATTTGTACATGAAAACAACTTATAAAGACTTGTATCATTATTGTTCACTCGTTTGAACTTGAAACCATTCAAAAGAATTTTAGGCTTCATTCTTGACTCGTTCGAACTTGAAAACAACTTCTAGCTTCATTCTTGATTCATTTGTAAATGGAAATAACTTATAAATACTTGTATCATCATTTTTCACTCGTTTGAACTTGAAAACCATTCATAACAATTTTAGGCTTCATTCTTGACTCGTTCGAACTTGAAAACAACTTCTAACTTCATTCATGACTCATTTGTACATGGAAACAACTTACAAATACTTGTATCATTATTTTTCACTCGTTTGAACTTGAAAACCATTCATAACAATTTTTGTATCATCATTGTTCACTCGTTTGAACTTGAAACTATTCAAAACAATTTTAGGCTTCATTCTTGACTCGTTCGAACTCGAAAATAACTTCTAGCATCATTCTTGACTCATTTGTACATGGAAACAACTTGTATCATCATTTTGTACTCTTCTTGAACTTCAAAACAATTCAAAACATTTTTAGGCTTCATTCTTGACTCGTTCGAACTTGAAAACAAATTCTAGCTTCATTCTTGACTCATTTGTACATGGAAACAACTTATGAAGACTTGTATCATTATTGTTCACTCGTTTGAACTTGAAACCATTCAAAATAATTTTAGGCTTCATTCTTGACTCGTTCGAACTTGAAAAAGACTTCTAGCTTCATTCTTGACTCATTTGTTAATGGAAACAACTTATAAAGACTTGTATCATCATTCTTCACTCGTTTGATCCTGAAAACCATTCATAACAATTTTAGGCTTCATTCTTCACTCGTTCGAACTTGAAAACAACTTCTACGTTCATTCTTGACTCATTTGTACATGGCAAGAACTTATAAATACTTGTATCATCATTGTTCACTCGTTTGAACTTGAAACCATTCCAAACAATTTTAGGCTTCATTCTTGACTCGTTCCAACTTGAAAACAACTTATAACTTCATTATCGACTCCTTTGTACATGGAAACAACTTATAAATACTTGTATCATCATTTTTCACTCGTTTGAACTTGAAACCATTCAAAACAATTTTAGGCTTCATTCTTGACTCGTTCGAACTTGAAAACAACTTCTAGCTACATTCTTGACTCATTTGTACATGGAAACAACTTATAAAGACTTGTATCATTATTGTTCACTCGTTTGATCTTGAAACCATTAAAAACAATTTTAGGCTTCATTCTTGACTCGTTCAAACTTGAAAACAACTTCTAGCTTCATTCTTGATTCATATTTTAATGGAAACAACTTATAAAGACTTGTATCATCATTTTTCACTCATTTGAACTTGAAAACTATTCAAAACAATTTTAGGCTTCATTCTTGACTCGTTCGAACTTGAAAATAATTGCTAGCTTCATTCTTGACTCATTTGTACATGGAAACAAGTTATAAAGACTTGTATCATCATTCTTCACTCGTTTGAACTTGAAAACCATTCATAACAATTTTGGGCTTCATTCTTGACTCGTTCTAACATGAAAACAACTTCTAACTTCATTCTTGACTCATTTGTACATGGAAACAACTTATAAATACTTGTATCATTATTTTTCACTCGTTTGAACTTGAAAACCATTCATAACAATTTTTGTATCATCATTGTTCACTCGTTTGAACTTGAAACCATTCAAAACAATTTTAGGCTTCATTCTTGACTCGTTCAAACTTGAAAATAACTTCTAGCATCATTCTTGACTCATTTGTACGTGGAAACAACTTATAAACTCTTGTATCATCATTTTGTACTCTTCTTGAACTTCAAAACAATTCAAAACATTTTTAGGATTTATTTTTGACTCGTTCGAACTTGAAAACAAATTCTAGCTTCATTCTTGACTCATTTGTACATGGAAACAACTTATAAAGACTTGAATCATTATTGTTCACTCGTTCGAACTTGAAACCATTCAAAATAATTTTAGGCTTCATTCTTGACTCGTTCGAACTTGAAAACAACTTCTAGCATCATTCTTGACTCATTTGTACATGGAAATAACTTATAAACACATGTATCATATTTTTTTACTCTTCTTGAACTTCAAAACCATTCAAAACAATTTTAGGCTTCATTCTTGACTCGTTCGAACTTGAAAACAACTTCTAAATTCATTCTTGACTCATTTATACATGGAAACAACTTATAAAGACTTGTATCATCATTGTTCACTCGTTTGAACTTGAAACCATTCCAAACAATTTTAGGCTTCATTCTTGACTCGTTCCAACTTGAAAACAACTTCTAACTTCATTCTCGACTACTTTGTACATGGAAATAACTTATAAATACTTGTATCATCATTTTTCACTCGTTTGAACTTGAAACCATTCAAAACAATTTTAGGCTTCATTCTTGACTCGTTCGAACTTGAAAACAACTTCTAGCTACATTCTTGACTCATTTGTACATGAAAACAACTTATAAAGACTTGTATCATTATTGTTCACTCGTTTGAACTTGAAACCATTCAAAAGAATTTTAGGCTTCATTCTTGACTCGTTCGAACTTGAAAACAACTTCTAGCTTCATTCTTGATTCATTTGTAAATGGAAATAACTTATAAATACTTGTATCATCATTTTTCACTCGTTTGAACTTGAAAACCATTCATAACAATTTTAGGCTTCATTCTTGACTCGTTCGAACTTGAAAACAACTTCTAACTTCATTCATGACTCATTTGTACATGGAAACAACTTACAAATACTTGTATCATTATTTTTCACTCGTTTGAACTTGAAAACCATTCATAACAATTTTTGTATCATCATTGTTCACTCGTTTGAACTTGAAACTATTCAAAACAATTTTAGGCTTCATTCTTGACTCGTTCGAACTCGAAAATAACTTCTAGCATCATTCTTGACTCATTTGTACATGGAAACAACTTGTATCATCATTTTGTACTCTTCTTGAACTTCAAAACAATTCAAAACATTTTTAGGCTTCATTCTTGACTCGTTCGAACTTGAAAACAAATTCTAGCTTCATTCTTGACTCATTTGTACATGGAAACAACTTATGAAGACTTGTATCATTATTGGTCACTCGTTTGAACTTGAAACCATTCAAAATAATTTTAGGCTTCATTCTTGACTCGTTCGAACTTGAAAAAGACTTCTAGCTTCATTCTTGACTCATTTGTTAATGGAAACAACTTATAAAGACTTGTATCATCATTCTTCACTCGTTTGATCCTGAAAACCATTCATAACAATTTTAGGCTTCATTCTTCACTCGTTCGAACTTGAAAACAACTTCTACGTTCATTCTTGACTCATTTGTACATGGCAAGAACTTATAAATACTTGTATCATCATTGTTCACTCGTTTGAACTTGAAACCATTCCAAACAATTTTAGGCTTCATTCTTGACTCGTTCCAACTTGAAAACAACTTCTAACTTCATTATCGACTCCTTTGTACATGGAAACAACTTATAAATACTTGTATCATCATTTTTCACTCGTTTGAACTTGAAACCATTCAAAACAATTTTAGGCTTCATTCTTGACTCGTTCGAACTTGAAAACAACTTCTAGCTACATTCTTGACTCATTTGTACATGGAAACAACTTATAAAGACTTGTATCATTATTGTTCACTCGTTTGATCTTGAAACCATTAAAAACAATTTTAGGCTTCATTCTTGACTCGTTCAAACTTGAAAACAACTTCTAGCTTCATTCTTGATTCATATTTTAATGGAAACAACTTATAAAGACTTGTATCATCATTTTTCACTCATTTGAACTTGAAAACTATTCAAAACAATTTTAGGCTTCATTCTTGACTCGTTCGAACTTGAAAATAATTGCTAGCTTCATTCTTGACTCATTTGTACATGGAAACAAGTTATAAAGACTTGTATCATCATTCTTCCCTCGTTTGAACTTGAAAACCATTCATAACAATTTTGGGCTTCATTCTTGACTCGTTCTAACATGAAAACAACTTCTACCTTCATTCTTGACTCATTTGTACATGGAAACAACTTATAAATACTTGTATCATTATTTTTCACTCGTTTGAACTTGAAAACCATTCATAACAATTTTTGTATCATCATTGTTCACTCGTTTGAACTTGAAACCATTCAAAACAATTTTAGGCTTCATTCTTGACTCGTTCGAACTTGAAAATAACTTCTAGCATCATTCTTGACTCATTTGAACGTGGAAACAACTTATAAACTCTTGTATCATCATTTTGTACTCTTCTTGAACTTCAAAACAATTCAAAACATTTTTAGGATTTATTTTTGACTCGTTCGAACTTGAAAACAAATTCTAGCTTCATTCTTGACTCATTTGTACATGGAAACAACTTATAAAGACTTGTATCATTATTGTTCACTCGTTTGAACTTGAAACCATTCAAAATAATTTTAGGCTTCATTCTTCACTCGTTCGAACTTGAAAACAACATCTAGCTTCATTCTTGACTCATTTGTTAATGGAAACAACTTATAAAGACTTGTATCATCATTCTTCACTCGTTTGAACTTGAAAACCATTCATAACAATTTTAGGCTTCATTCTTGACTCGTTCGAACTTGAAAACAACTTCTACCTTCATTCTTGACTCATTTCTACATGGAAACAACTTCTTCCTTCATTCTTGACTCATTTGTACATGGAAACAACTTCTTCCTTCATTCTTGACTCATTTGTACATGGAAACAACTTATAAATACTTGTATCATCATTTTTCACCCGTTTGAACTTGAAAACCATTCATAACAATTTTAGGCTTCATTCTTGACTCGTTCGAACTTGAAAACAACTTCTAGCTTCATTCTTGACTCATTTGTACATCGAAACAACTTATAAAGACTTGTATCATCATTGTTCACTCGTTTGAACTTGAAACCATTCCAAACAATTTTAGGCTTCATTCTTGACTCGTTCCAACTTGAAAACAACTTCTAACTTCATTCTCGACTACTTTGTAAATGGAAACACCTTATAAATACTTGTATCATCATTTTTCACTTGTTCGAAACCATTCAAACGAGTCAAGACACGTTCGAACTTGAAAACAACTTCTACGTTCATTCTTGACTCATTTGTACATGGAAACAACTTCTTCCTTCATTCTTGACTCATTTGTACATGGAAACAACTTATAAATACTTGTATCATCATTTTTCACTCGTTTGAACTTGAAAACCATTCATAACAATTTTAGGCTTCATTCTTGACTCGTTCGAACTTGAAAACAACTTCTAGCAACATTCTTGACTCATTTGTACATGGAAACAACTTATAAAGACTTGTATCATCATTGTTCACTCGTTTGAACTTGAAACCATTCCAAACAATTTTAGGCTTCATTCTTGACTCGTTCCAACTTGAAAACAACTTCTAACTTCATTCTCGACTACTTTGTACATGGAAACAACTTATAAATACTTGTATCATCATTTTTCACTCGTTTGAACTTGAAACCATTCAAAACAATTTTAGGCTTCATTCTTGACTCGTTCGAACTTGAAAACAACTTCTAGCTACATTCTTGACTCATTTGTACATGGAAACAACTTATAAAGACTTGTATCATTATTGTTCACTCGTTTGAACTTGAAACCATTCAAAAGAATTTTAGGCTTCATTCTTGACTCGTTCGAACTTGAAAACAACTTCTAGCTTCATTCTTGATTCATTTGTAAATGGAAACAACTTATAAATACTTGTATCATCATTTTTCACTCATTCGAACTTGAAAACCATTCATAACAATTTTAGGCTTCATTCTTGACTCGTTCGAACTTGAAAACAACTTCTAACTTCATTCATGACTCATTTGTACATGGCAACAACTTACAAATACTTGTATCATTATTTTTCACTCGTTTGAACTTGAAAACCATTCATAACAATTTTTGTATCATCATTGTTCACTCGTTTGAACTTGAAACCATTCAAAACAATTTTAGGCTTCATTCTTGACTCGTTCGAACTTGAAAATAACTTCTAGCATCATTCTTGACTCATTTGTACATGGAAACAACTTATAAAAACTTGTATCATCATTTTGTACTCTTCTTGAACTTCAAAACAATTCAAAACATTTTTAGGCTTCATTCTTGACTCGTTCGAACTTGAAAACAAATTCTAGCTTCATTCTTGACTCATTTGTACATGGAAACAACTTATGAAGACTTGTATAATTATTGTTCACTCGTTTGAACTTGAAACCATTCAAAATAATTTTAGGCTTCATTCTTGACTCGTTCGAACTTGAAAAAGACTTCTAGCTTCATTCTTGACTCATTTGTTAATGGAAACAACTTATAAAGACTTGTATCATCATTCTTCACTCGTTTGATCCTGAAAACCATTCATAACAATTTTAGGCTTCATTCTTCACTCGTTCGAACTTGAAAACATCTTCTACGTTCATTCTTGACTCATTTGTACATGGCAAGAACTTATAAATACTTGTACCATCATTGTTCACTCGTTTGAACTTGAAACCATTCCAAACAATTTTAGGCTTCATTCTTGACTCGTTCCAACTTGAAAACAACTTCTAACTTCATTATCGACTCCTTTGTACATGGAAACAACTTATAAATACTTGTATCATCATTTTTCACTCGTTTGAACTTGAAACCATTCAAAACAATTTTAGGCTTCATTCTTGACTCGTTCGAACTTGAAAACAACTTCTAGCTACATTCATGACTCATTTGTACATGGAAACAACTTATAAAAACTTGTATCATTATTGTTCACTCGTTTGATCTTGAAACCATTAAAAACAATTTTAGGCTTCATTCTTGACTCGTTCGAACTTGAAAATAACTTCTAGCATCATTCTTGACTCATTTGTACGTGGAAACAACTTATAAACACTTGTATCATCATTTTGTACTCTTCTTGAACTTCAAAACAATTCAAAACATTTTTAGGATTTATTTTTGACTCGTTCGAACTTGAAAACAAATTCTAGCTTCATTCTTGACTCATTTGTACATGGAAACAACTTATAAAGACTTGTATCATTATTGTTCACTCGTTTGAACTTGAAACCATTCAAAAGAATTTTAGGCTTCATTCTTGACTCGTTCGAACTTGAAAACAACTTCTAGCTTCATTCTTGATTCATTTGTAAATGGAAACAACTTATAAATACTTGTATCATCATTTTTCACTCGTTTGAACTTGAAAACCATTCATAATAATTTTAGGCTTCATTCTTGACTCGTTCGAACTTGAAAACAACTTCTAACTTCATTCATGACTCATTTGTACATGGAAACAACTTACAAATACTTGTATCATTATTTTTCACTCGTTTGAACTTGAAAACCATTCATAACAATTTTTGTATCATCATTGTTCACTCGTTTGAACTTGAAACCATTCAAAACAATTTTAGGCTTCATTCTTGACTCGTTCGAACTTGAAAATAACTTCTAGCATCATTCTTGACTCATTTGTACATGGAAACAACTTATAAAAACTTGTATCATCATTTTGTACTCTTCTTGAACTTCAAAACAATTCAAAACATTTTTAGGCTTCATTCTTGACTCGTTCGAACTTGAAAACAAATTCTAGCTTCATTCTTGACTCATTTGTACATGGAAACAACTTATGAAGACTTGTATCATTATTGTTCACTCGTTTGAACTTGAAACCATTCAAAATAATTTTAGGCTTCATTCTTGACTCGTTCGAACTTGAAAAAGACTTCATTCTTGACTCATTTGTTAATGGAAACAACTTATAAAGACTTGTATCATCATTCTTCACTCGTTTGATCCTGAAAACCATTCATAACAATTTTAGGCTTCATTCTTCACTCGTTCGAACTTGAAAACAACTTCTACGTTCATTCTTGACTCATTTGTACATGGCAAGAACTTATAAATACTTGTATCATCATTGTTCACTCGTTTGAACTTGAAACTATTCCAAACAATTTTAGGCTTCATTCTTGACTCGTTCCAACTTGAAAACAACTTCTAACTTCATTCTCGACTACTTTGTACATGGAAACAACTTATAAATACTTGTATCATCATTTTTCACTCGTTTGAACTTGAAACCATTCAAAACAATTTTAGGCTTCATTCTTGACTCGTTCGAACTTGAAAACAACTTCTAGCTACATTCTTGACTCATTTGTACATGGAATCAACTTATAAAGACTTGTATCATTATTGTTCACTCGTTTGAACTTGAAACCATTCAAAAGAATTTTAGGCTTCATTCTTGACTCGTTCGAACTTGAAAACAACTTCTAGCTTCATTCTTGATTCATTTGTAAATGGAAACAACTTATAAATACTTGTATCATCATTTTTCACTCATTCGAACTTGAAAACCATTCATAACAATTTTAGGCTTCATTCTTGACTCGTTCGAACTTGAAAACAACTTCTAACTTCATTCATGACTCATTTGTACATGGCAACAACTTACAAATACTTGTATCATTATTTTTCACTCGTTTGAACTTGAAAACCATTCATAACAATTTTTGTATCATCATTGTTCACTCGTTTGAACTTGAAACCATTCAAAACAATTTTAGGCTTCATTCTTGACTCGTTCGAACTTGAAAATAACTTCTAGCATCATTCTTGACTCATTTGTACATGGAAACAACTTATAAAAACTTGTATCATCATTTTGTACTCTTCTTGAACTTCAAAACAATTCAAAACATTTTTAGGCTTCATTCTTGACTCGTTCGAACTTGAAAACAAATTCTAGCTTCATTCTTGACTCATTTGTACATGGAAACAACTTATGAAGACTTGTATAATTATTGTTCACTCGTTTGAACTTGAAACCATTCAAAATAATTTTAGGCTTCATTCTTGACTCGTTCGAACTTGAAAAAGACTTCTAGCTTCATTCTTGACTCATTTGTTAATGGAAACAACTTATAAAGACTTGTATCATCATTCTTCACTCGTTTGATCCTGAAAACCATTCATAACAATTTTAGGCTTCATTCTTCACTCGTTCGAACTTGAAAACATCTTCTACGTTCATTCTTGACTCATTTGTACATGGCAAGAACTTATAAATACTTGTATCATCATTGTTCACTCGTTTGAACTTGAAACCATTCCAAACAATTTTAGGCTTCATTCTTGACTCGTTCCAACTTGAAAACAACTTCTAACTTCATTATCGACTCCTTTGTACATGGAAACAACTTATAAATACTTGTATCATCATTTTTCACTCGTTTGAACTTGAAACCATTCAAAACAATTTTAGGCTTCATTCTTGACTCGTTCGAACTTGAAAACAACTTCTAGCTACATTCATGACTCATTTGTACATGGAAACAACTTATAAAAACTTGTATCATTATTGTTCACTCGTTTGATCTTGAAACCATTAAAAACAATTTTAGGCTTCATTCTTGACTCGTTCGAACTTGAAAATAACTTCTAGCATCATTCTTGACTCATTTGTACGTGGAAACAACTTATAAACACTTGTATCATCAATTTGTACTCTTCTTGAACTTCAAAACAATTCAAAACATTTTTAGGATTTATTTTTGACTCGTTCGAACTTGAAAACAAATTCTAGCTTCATTCTTGACTCATTTGTACATGGAAACAACTTATAAAGACTTGTATCATTATTGTTCACTCGTTTGAACTTGAAACCATTCAAAAGAATTTTAGGCTTCATTCTTGACTCGTTCGAACTTGAAAACAACTTCTAGCTTCATTCTTGATTCATTTGTAAATGGAAACAACTTATAAATACTTGTATCATCATTTTTCACTCGTTTGAACTTGAAAACCATTCATAATAATTTTAGGCTTCATTCTTGACTCGTTCGAACTTGAAAACAACTTCTAACTTCATTCATGACTCATTTGTACATGGAAACAACTTACAAATACTTGTATCATTATTTTTCACTCGTTTGAACTTGAAAACCATTCATAACAATTTTTGTATCATCATTGTTCACTCGTTTGAACTTGAAACCATTCAAAACAATTTTAGGCTTCATTCTTGACTCGTTCGAACTTGAAAATAACTTCTAGCATCATTCTTGACTCATTTGTACATGGAAACAACTTATAAAAACTTGTATCATCATTTTGTACTCTTCTTGAACTTCAAAACAATTCAAAACATTTTTAGGCTTCATTCTTGACTCGTTCGAACTTGAAAACAAATTCTAGCTTCATTCTTGACTCATTTGTACATGGAAACAACTTATGAAGACTTGTATCATTATTGTTCACTCGTTTGAACTTGAAACCATTCAAAATAATTTTAGGCTTCATTCTTGACTCGTTCGAACTTGAAAAAGACTTCATTCTTGACTCATTTGTTAATGGAAACAACTTATAAAGACTTGTATCATCATTCTTCACTCGTTTGATCCTGAAAACCATTCATAACAATTTTAGGCTTCATTCTTCACTCGTTCGAACTTGAAAACAACTTCTACGTTCATTCTTGACTCATTTGTACATGGCAAGAACTTATAAATACTTGTATCATCATTGTTCACTCGTTTGAACTTGAAACTATTCCAAACAATTTTAGGCTTCATTCTTGACTCGTTCCAACTTGAAAACAACTTCTAACTTCATTGTCGACTCCTTTGTACATGGAAACAACTTATAAATACTTGTATCATCATTTTTCACTCGTTTGAACTTGAAACCATTCAAAACAATTTTAGGCTTCATTCTTGACTCGTTCGAACTTGAAAACAACTTCTAGCTACATTCTTGACTCATTTGTACATGGAAACAACTTATAAAGACTTGTATCATTATTGTTAACTCGTTTGATCTTGAAACCATTCAAAACAATTTTAGGCTTCATTCTTGACTCGTTCAAACTTGAAAACAACTTCTAGCTTCGTTCTTGATTCATATTTTAATGGAAACAACTTATAAAGACTTGTATAATCATTTTTCACTCATTTGAACTTGAAAACTATTCAAAACAATTTTAGGCTTCATTCTTGACTCGTT
Organism: Oenanthe sinensis; assembly: GCA_028671895.1. NCBI lineage: Eukaryota > Viridiplantae > Streptophyta > Magnoliopsida > Apiales > Apiaceae > Oenanthe > Oenanthe sinensis. The sequence continues at coordinate 141,404 of JAPMAC010000219.1, forward strand.
CGAACTTGAAAATAATTGCAAGCTTCATTCTTGACTCATTTGTACATGGAAACAAGTTATAAAGACTTGTATCATCATTCTTCACTCGTTTGAACTTGAAAACCATTCATAACAATTTTGGGCTTCATTCTTGACTCGTTCGAACTTGAAAACAACTTCTAGCTACATTCTTGACTCATTTGTACGTGGAAACAACTTATAAAGACTTGTATCATTATTGTTCACTCGTTTGATCTTGAATTCATTAAAAACAATTTTAGGCTTCATTCTTGACTCGTTCAAACTTGAAAACAACTTCTAGCTTCATTCTTGATTCATATTTTAATGGAAAGAACTTATAAAGACTTGTATCATCATTTTTCACTCATTTGAACTTGAAAACTATTCAAAACAATTTTAGGCTTCATTCTTGACTCGTTCGAACTTGAAAATAATTGCTAGCTTCATTCTTGACTCATTTGTACATGGAAACAAGTTATAAAGACTTGTATCATCATTTTTCACTCGTTTGAACTTGAAAACCATTCATAACAATTTTTGTATCATCATTGTTCACTCGTTTGAACTTGAAACCATTCAAAACAATTTTAGGCTTCATTCTTGACTCGTTCGAACTTGAAAATAACTTCTAGCATCATTCTTGACTCATTTGTACATGGAAACAACTTATAAACACTTGTATCATCATTTTGTACTCTTCTTGAACTTCAAAACAATTCAAAACATTTTTAGGATTTATTTTTGACTCGTTCGAACTTGAAAACAAATTCTAGCTTCATTCTTGACTCATTTGTACATGGAAACAACTTATAAAGACTTGTGTCATTATTGTTCACTCGTTTGAACTTGAAACCATTCAAAATAATTTTAGGCTTCATTCTTCACTCGTTTGAACTTGAAAACAACATCTAGCTTCATTCTTGACTCATTTTTTAATGGAAACAACTTATAAAGACTTGTATCATCATTCTTCACTCGTTTGAACTTGAAAACCATTCATAACAATTTTAAGCTTCATTCTTGACTCGTTCGAACTTGAAAACAACTTCTACCTTCATTCTTGATTCATTTGTACATGGAAACAACTTCTTCCTTCATTCTTGACTCATTTGTACATAGAAACAACTTATAAATACTTGTATCATCATTTTTCACCCGTTTGAACTTGAAAACCATTCATAACAATTTTAGGCTTCATTCTTGACTCGTTCGAACTTGAAAACAACTTCTAGCTTCATTCTTGACTCATTTGTACATCGAAACAACTTATAAAGACTTGTATCATCATTGTTCACTCGTTTGAACTTGAAACCATTCCAAACAATTTTAGGCTTCATTCTTGACCAGTTCCAACTTGAAAACAACTTCTAACTTCATTCTCGACTACTTTGTACATGGAAACAACTTATAAATACTTGTATCATCATTTTTCACTCGTTCGAAACCATTCAAACGAGTCAAGATACGTTTGAACTTGAAAACAACTTCTACGTTCATTCTTGACTCATTTGTACATGGAAACAACTTCTTCCTTCATTCTTGACTCATTTGTACATGGAAACAACTTATAAATACTTGTATCATCATTTTTCACTCGTTTGAACTTGAAAACCATTTATAACAATTTTAGGCTTCATTCTTGACTCGTTCGAACTTGAAAATAATTGCTAGCTTCATTCTTGACTCATTTGTACATGGAAACAAGTTATAAAGACTTGTATCATTATTTTTCACTCGTTTGAACTTGAAAACCATTCATAACAATTTTTGTATCATCATTGTTCACTCGTTTGAACTTGAAACCATTCAAAACAATTTTAGGCTTCATTCTTGACTCGTTCGAACTTGAAAATAACTTCTAGCATCATTCTTGACTCATTTGTACGTGGAAACAACTTATAAACACTTGTATCATCATTTTGTACTCTTCTTGAACTTCAAAACAATTCAAAACGTTTTTAGGATTTATTTTTGACTCGTTCGAACTTGAAAACAAATTCTAGCTTCATTCTTGACTCATTTGTACATGGAAACAACTTATAAAGACTTGTATCATTATTGTTCACTCGTTTGAACTTGAAACCATTCAAAATAATTTTAGGCTTCATTCTTCACTCGTTTGAACTTGAAAACAACATCTAGCTTCATTCTTGACTCATTTGTTAATGGAAACAACTTATAAAGACTTGTATCATCATTCTTCACTCGTTTGAACTTGAAAACCATTCATAACAATTTTAAGCTTCATTCTTGACTCGTTCCAACTTGAAAACAACTTCTACCTTCATTCTTGATTCATTTGTACATGGAAACAACTTCTTCCTTCATTCTTGACTCATTTGTACATAGAAACAACTTATAAATACTTGTATCATCATTTTTCACCCGTTTGAACTTGAAAACCATTCATAACAATTTTAGGCTTCATTCTTGACTCGTTCGAACTTGAAAACAACTTCTAGCTTCATTCTTGACTCATTTGTACATCGAAACAACTTATAAAGACTTGTATCATCATTGTTCACTCGTTTGAACTTGAAACCATTCCAAACAATTTTAGGCTTCATTCTTGACCAGTTCCAACTTGAAAACAACTTCTAACTTCATTCTCGACTACTTTGTACATGGAAACAACTTATAAATACTTGTATCATCATTTTTCACTCGTTCGAAACCATTCAAACGAGTCAAGACACGTTTGAACTTGAAAACAACTTCTACGTTCATTCTTGACTCATTTGTACATGGAAACAACTTCTTCCTTCATTCTTGACTCATTTGTACATGGAAACAACTTATAAATACTTGTATCATCATTTTTCACTCGTTTGAACTTGAAAACCATTTATAACAATTTTAGGCTTCATTCTTGACTCGTTCGAACTTGAAAATAATTGCTAGCTTCATTCTTGACTCATTTGTACATGGAAACAAGTTATAAAGACTTGTATCATTATTTTTCACTCGTTTGAACTTGAAAACCATTCATAACAATTTTTGTATCATCATTGTTCACTCGTTTGAACTTGAAACCATTCAAAACAATTTTAGGCTTCATTCTTGACTCGTTCGAACTTGAAAATAACTTCTAGCATCATTCTTGACTCATTTGTACGTGGAAACAACTTATAAACACTTGTATCATCATTTTGTACTCTTCTTGAACTTCAAAACAATTCAAAACATTTTTAGGATTTATTTTTGACTCGTTCGAACTTGAAAACAAATTCTAGCTTCATTCTTGACTCATTTGTACATGGAAACAACTTATAAAGACTTGTATCATTATTGTTCACTCGTTTGAACTTGAAACCATTCAAAATAATTTTAGGCTTCATTCTTCACTCGTTTGAACTTGAAAACAACATCTAGCTTCATTCTTGACTCATTTGATAATGGAAACAACTTATAAAGACTTGTATCATCATTCTTCACTCGTTTGAACTTGAAAACCATTCATAACAATTTTAAGCTTCATTCTTGACTCGTTCGAACTTGAAAACAACTTCTACCTTCATTCTTGATTCATTTGTACATGGAAACAACTTCTTCCTTCATTCTTGACTCATTTGTACATAGAAACAACTTATAAATACTTGTATCATCATTTTTCACCCGTTTGAACTTGAAAACCATTCATAACAATTTTAGGCTTCATTCTTGACTCGTTCGAACTTGAAAACAACTTCTAGCTTCATTCTTGACTCATTTGTACATCGAAACAACTTATAAAGACTTGTATCATCATTGTTCACTCGTTTGAACTTGAAACCATTCCAAACAATTTTAGGCTTCATTCTTGACCAGTTCCAACTTGAAAACAACTTCTAACTTCATTCTCGACTACTTTGTACATGGAAACAACTTATAAATACTTGTATCATCACTTTTCACTCGTTCGAAACCATTCAAACGAGTCAAGACACGTTTGAACTTGAAAACAACTTCTACGTTCATTCTTGACTCATTTGTACATGGAAACAACTTCTTCCTTCATTCTTGACTCATTTGTACATGGAAACAACTTATAAATACTTGTATCATCATTTTTCACTCGTTTGAACTTGAAAACCATTTATAACAATTTTAGGCTTCATTCTTGACTCGTTCGAACTTGAAAATAATTGCTAGCTTCATTCTTGACTCATTTGTACATGGAAACAAGTTATAAAGACTTGTATCATTATTTTTCACTCGTTTGAACTTGAAAACCATTCATAACAATTTTTGTATCATCATTGTTCACTCGTTTGAACTTGAAACCATTCAAAACAATTTTAGGCTTCATTCTTGACTCGTTCGAACTTGAAAATAACTTCTAGCATCATTCTTGACTCATTTGTACGTGGAAACAACTTATAAACACTTGTATCATCATTTTGTACTCTTCTTGAACTTCAAAACAATTCAAAACATTTTTAGGATTTATTTTTGACTCGTTCGAACTTGAAAACAAATTCTAGCTTCATTCTTGACTCATTTGTACATGGAAACAACTTATAAAGACTTGTATCATTATTGTTCACTCGTTTGAACTTGAAACCATTCAAAATAATTTTAGGCTTCATTCTTCACTCGTTTGAACTTGAAAACAACATCTAGCTTCATTCTTGACTCATTTGTTAATGGAAACAACTTATAAAGACTTGTATCATCATTCTTCACTCGTTTGAACTTGAAAACCATTCATAACAATTTTAAGCTTCATTCTTGACTCGTTCGAACTTGAAAACAACTTCTACCTTCATTCTTGATTCATTTGTACATGGAAACAACTTCTTCCTTCATTCTTGACTCATTTGTACATAGAAACAACTTATAAATACTTGTATCATCATTTTTCACCCGTTTGAACTTGAAAACCATTCATAACAATTTTAGGCTTCATTCTTGACTCGTTCGAACTTGAAAACAACTTCTAGCTTCATTCTTGACTCATTTGTACATCGAAACAACTTATAAAGACTTGTATCATCATTGTTCACTCGTTTGAACTTGAAACCATTCCAAACAATTTTAGGCTTCATTCTTGACCAGTTCCAACTTGAAAACAACTTCTAACTTCATTCTCGACTACTTTGTACATGGAAACAACTTATAAATACTTGTATCATCACTTTTCACTCGTTCGAAACCATTCAAACGAGTCAAGACACGTTTGAACTTGAAAACAACTTCTACGTTCATTCTTGACTCATTTGTACATGGAAACAACTTCTTCCTTCATTCTTGACTCATTTGTACATGGAAACAACTTATAAATACTTGTATCATCATTTTTCACTCGTTTGAACTTGAAAACCATTTATAACAATTTTAGGCTTCATTCTTGACTCGTTCGAACTTGAAAATAATTGCTAGCTTCATTCTTGACTCATTTGTACATGGAAACAAGTTATAAAGACTTGTATCATTATTTTTCACTCGTTTGAACTTGAAAACCATTCATAACAATTTTTGTATCATCATTGTTCACTCGTTTGAACTTGAAACCATTCAAAACAATTTTAGGCTTCATTCTTGACTCGTTCGAACTTGAAAATAACTTCTAGCATCGTTCTTGACTCATTTGTACGTGGAAACAACTTATAAACACTTGTATCATCATTTTGTACTCTTCTTGAACTTCAAAACAATTCAAAACATTTTTAGGATTTATTTTTGACTCGTTCGAACTTGAAAACAAATTCTAGCTTCATTCTTGACTCATTTGTACATGGAAACAACTTATAAAGACTTGTATCATTATTGTTCACTCGTTTGAACTTGAAACCATTCAAAATAATTTTAGGCTTCATTCTTCACTCGTTCGAACTTGAAAACAATATCTAGCTTCATTCTTGACTCATTTGTTAATGGAAACAACTTATAAAGACTTGTATCATCATTCTTCACTCGTTTGAACTTGAAAACCATTCATAACAATTTTAGGCTTCATTCTTGACTCGTTCGAACTTGAAAACAACTTCTACCTTCATTCTTGACTAATTTGTACATGGAAACAACTTCTTCCTTCATTCTTGACTCATTTGTACATGAAAACAACTTCTTCCTTCATTCTTGACTCATTTGTACATGGAAACAACTTATAAATACTTGTATCATCATTTTTCACCAGTTTGAACTTGAAAACCATTCATAACAATTTTAGGCTTCATTCTTGACTCGTTCGAACTTGAAAACAACTTCTAGCTTCATTCTTGACTCATTTGTACATCGAAACAACTTATAAAGACTTGTATCATCATTGTTCACTCGTTTGAACTTGAAACCATTCCAAACAATTTTAGGCTTCATTCTTGACTCGTTCCAACTTGAAAACAACTTCTAACTTCATTCTCGACTACTTTGTACATGGAAACAACTTATAAATACTTGTATCATCATTTTTCACTCGTTTGAACTTGAAACCATTCAAAACAATTTTAGGCTTCATTCTTGACTCGTTCGAACTTGAAAACAACTTCTAGCTACATTCTTGACTCATTTGTACATGGAAACAACTTATAAAGACTTGTATCATTATTGTTCACTCGTTTGAACTTGAAACCATTCAAAAGAATTTAGGCTTCATTCTTGACTCGTTCGAACTTGAAAACAACTTCTAGCTTCATTCTTGATTCATTTGTAAATGGAAACAACTTATAAATACTTGTATCATCATTTTTCACTATTTTGAACTTGAAAACCATTCATAACAATTTTAGGCTTCATTCTTGACTCGTTCGAACTTGAAAACAACTTCTAACTTCATTCATGACTCATTTGTACATGGAAACAACTTACAAATACTTGTATCATTATTTTTCACTCGTTTGAACTTGAAAACCATTCATAACAATTTTTGTATCATCATTGTTCACTCGTTTGAACTTGAAACCATTCAAAACAATTTTAGGCTTCATTCTTGACTCGTTCGAACTTGAAAATAACTTCCAGCATCATTCTTGACTCATTTGTACATGGAAACAACTTATAAAAACTTGTATCATCATTTTGTACTCTTCTTGAACTTCAAAACAATTCAAAACATTTTTAGGCTTCATTCTTGACTCGTTCGAACTTGAAAACAAATTCTAGCTTCATTCTTGACTCATTTGTACATGGAAACAACTTATGAAGACTTGTATCATTATTGTTCACTCGTTTGAACTTGAAACCATTCAAAATAATTTTAGGCTTCATTCTTGACTCGTTCGAACTTGAAAAAGACTTCTAGCTTCATTCTTGACTCATTTGTTAATGGAAACAACTTATGAAGACTTGTATCATCATTCTTCACTCGTTTGAACTTGAAAACCATTCATAACAATTTTAGGCTTCATTCTTGACTCGTTCGAACTTGAAAACAACTTCTACCTTCATTTTTGACTCATTTGTACATGGAAACAACTTCTTCCTTCATTCTTGACTCATTTGTACATGGAAACAACTTATAAATACTTGTATCATCATTTTTCACCCGTTTGAACTTGAAAACCATTCATAACAATTTTAGGCTTCATTCTTGACTCGTTCGAACTTGAAAACAACTTCTAGCTTCATTCTTGACTCATTTGTACATCGAAACAACTTATAAAGACTTGTATCATCATTTTTCACTCGTTTGAACTTGAAAACCATTCATAACAATTTTTGTATCATCATTGTTCACTCGTTTGAACTTGAAACCATTCAAAACAATTTTAGGCTTCATTCTTGACTCGTTCGAACTTGAAAATAACTTCTAGCATCATTCTTGACTCATTTGTACATGGAAACAACTTATAAACACTTGTATCATCATTTTGTACTCTTCTTGAACTTCAAAACAATTCAAAACATTTTTAGGATTTATTTTTGACTCGTTCGAACTTGAAAACAAATTCTAGCTTCATTCTTGACTCATTTGTACATGGAAACAACTTATAAAGACTTGTGTCATTATTGTTCACTCGTTTGAACTTGAAACCATTCAAAATAATTTTAGGCCTCATTCTTCACTCGTTTGAACTTGAAAACAACATCTAGCTTCATTCTTGACTCATTTGTTAATGGAAACAACTTATAAAGACTTGTATCATCATTCTTCACTCGTTTGAACTTGAAAACCATTCATAACAATTTTAAGCTTCATTCTTGACTCGTTCGAACTTGAAAACAACTTCTACCTTCATTCTTGATTCATTTGTACATGGAAACAACTTCTTCCTTCATTCTTGACTCATTTGTACATAGAAACAACTTATAAATACTTGTATCATCATTTTTCACCCGTTTGAACTTGAAAACCATTCATAACAATTTTAGGCTTCATTCTTGACTCGTTCGAACTTGAAAACAACTTCTAGCTTCATTCTTGACTCATTTGTACATCGAAACAACTTATAAAGACTTGTATCATCATTGTTCACTCGTTTGAACTTGAAACCATTCCAAACAATTTTAGGCTTCATTCTTGACCAGTTCCAACTTGAAAACAACTTCTAACTTCATTCTCGACTACTTTGTACATGGAAACAACTTATAAATACTTGTATCATCATTTTTCACTCGTTCGAAACCATTCAAACGAGTCAAGACACGTTTGAACTTGAAAACAACTTCTACGTTCATTCTTGACTCATTTGTACATGGAAACAACTTCTTCCTTCATTCTTGACTCATTTGTACATGGAAACAACTTATAAATACTTGTATCATCATTTTTCACTCGTTTGAACTTGAAAACCATTTATAACAATTTTAGGCTTCATTCTTGACTCGTTCGAACTTGAAAATAATTGCTAGCTTCATTCTTGACTCATTTGTACATGGAAACAAGTTATAAAGACTTGTATCATTATTTTTCACTCGTTTGAACTTGAAAACCATTCATAACAATTTTTGTATCATCATTGTTCACTCGTTTGAACTTGAAACCATTCAAAACAATTTTAGGCTTCATTCTTGACTCGTTCGAACTTGAAAATAACTTCTAGCATCATTCTTGACTCATTTGTACGTGGAAACAACTTATAAACACTTGTATCATCATTTTGTACTCTTCTTGAACTTCAAAACAATTCAAAACATTTTTAGGATTTATTTTTGACTCGTTCGAACTTGAAAACAAATTCTAGCTTCATTCTTGACTCATTTGTACATGGAAACAACTTATAAAGACTTGTATCATTATTGTTCACTCGTTTGAACTTGAAACCATTCAAAATAATTTTAGGCTTCATTCTTCACTCGTTCGAACTTGAAAACAATATCTAGCTTCATTCTTGACTCATTTGTTAATGGAAACAACTTATAAAGACTTGTATCATCATTCTTCACTCGTTTGAACTTGAAAACCATTCATAACAATTTTAGGCTTCATTCTTGACTCGTTCGAACTTGAAAACAACTTCTACCTTCATTCTTGACTCATTTGTACATGGAAACAACTTCTTCCTTCATTCTTGACTCATTTGTACATGAAAACAACTTCTTCCTTCATTCTTGACTCATTTGTACATGGAAACAACTTATAAATACTTGTATCATCATTTTTCACCCGTTTGAACTTGAAAACCATTCATAACAATTTTAGGCTTCATTCTTGACTCGTTCGAACTTGAAAACAACTTCTAGCTTCATTCTTGACTCATTTGTACATCGAAACAACTTATAAAGACTTGTATCATCATTGTTCACTCGTTTGAACTTGAAACCATTCCAAACAATTTTAGGCTTCATTCTTGACTCGTTCCAACTTGAAAACAACTTCTAACTTCATTCTCGACTACTTTGTACATGGAAACAACTTATAAATACTTGTATCATCATTTTTCACTCGTTTGAACTTGAAAACCATTTATAACAATTTTAGGCTTCATTCTTGACTCGTTCGAACTTGAAAATAATTGCTAGCTTCATTCTTGACTCATTTGTACATGGAAACAAGTTATAAAGACTTGTATCATTATTTTTCACTCGTTTGAACTTGAAAACCATTCATAACAATTTTTGTATCATCATTGTTCACTCGTTTGAACTTGAAACCATTCAAAACAATTTTAGGCTTCATTCTTGACTCGTTCGAACTTGAAAATAACTTCTAGCATCATTCTTGACTCATTTGTACGTGGAAACAACTTATAAACACTTGTATCATCATTTTGTACTCTTCTTGAACTTCAAAACAATTCAAAACATTTTTAGGATTTATTTTTGACTCGTTCGAACTTGAAAACAAATTCTAGCTTCATTCTTGACTCATTTGTACATGGAAACAACTTATAAAGACTTGTATCATTATTGTTCACTCGTTTGAACTTGAAACCATTCAAAATAATTTTAGGCTTCATTCTTCACTCGTTCGAACTTGAAAACAATATCTAGCTTCATTCTTGACTCATTTGTTAATGGAAACAACTTATAAAGACTTGTATCATCATTCTTCACTCGTTTGAACTTGAAAACCATTCATAACAATTTTAGGCTTCATTCTTGACTCGTTCGAACTTGAAAACAACTTCTACCTTCATTCTTGACTCATTTGTACATGGAAACAACTTCTTCCTTCATTCTTGACTCATTTGTACATGAAAACAACTTCTTCCTTCATTCTTGACTCATTTGTACATGGAAACAACTTATAAATACTTGTATCATCATTTTTCACCCGTTTGAACTTGAAAACCATTCATAACAATTTTAGGCTTCATTCTTGACTCGTTCGAACTTGAAAACAACTTCTAGCTTCATTCTTGACTCATTTGTACATCGAAACAACTTATAAAGACTTGTATCATCATTGTTCACTCGTTTGAACTTGAAACCATTCCAAACAATTTTAGGCTTCATTCTTGACTCGTTCCAACTTGAAAACAACTTCTAACTTCATTCTCGACTACTTTGTACATGGAAACAACTTATAAATACTTGTATCATCATTTTTCACTCGTTTGAACTTGAAACCATTCAAAACAATTTTAGGCTTCATTCTTGACTCGTTCGAACTTGAAAACAACTTCTAGCTACATTCTTGACTCATTTGTACATGGAAACAACTTATAAAGACTTGTATCATTATTGTTCACTCGTTTGAACTTGAAACCATTCAAAAGAATTTAGGCTTCATTCTTGACTCGTTCGTACTTGAAAACAACTTCTAGCTTCATTCTTGATTCATTTGTAAATGGAAACAACTTATAAATACTTGTATCATCATTTTTCACTATTTTGAACTTGAAAACCATTCATAACAATTTTAGGCTTCATTCTTGACTCGTTCGAACTTGAAAACAACTTCTAACTTCATTCATGACTCATTTGTACATGGAAACAACTTACAAATACTTGTATCATTATTTTTCACTCGTTTGAACTTGAAAACCATTCATAACAATTTTTGTATCATCATTGTTCACTCGTTTGAACTTGAAACCATTCAAAACAATTTTAGGCTTCATTCTTGACTCGTTCGAACTTGAAAATAACTTCCAGCATCATTCTTGACTTATTTGTACATGGAAACAACTTATAAAAACTTGTATCATCATTTTGTACTCTTCTTGAACTTCAAAACAATTCAAAACATTTTTAGGCTTCATTCTTGACTCGTTCGAACTTGAAAACAAATTCTAGCTTCATTCTTGACTCATTTGTACATGGAAACAACTTATGAAGACTTGTATCATTATTGTTCACTCGTTTGAACTTGAAACCATTCAAAATAATTTTAGGCTTCATTCTTGACTCGTTCGAACTTGAAAAAGACTTCTAGCTTCATTCTTGACTCATTTGTTAATGGAAACAACTTATGAAGACTTGTATCATCATTCTTCACTCGTTTGAACTTGAAAACCATTCATAACAATTTTAGGCTTCATTCTTGACTCGTTCGAACTTGAAAACAACTTCTACCTTCATTTTTGACTCATTTGTACATGGAAACAACTTCTTCCTTCATTCTTGACTCATTTGTACATGGAAACAACTTATAAATACTTGTATCATCATTTTTCACCCGTTTGAACTTGAAAACCATTCATAACAATTTTAGGCTTCATTCTTGACTCGTTCGAACTTGAAAACAACTTCTAGCTTCATTCTTGACTCATTTGTACATCGAAACAACTTATAAAGACTTGTATCATCATTGTTCACTCGTTTGAACTTGAAACCATTCCAAACAATTTTAGGCTTCATTCTTGACTCGTTCCAACTTGAAAACAACTTCTAACTTCATTCTCGACTACTTTGTACATGGAAACAACTTATAAATACTTGTATCATCATTTTTCACTCGTTTGAACTTGAAACCATTCAAAACAATTTTAGGCTTCATTCTTGACTCGTTCGAACTTGAAAACAACTTCTACGTTCATTCTTGACTCATTTGTACATGGAAACAACTTATAAAGACTTGTATCATCATTCTTCACTCGTTTGAACTTGAAAACCATTCATAACAATTTTAGGCTTTATTCTTGACTCGTTCGAACTTGAAAACAACTTCTTCCTTCATTCTTGACTTATTTGTACATGGAAACAACTTATAAATACTTGTATCATCATTTTTCACTCGTTTGAACTTGAAAACCATTCATAACAATTTTAGGCTTCATTCTTGACTCGTTCGAACTTGAAAACAACTTCTAGCATCATTCTTGACTCATTTGTACATGGAAACAACTAATAAAGACTTGTATCATCATTGTTCACTCGTTTCAACTTGAAACCATTCCAAACAATTTTAGGCTTCATTCTTGACTCGTTCCAACTTGAAAAAGACTTCTAGCTTCATTCTTGACTCATTTGTTAATGGAAACAACTTATAAAGACTTGTATCATCATTCTTCACTCGTTTGAACTTGAAAACCATTCATAACAATTTTAGGCTTCATTCTTGACTCGTTCGAACTTGAAAACAACTTCTACCTTCATTCTTGACTCATTTGTACATGGAAACAACTTCTTCCTTCATTCTTGACTCATTTGTACATGGAAACAACTTATAAATACTTGTATCATCATTTTTCACTCGTTTGAACTTGAAAACCATTCATAACAATTTTAGGCTTCATTCTTGACTCGTTCGAACTTGAAAATAATTGCTAGCTTCATTCTTGACTCATTTGTACATGGAAACAAGTTATAAAGACTTGTATCATCATTCTTCACTCGTTTGAACTTGAAAACCATTCATAACAATTTTGGGCTTCATTCTTGACTCGTTCTAACATGAAAACAACTTCTAACTTCATTCTTGACTCATTTGTACATGGAAACAACTTATAAATACTTGTATCATTATTTTTCACTCGTTTGAACTTGAAAACCATTCATAACAATTTTTGTATCATCATTGTTCACTCGTTTGAACTTGAAACCATTCAAAACAATTTTAGGCTTCATTCTTGACTCGTTCGAACTTGAAAATAACTTCTAGCATCATTCTTGACTCATTTGTACGTGGAAACAACTTATAAACACTTGTATCATCATTTTGTACTCTTCTTGAACTTCAAAACAATTCAAAACATTTTTAGGATTTATTTTTGACTTGTTCGAACTTGAAAACAAATTCTAGCTTCATTCTTGACTCATTTGTACATGGAAACAACTTATAAAGACTTGTATCATTATTGTTCACTCGTTTGAACTTGAAACCATTCAAAATAATTTTAGGCTTCATTCTTCACTCGTTCGAACTTGAAAACAATATCTAGCTTCATTCTTGACTCATTTGTTAATGGAAACAACTTATAAAGACTTGTATCATCATTCTTCACTCGTTTGAACTTGAAAACCATTCATAACTATTTTAGGCTTCATTCTTGACTCGTTCGAACTTGAAAACAACTTCTACCTTCATTCTTGACTCATTTGTACATGGAAACAACTTCTTCCTTCATTCTTGACTCATTTGTACATGAAAACAACTTCTTCCTTCATTCTTGACTCATTTGTACATGGAAACAACTTATAAATACTTGTATCATCATTTTTCACCCGTTTGAACTTGAAAACCATTCATAACAATTTTAGGCTTCATTCTTGACTCGTTCGAACTTGAAAACAACTTCTAGCTTCATTCTTGACTCATTTGTACATCGAAACAACTTATAAAGACTTGTATCATCATTGTTCACTCGTTTGAACTTGAAACCATTCCAAACAATTTTAGGCTTCATTCTTGACTCGTTCCAACTTGAAAACAACTTCTAACTTCATTCTCGACTACTTTGTACATGGAAACAACTTATAAATACTTGTATCATCATTTTTCACTCGTTTGAACTTGAAACCATTCAAAACAATTTTAGGCTTCATTCTTGACTCGTTCGAACTTGAAAACAACTTCTAGCTACATTCTTGACTCATTTGTACATGGAAACAACTTATAAAGACTTGTATCATTATTGTTCACTCGTTTGAACTTGAAACCATTCAAAAGAATTTAGGCTTCATTCTTGACTCGTTCGAACTTGAAAACAACTTCTAGCTTCATTCTTGATTCATTTGTAAATGGAAACAACTTATAAATACTTGTATCATCATTTTTCACTATTTTGAACTTGAAAACCATTCATAACAATTTTAGGCTTCATTCTTGACTCGTTCGAACTTGAAAACAACTTCTAACTTCATTCATGACTCATTTGTACATGGAAACAACTTACAAATACTTGTGTCATTATTTTTCACTCGTTTGAACTTGAAAACCATTCATAACAATTTTTGTATCATCATTGTTCACTCGTTTGAACTTGAAACCATTCAAAACAATTTTAGGCTTCATTCTTGACTCGTTCGAACTTGAAAATAACTTCCAGCATCATTCTTGACTCATTTGTACATGGAAACAACTTATAAAAACTTGTATCATCATTTTGTACTCTTCTTGAACTTCAAAACAATTCAAAACATTTTTAGGCTTCATTCTTGACTCGTTCGAACTTGAAAACAAATTCTAGCTTCATTCTTGACTCATTTGTACATGGAAACAACTTATGAAGACTTGTATCATTATTGTTCACTCGTTTGAACTTGAAACCATTCAAAATAATTTTAGGCTTCATTCTTGACTCGTTCGAACTTGAAAAAGACTTC
Source organism: Oenanthe sinensis (assembly GCA_028671895.1). Classification (NCBI taxonomy): domain Eukaryota; kingdom Viridiplantae; phylum Streptophyta; class Magnoliopsida; order Apiales; family Apiaceae; genus Oenanthe; species Oenanthe sinensis. The sequence continues at coordinate 156,473 of JAPMAC010000219.1, forward strand.
TAGCTTCATTCTTGACTCATTTGTTAATGGAAACAACTTATGAAGACTTGTATCATCATTCTTCACTCGTTTGAACTTGAAAACCATTCATAACAATTTTAGGCTTCATTCTTGACTCGTTCGAACTTGAAAACAACTTCTACCTTCATTTTTGACTCATTTGTACATGGAAACAACTTCTTCCTTCATTCTTGACTCATTTGTACATGGAAACAACTTATAAATACTTGTATCATCATTTTTCACCCGTTTGAACTTGAAAACCATTCATAACAATTTTAGGCTTCATTCTTGACTCGTTCGAACTTGAAAACAACTTCTAGCTTCATTCTTGACTCATTTGTACATCGAAACAACTTATAAAGACTTGTATCATCATTGTTCACTCGTTTGAACTTGAAACCATTCCAAACAATTTTAGGCTTCATTCTTGACTCGTTCCAACTTGAAAACAACTTCTAACTTCATTCTCGACTACTTTGTACATGGAAACAACTTATAAATACTTGTATCAACATTTTTCACTCGTTTGAACTTGAAACCATTCAAAACAATTTTAGGCTTCATTCTTGACTCGTTCGAACTTGAAAACAACTTCTACGTTCATTCTTGACTCATTTGTACATGGAAACAACTTCTTCCTTCATTCTTGACTTATTTGTACATGGAAACAACTTATAAATACTTGTATCATCATTTTTCACTCGTTTGAACTTGAAAACCATTCATAACAATTTTAGGCTTCATTCTTGACTCGTTCGAACTTGAAAACAACTTCTAGCATCATTCTTGACTCATTTGTACATGGAAACAACTAATAAAGACTTGTATCATCATTGTTCACTCGTTTCAACTTGAAACCATTCCAAACAATTTTAGGCTTCATTCTTGACTCGTTCTAACTTGAAAAAGACTTCTAGCTTCATTCTTGACTCATTTGTTAATGGAAACAACTTATAAAGACTTGTATCATCATTCTTCACTCGTTTGAACTTGAAAACCATTCATAACAATTTTAGGCTTCATTCTTGACTCGTTCGAACTTGAAAACAACTTCTACCTTCATTCTTGACTCATTTGTACATGGAAACAACTTCTTCCTTCATTCTTGACTCATTTGTACATGGAAACAACTTATAAATACTTGTATCATCATTTTTCACTCGTTTGAACTTGAAAACCATTCATAACAATTTTAGGCTTCATTCTTGACTCGTTCGAACTTGAAAATAATTGCTAGCTTCATTCTTGACTCATTTGTACATGGAAACAAGTTATAAAGACTTGTATCATCATTCTTCACTCGTTTGAACTTGAAAACCATTCATAACAATTTTGGGCTTCATTCTTGACTCGTTCTAACATGAAAACAACTTCTAACTTCATTCTTGACTCATTTGTACATGGAAACAACTTATAAATACTTGTATCATTATTTTTCACTCGTTTGAACTTGAAAACCATTCATAACAATTTTTGTATCATCATTGTTCACTCGTTTGAACTTGAAACCAATTAAAACAATTTTAGGCTTCATTCTTGACTCGTTCGAACTTGAAAATAACTTCTAGCATCATTCTTGACTCATTTGTACGTGGAAACAACTTATAAACACTTGTATCATCATTTTGTACTCTTCTTGAACTTCAAAACAATTCAAAACATTTTTAGGATTTATTTTTGACTCGTTCGAACTTGAAAACAAATTCTAGCTTCATTCTTGACTCATTTGTACATGGAAACAACTTATAAAGACTTGTATCATTATTGTTCACTCGTTTGAACTTGAAACCATTCAAAATAATTTTAGGCTTCATTCTTCACTCGTTCGAACTTGAAAACAATATCTAGCTTCATTCTTGACTCATTTGTTAATGGAAACAACTTATAAAGACTTGTATCATCATTCTTCACTCGTTTGAACTTGAAAACCATTCATAACAATTTTAGGCTTCATTCTTGACTCGTTCGAACTTGAAAACAACTTCTACCTTCATTCTTGACTCATTTGTACATGGAAACAACTTCTTCCTTCATTCTTGACTCATTTGTACATGGAAACAACTTCTTCCTTCATTCTTGACTCATTTGTACATGGAAACAACTTATAAATACTTGTATCATCATTTTTCACCATTTTGAACTTGAAAACCATTCATAACAATTTTAGGCTTCATTCTTGACTCGTTCGAACTTGAAAACAACTTCTAGCTTCATTCTTGACTCATTTGTACATCGAAACAACTTATAAAGACTTGTATCATCATTGTTCACTCGTTTGAACTTGAAACCATTCCAAACAATTTTAGGCTTCATTCTTGACTCGTTCCAACTTGAAAACAACTTCTAACTTCATTCTCGACTACTTTGTACATGGAAACAACTTATAAATACTTGTATCATCATTTTTCACTCGTTTGAACTTGAAACCATTCAAAACAATTTTAGGCTTCATTCTTGACTCGTTCGAACTTGAAAACAACTTCTACGTTCATTCTTGACTCATTTGTACATGGAAACAACTTCTTCCTTCATTCTTGACTCATTTGTACATGGAAACAACTTATAAATACTTGTATCATCATTTTTCACTCGTTTGAACTTGAAAACCATTCATAACAATTTTAGGCTTCATTCTTGACTCGTTCGAACTTGAAAACAACTTCTAGCATCATTCTTGACTCATTTGTACATGGAAACAACTTATAAAGACTTGTATCATCATTGTTCACTCGTTTCAACTTGAAACCATTCCAAACAATTTTAGGCTTCATTCTTGACTCGTTCCAACTTGAAAACAACTTCTAACTTCATTCTCGACTACTTTGTACATGGAAACAACTTATAAATACTGGTATCATCATTTTTCACTCGTTTGAACTTGAAACCATTCAAAACAATTTTAGGCTTCATTCTTGACTCGTTCGAACTTGAAAACAACTTCTAGCTACATTCTTGACTCATTTGTACATGGAAACAACTTATAAAGACTTGTATCATTATTGTTCACTCGTTTGAACTTGAAACCATTCAAAAGAATTTAGGCTTCATTCTTGACTCGTTCGAACTTGAAAACAACTTCTAGCTTCATTCTTGATTCATTTGTAAATGGAAACAACTTATAAATACTTGTATCATCATTTTTCACTATTTTGAACTTGAAAACCATTCAAAACAATTTTAGGCTTCATTCTTTACTCGTTCGAACTTGAAAACAACTTCTAGCTTCATTCTTGACTCATTTGTACATGGAAACAACTTATAAAGACTTGTATCATCATTGTTCACTCGTTTGAACTTGAAACCATTCCAAACAATTTTAGGCTTCATTCTTGACTCGTTCGAACTTGAAAACAACTTATAACTTCATTCTCGACTCCTTTGTACAAGGAAACAACTTATAAATACTTGTATCATCATTTTTCACTCGTTTGAACTTGAAACCATTCAAAATAATTTTAGGCTTCATTCTAGACTCGTTCGAACTTGAAAACAACTTCTAGCTTCATTCTCGACTCATTTGTACATGGAAACAACTTATAAAGACTTGTATCATTATTGTTCACTCGTTTGAACTTGAAACCATTCCAAACAATTTTAGGCTTCATTCTTGACTCGTTCGAACTTGAAAACAACTTATAACTTCATTCTCGACTCCTTTGTACATGGAAACAACTTATAAATACTTGTATCATCCTTTTTCACTCGTTTGAACTTGAAACCATTCAAAATAATTTTAGGCTTCATTCTTGACTCGTTCGAACTTGAAAACAACTTCTAGCTATATTCTTGACTCATTTGTACATGGAAACAATTTATAAAGACTTGTATCATTATTGTTCACTCGTTTGAGCTTGAAACAATTCAAAACAATTTTAGGCTTCATTCTTGACTCGTTCGAACTTGAAAACAACTTCTAGCTTCATTCTTGATTCATTTGTTAATGGAAACAACTTATAAAGACTTGTATCATCATTCTTCACTCGTTTGAACTTGAAAACCATTCATAACAATTTTAGGATTCATTCTTGACTTGTTCGAACTTGAAAACAACTTTTCGCATCATTCTTGACTCATTTGTACATGGAAACAACTTATAAACACTTGTATCAACATTTTGTACTCTTCTTGAACTTTAAAACAATTCAAAACATTTTTAAGATTCATTCTCGACTTATTTGTACATGGAAACAACTTATAAAGACTTGTATCATCATTTTTCACTCGTTTGAACTTGAAAACCATTCATAACAATATTAAGCTTCATTCTTGACTCGTTCGAACTTGAAAACAACTTCTAACTTCATTCTTGACTCCTTTGTACATGGAAACAACTTATAAATACTTGTATCATCATTTTTCACTCGTTTGAAGTTGAAACCATTCAAAACAATTTTAGGCTTCATTCTTGACTCGTTCGAACTTGAAAACAACTTCTAGCTTCATTCTTGACTCATTTGTACATGGAAACAACTTATAAAGACTTGTATCATCATTGTTCACTCGTTTGAACTTGAAACCATTCAAAACAATTTTTGGCTTCATTCTTGACTCGTTCGAACTTGAAATCAACTTCTAACTTCATTCTTGACTCCTTTGTACATGGAAACAACTTATAAAGACTTGTATCATCATTTTTCACTCGTTTGAACTTGAAAACCATTCATAACAATTTTAGGCTTCATTCTTGACTCGTTCAAACTTGAAAACAACTTCTTCCTTCATTCTTGACTCATTTGTACATGGAAACAACTTATATATACTTGTATCATCATTTTACACTCGTTTGAACTTGAAACCATTCAAAACAATTTAAGGCTTCATTCTTGACTCGTTCGAACTTGAAAACAATTTCTAACTTCATTCTTGACTCATTTGTACATGGAAACAACTTATATATACTTGTATCATCACTTTTCACTCGTTTGAACTTGAAAACCATTCATAACAATTTTAGGCTTCATTCTTGACTCGTTCGAACTTGAAAACAACTTCTAGCTTCATTCTTGACTCATTTGTACATGGAAACAACTTATAAAGACTTGTATCATCATTGTTCACTAGTTTGAACTTGAAACCATTCCAAACAATTTTAGGCTTCATTCTTGACTCGTTCGAACTTGAAAACAACTTATAACTTCATTCTCGACTCCTTTGTACAAGGAAACAACTTATAAATACTTGTATCATCATTTTTCACTCGTTTGAACTTGAAACCATTCAAAATAATTTTAGGCTTCATTCTTGACTCGTTCGAACTTGAAAACAACTTCTAGCTTCATTCTCGACTCATTTGTACATGGAAACAACTTATAAAGACTTGTATCATTATTGTTCACTCGTTTGAACTTGAAACCATTCCAAACAATTTTAGGCTTCATTCTTGACTCGTTCGAACTTGAAAACAACTTATAACTTCATTCTCGACTCCTTTGTACATGGAAACAACTTATAAATACTTGTATCATCCTTTTTCACTCGTTTGAACTTGAAACCATTCAAAATAATTTTAGGCTTCATTCTTGACTCGTTCGAACTTGAAAACAACTTCTAGCTACATTCTTGACTCATTTGTACATGGAAACAATTTATAAAGACTTGTATCATTATTGTTCACTCGTTTGAGCTTGAAACAATTCAAAACAATTTTAGGCTTCATTCTTGACTCGTTCGAACTTGAAAACAACTTCTAGCTTCATTCTTGATTCATTTGTTAATGGAAACAACTTATAAAGACTTGTATCATCATTCTTCACTCGTTTGAACTTGAAAACCATTCATAACAATTTTAGGATTCATTCTTGACTTGTTCGAACTTGAAAACAACTTTTCGCATCATTCTTGACTCATTTGTACATGGAAACAACTTATAAACACTTGTATCAACATTTTGTACTCTTCTTGAACTTTAAAACAATTCAAAACATTTTTAAGATTCATTCTCGACTTATTTGTACATGGAAACAACTTATAAAGACTTGTATCATCATTTTTCACTCGTTTGAACTTGAAAACCATTCATAACAATATTAAGCTTCATTCTTGACTCGTTCGAACTTGAAAACAACTTCTAACTTCATTCTTGACTCCTTTGTACATGGAAACAACTTATAAATACTTGTATCATCATTTTTCACTCGTTTGAAGTTGAAACCATTCAAAACAATTTTAGGCTTCATTCTTGACTCGTTCGAACTTGAAAACAACTTCTAGCTTCATTCTTGACTCATTTGTACATGGAAACAACTTATAAAGACTTGTATCATCATTGTTCACTCGTTTGAACTTGAAAACCATTCATAACAATTTTAGGCTTCATTCTTGACTCGTTCGAACTTGAAAACAACTTCTTCCTTCATTCTTGATTCATTTGTACATGGAAATAACTTATAAATACTTGTATCGTCATTTTCCACTCGTTTGAACTTGAAAACCATTCATAACAATTTTAGGCTTCATTCTTGACTCGTTCGAACTTGAAAACAACTTCTGGCTTCATTCTTGACTCATTTGTTATTGGAAACAACTTATAAAGACTTGTATCATCATTCTTCACACATTTCAACTTGAAAACCATTCATAAAAATTTTAGGCTTCATTCTTGACTCGTTCGATCTTGAAAACAACTTCTACCTTCATTCTTGACACAGTTGTACATAGAAACAACTTATAAATACTTGTATCATCATTTTTCACTCGTTTGAACTTGAAAACCATTCATAACAATTTTAGGCTTCATTCTTGACTCGTTCGAACTTGAAAACAACTTCTTCCTTCATTCTTGACTCATTTATACCTGGAAACAACTTATAAATACTTGTATCATCATTTTTCACTCGTTTGAACTTGAAAACCATTCATAACAATTTTAGGCTTCATTCTTGACTCGTTCAAACTTGAAAACAACTTCTAGCTTCATTTTTGACTCATTTGTACACGGAAACAACTAATAAAGACTTGTATCATCATTGTTCACTCGTTTGAACTTGAAACCATTCCAAACAATTTTAGGCTTCATTCTTGACTCGTTCGAACTTGAAAACAACTTCTAACTTCATTCTTGACTACTTTGTACATGGAAACAACTTATAAATACTTGTATCATCATTTTTCACTCGTTTGAACTTGAAACCATTCAAAACAATTTTAGGCTTCATTCTTGACTTGTTCGAACTTGAAAACAACTTCTAACTTTATTCTTGACTCGTTCGAACTTGAAAACAACTTCTAACTTCATTCTTGACTCATTTGTACATGGAAACAACTTATAAACACTTGTATCATCATTTTTTACTCTTCTTGAAATTCAAAACCATTCAAAACAATTTTAGGCTTCATTCTTGACTCGTTCAAACTTGAAAACAAATTCTAGCTTCATTCTTGACTCATTTGTACTTGGAAACAACTTATCAAGACTTGTATCATCATTCTTCACCCGTTTGAACTTGAAAACCATTCAAAACAATTTTAGGCTTCATTCTTGACTCGTTCGAACTTGAAAACAACTTCTAGCTTCATTCTTGACTCATTTGTACATGGAAACAACTTATAAAGACTTGTATCATCATTGTTCACTCGTTTGAACTTGAAACCATTCAAAACAATTTAAGGCTTCATTCTTGACTCGTTCGAACTTGAAAACAATTTCTAACTTCATTCTTGACTCATTTGTACATGGAAACAACTTATATATACTTGTATCATCACTTTTCACTCGTTTGAACTTGAAAACAATTCATAACAATTTTAGGCTTCATTCTTGACTCGTTCGAACTTGAAAACAACTTCTAGCTTCATTCTTGACTCATTTGTACATGGAAACAACTTATAAAGACTTGTATCATCATTGTTCACTAGTTTGAACTTGAAACCATTCCAAACAATTTTAGGCTTCATTCTTGACTCGTTCGAACTTGAAAACAACTTATAACTTCATTCTCGACTCCTTTGTACAAGGAAACAACTTATAAATACTTGTATCATCATTTTTCACTCGTTTGAACTTGAAACCATTCAAAATAATTTTAGGCTTCATTCTTGACTCGTTCGAACTTGAAAACAACTTCTAGCTTCATTCTCGACTCATTTGTACATGGAAACAACTTATAAAGACTTGTATCATTATTGTTCACTCGTTTGAACTTGAAACCATTCCAAACAATTTTAGGCTTCATTCTTGACTCGTTCGAACTTGAAAACAACTTATAACTTCATTCTCGACTCCTTTGTACATGGAAACAACTTATAAATACTTGTATCATCCTTTTTCACTCGTTTGAACTTGAAACCATTCAAAATAATTTTAGGCTTCATTCTTGACTCGTTCGAACTTGAAAACAACTTCTAGCTACATTCTTGACTCATTTGTACATGGAAACAATTTATAAAGACTTGTATCATTATTGTTCACTCGTTTGAGCTTGAAACAATTCAAAACAATTTTAGGCTTCATTCTTGACTCGTTCGAACTTGAAAACAACTTCTAGCTTCATTCTTGATTCATTTGTTAATGGAAACAACTTATAAAGACTTGTATCATCATTCTTCACTCGTTTGAACTTGAAAACCATTCATAACAATTTTAGGATTCATTCTTGACTTGTTCGAACTTGAAAACAACTTTTCGCATCATTCTTGACTCATTTGTACATGGAAACAACTTATAAACACTTGTATCAACATTTTGTACTCTTCTTGAACTTTAAAACAATTCAAAACATTTTTAAGATTCATTCTCGACTTATTTGTACATGGAAACAACTTATAAAGACTTGTATCATCATTTTTCACTCGTTTGAACTTGAAAACCATTCATAACAATATTAAGCTTCATTCTTGACTCGTTCGAACTTGAAAACAACTTCTAACTTCATTCTTGACTCCTTTGTACATGGAAACAACTTATAAATACTTGTATCATCATTTTTCACTCGTTTGAAGTTGAAACCATTCAAAACAATTTTAGGCTTCATTCTTGACTCGTTCGAACTTGAAAACAACTTCTAGCTTCATTCTTGACTCATTTGTACATGGAAACAACTTATAAAGACTTGTATCATCATTGTTCACTCGTTTGAACTTGAAAACCATTCATAACAATTTTAGGCTTCATTCTTGACTCGTTCGAACTTGAAAACAACTTCTTCCTTCATTCTTGATTCATTTGTACATGGAAATAACTTATAAATACTTGTATCGTCATTTTCCACTCGTTTGAACTTGAAAACCATTCATAACAATTTTAGGCTTCATTCTTGACTCGTTCGAACTTGAAAACAACTTCTGGCTTCATTCTTGACTCATTTGTTATTGGAAACAACTTATAAAGACTTGTATCATCATTCTTCACACATTTCAACTTGAAAACCATTCATAAAAATTTTAGGCTTCATTCTTGACTCGTTCGATCTTGAAAACAACTTCTACCTTCATTCTTGACACAGTTGTACATAGAAACAACTTATAAATACTTGTATCATCATTTTTCACTCGTTTGAACTTGAAAACCATTCATAACAATTTTAGGCTTCATTCTTGACTCGTTCGAACTTGAAAACAACTTCTTCCTTCATTCTTGACTCATTTATACCTGGAAACAACTTATAAATACTTGTATCATCATTTTTCACTCGTTTGAACTTGAAAACCATTCATAACAATTTTAGGCTTCATTCTTGACTCGTTCGAACTTGAAAACAACTTCTAGCTTCATTTTTGACTCATTTGTACACGGAAACAACTAATAAAGACTTGTATCATCATTGTTCACTCGTTTGAACTTGAAACCATTCCAAACAATTTTAGGCTTCATTCTTGACTCGTTCGAACTTGAAAACAACTTCTAACTTCATTCTTGACTACTTTGAACATGGAAACAACTTATAAATACTTGTATCATCATTTTTCACTCGTTTGAACTTGAAACCATTCAAAACAATTTTAGGCTTCATTCTTGACTCGTTCGAACTTGAAAACAACTTCTAACTTTATTCTTGACTCGTTCGAACTTGAAAACAACTTCTAGCTTCATTCTTGACTCATTTGTACATGGAAACAACTTATAAACACTTGTATCATCATTTTTTACTCTTCTTGAAATTCAAAACCATTCAAAACAATTTTAGGCTTCATTCTTGACTCGTTCAAACTTGAAAACAAATTCTAGCTTCATTCTTGACTCATTTGTACTTGGAAACAACTTATCAAGACTTGTATCATCATTCTTCACCCGTTTGAACTTGAAAACCATTCAAAACAATTTTAGGCTTCATTCTTGACTCGTTCGAACTTGAAAACAACTTCTAGCTTCATTCTTGACTCATTTGTACATGGAAACAACTTATAAAGACTTGTATCATCATTGTTCACTCGTTTGAACTTGAAACCATTCCAAACAATTTTAGGCTTCATTCTTGACTCGTTCGAACTTGAAAACAACTTCTAACTTCATTCTTGACTCATTTGTACATGGAAACAACTTATAAAGACTTGTATCATCACTTTTCACTCGTTTGAACTTGAAAACCATTCATAACAATTTTAGGCTTCATTCTTGACTCGTTCGAACTTGAAAACAACTTCTAGCTTCATTCTTGACTCATTTGTACATGGAAACAACTTATAAAGACTTGTATCATCATTGTTCACTAGTTTGAACTTGAAACCATTCCAAACAATTTTAGGCTTCATTCTTGACTCGTTCGAACTTGAAAACAACTTATAACTTCATTCTCGACTCCTTTGTACAAGGAAACAACTTATAAATACTTGTATCATCATTTTTCACTCGTTTGAACTTGAAACCATTCAAAATAATTTTAGGCTTCATTCTTGACTCGTTCGAACTTGAAAACAACTTCTAGCTTCATTCTCGACTCATTTGTACATGGAAACAACTTATAAAGACTTGTATCATTATTGTTCACTCGTTTGAACTTGAAACCATTCCAAACAATTTTAGGCTTCATTCTTGACTCGTTCGAACTTGAAAACAACTTATAACTTCATTCTCGACTCCTTTGTACATGGAAACAACTTATAAATACTTGTATCATCCTTTTTCACTCGTTTGAACTTGAAACCATTCAAAATAATTTTAGGCTTCATTCTTGACTCGTTCGAACTTGAAAACAACTTCTAGCTACATTCTTGACTCATTTGTACATGGAAACAATTTATAAAGACTTGTATCATTATTGTTCACTCGTTTGAGCTTGAAACAATTCAAAACAATTTTAGGCTTCATTCTTGACTCGTTCGAACTTGAAAACAACTTCTAGCTTCATTCTTGATTCATTTGTTAATGGAAACAACTTATAAAGACTTGTATCATCATTCTTCACTCGTTTGAACTTGAAAACCATTCATAACAATTTTAGGATTCATTCTTGACTTGTTCGAACTTGAAAACAACTTTTCGCATCATTCTTGACTCATTTGTACATGGAAACAACTTATAAACACTTGTATCAACATTTTGTACTCTTCTTGAACTTTAAAACAATTCAAAACATTTTTAAGATTCATTCTCGACTCATTTGTACATGGAAACAACTTATAAAGACTTGTATCATCATTTTTCACTCGTTTGAACTTGAAAACCATTCATAACAATATTAAGCTTCATTCTTGACTCGTTCGAACTTGAAAACAACTTCTAACTTCATTCTTGACTCCTTTGTACATGGAAACAACTTATAAATACTTGTATCATCATTTTTCACTCGTTTGAAGTTGAAACCATTCAAAACAATTTTAGGCTTCATTCTTGACTCGTTCGAACTTGAAAACAACTTCTAGCTTCATTCTTGACTCATTTGTACATGGAAACAACTTATAAAGACTTGTATCATCATTGTTCACTCGTTTGAACTTGAAAACCATTCATAATAATTTTAGGCTTCATTCTTGACTCGTTCGAACTTGAAAACAACTTCTTCCTTCATTCTTGATTCATTTGTACATGGAAATAACTTATAAATACTTGTATCGTCATTTTCCACTCGTTTGAACTTGAAAACCATTCATAACAATTTTAGGCTTCATTCTTGACTCGTTCGAACTTGAAAACAACTTCTGGCTTCATTCTTGACTCATTTGTTATTGGAAACAACTTATAAAGACTTGTATCATCATTCTTCACACATTTCAACTTGAAAACCATTCATAAAAATTTTAGGCTTCATTCTTGACTCGTTCGATCTTGAAAACAACTTCTACCTTCATTCTTGACACAGTTGTACATAGAAACAACTTATAAATACTTGTATCATCATTTTTCACTCGTTTGAACTTGAAAACCATTCATAACAATTTTAGGCTTCATTCTTGACTCGTTCGAACTTGAAAACAACTTCTTCCTTCATTCTTGACTCATTTATACCTGGAAACAACTTATAAATACTTGTATCATCATTTTTCACTCGTTTGAACTTGAAAACCATTCATAACAATTTTAGGCTTCATTCTTGACTCGTTCGAACTTGAAAACAACTTCTAGCTTCATTTTTGACTCATTTGTACACGGAAACAAATAATAAAGACTTGTATCATCATTGTTCACTCGTTTGAACTTGAAACCATTCCAAACAATTTTAGGCTTCATTCTTGACTCGTTCGAACTTGAAAACAACTTCTAACTTCATTCTTGACTACTTTGTACATGGAAACAACTTATAAATACTTGTATCATCATTTTTCACTCGTTTGAACTTGAAACCATTCAAAACAATTTTAGGCTTCATTCTTGACTCGTTCGAACTTGAAAACAACTTCTAACTTTATTCTTGACTCGTTCGAACTTGAAAACAACTTCTAGCTTCATTCTTGACTCATTTGTACATGGAAACAACTTATAAACACTTGTATCATCATTTTTTACTCTTCTTGAAATTCAAAACCATTCAAAACAATTTTAGGCTTCATTCTTGACTCGTTCAAACTTGAAAACAAATTCTAGCTTCATTCTTGACACATTTGTACTTGGAAACAACTTATCAAGACTTGTATCATCATTCTTCACCCGTTTGAACTTGAAAACCATTCAAAACAATTTTAGGCTTCATTCTTGACTCGTTCGAACTTGAAAACAACTTCTAGCTTCATTCTTGACTCATTTGTACATGGAAACAACTTATAAACACTTGTATCATCATTTTTTACTCTTCTTGAAATTCAAAACCATTCAAAACAATTTTAGGCTTCATTCTTGACTCGTTCAAACTTGAAAACAAATTCTAGCTTCATTCTTGACTCATTTGTTATTGGAAACAACTTATAAAGACTTGTATCATCATTCTTCACACATTTCAACTTGAAAACCATTCATAAAAATTTTAGGCTTCATTCTTGACTCGTTCGATCTTGAAAACAACTTCTACCTTCATTCTTGACACAGTTGTACATAGAAACAACTTATAAATACTTGTATCATCATTTTTCACTCGTTTGAACTTGAAAACCATTCATAACAATTTTAGGCTTCATTCTTGACTCGTTCGAACTTGAAAACAACTTCTTCCTTCATTCTTGACTCATTTATACCTGGAAACAACTTATAAATACTTGTATCATCATTTTTCACTCGTTTGAACTTGAAAACCATTCATAACAATTTTAGGCTTCATTCTTGACTCGTTCGAACTTGAAAACAACTTCTAGCTTCATTCTTGACTCATTTGTACATGGAAACAACTTATAAACACTTGTATCATCATTTTTTACTCTTCTTGAAATTCAAAACCATTCAAAACAATTTTAGGCTTCATTCTTGACTCGTTCAAACTTGAAAACAAATTCTAGCTTCATTCTTGACTCATTTGTACATGGAAACAACTTATAAATACTTGTATCATCATTTTTAACTCGTTTGAACTTGAAAACCATTCAAAACAATTTTAGGCTTCATTCTTTACTCGTTCGAACTTGAAAACAACTTCTAGCTTCATTCTTGACTCATTTGTACATGGAAACAACTTATAAAGACTTGTATCATCATTGTTCACTCGTTTGAACTTGAAACCATTCCAAACAATTTTAGGCTTCATTCTTGACTCGTTCGAACTTGAAAACAACTTCTAACTTCATTCTTGACTCATTTGTACATGGAAACAACTTATAAAGACTTGTATCATCACTTTTCACTCGTTTGAACTTGAAAACCATTCATAACAATTTTAGGCTTCATTCTTGACTCGTTCGAACTTGAAAACAACTTCTAGCTTCATTCTTGACTCATTTGTACATGGAAACAACTTATAAAGACTTGTATCATCATTGTTCACTAGTTTGAACTTGAAACCATTCCAAACAATTTTAGGCTTCATGCTTGACTCGTTCGAACTTGAAAACAACTTATAACTTCATTCTCGACTCCTTTGTACAAGGAAACAACTTATAAATACTTGTATCATCATTTTTCACTCGTTTGAACTTGAAACCATTCAAAATAATTTTAGGCTTCATTCTTGACTCGTTCGAACTTGAAAACAACTTCTAGCTTCATTCTCGACTCATTTGTACATGGAAACAACTTATAAAGACTTGTATCATTATTGTTCACTCGTTTGAACTTGAAACCATTCCAAACAATTTTAGGCTTCATTCTTGACTCGTTCGAACTTGAAAACAACTTATAACTTCATTCTCGACTCCTTTGTACATGGAAACAACTTATAAATACTTGTATCATCCTTTTTCACTCGTTTGAACTTGAAACCATTCAAAATAATTTTAGGCTTCATTCTTGACTCGTTCGAACTTGAAAACAACTTCTAGCTACATTCTTGACTCATTTGTACATGGAAACAATTTATAAAGACTTGTATCATTATTGTTCACTCGTTTGAGCTTGAAACAATTCAAAACAATTTTGGGCTTCATTCTTGACTCGTTCGAACTTGAAAACAAATTCTAGCTTCATTCTCGACTCATTTGTACATGGAAACAACTTATAAAGACTTGTATCATCATTTTTCACTCGTTTGAACTTGAAAACCATTCAAAACAATTTTAGGCTTCATTCTTGACTCGTTCGAACTTGAAAACAACTTCTAGCTTCATTCTTGACTCATTTGTACATGGAAACAACTTATAAACATTGTATCATCATTTTTTACTCTTCTTGAAATTCAAAACCATTCAAAACAATTTTAGGCTTCATTCTTGACTCGTTCAAACTTGAAAACAAATTCTAGCTTCATTCTTGACTCATTTGTACTTGGAAACAACTTATCAAGACTTGTATCATCATTCTTCACCCGTTTGAACTTGAAAACCATTCAAAACAATTTTAGGCTTCATTCTTGACTCGTTCGAACTTGAAAACAACTTCTAGCTTCATTCTTGACTCATTTGTACATGGAAACAACTTATAAACACTTGTATCATCATTTTTTACTCTTCTTGAAATTCAAAACCATTCAAAACAATTTTAGGCTTCATTCTTGACTCGTTCAAACTTGAAAACAAATTCTAGCTTCATTCTTGACTCATTTGTACATGGAAACAACTTATAAATACTTGTATCATCATTTTTAACTCGTTTGAACTTGAAAACCATTCAAAACAATTTTAGGCTTCATTCTTTACTCGTTCGAACTTGAAAACAACTTCTAGCTTCATTCTTGACTCATTTGTACATGGAAACAACTTATAAACACTTGTATCATCATTGTTCACTCGTTTGAACTTGAAACCATTCCAAACAATTTTGGGCTTCATTCTTGACTCGTTCGAACTTGAAAACAACTTCTAACTTCATTCTTGACTCATTTGTACATGGAAACAACTTATAAAGACTTGTATCATCACTTTTCACTCGTTTGAACTTGAAAACCATTCATAACAATTTTAGGCTTCATTCTTGACTCGTTCGAACTTGAAAACAACTTCTAGCTTCATTCTTGACTCATTTGTACATGGAAACAACTTATAAAGACTTGTATCATCATTGTTCACTAGTTTGAACTTGAAACCATTCCAAACAATTTTAGGCTTCATTCTTGACTCGTTCGAACTTGAAAACAACTTATAACTTCATTCTCGACTCCTTTGTACAAGGAAACAACTTATAAATACTTGTATCATCATTTTTCACTCGTTTGAACTTGAAACCATTCAAAATAATTTTAGGCTTCATTCTTGACTCGTTGGAACTTGAAAACAACTTCTAGCTACATTCTTGACTCATTTGTACATGGAAACAATTTATAAAGACTTGTATCATTATTGTTCACTCGTTTGAGCTTGAAACAATTCAAAACAATTTTAGGCTTCATTCTTGACTCGTTCGAACTTGAAAACAACTTCTAGCTTCATTCTTGATTCATTTGTTAATGGAAACAACTTATAAAGACTTGTATCATCATTCTTCACTCGTTTGAACTTGAAAACCATTCATAACAATTTTAGGATTCATTCTTGACTTGTTCGAACTTGAAAACAACTTTTCGCATCATTCTTGACTCATTTGTACATGGAAACAACTTATAAACACTTGTATCAACATTTTGTACTCTTCTTGAACTTTAAAACAATTCAAAACATTTTTAGGATTCATTCTTGACTCGTTCGAACTTGAAAACAAATTCTAGCTTCATTCTCGACTCATTTGTACATGGAAACAACTTATAAAGACTTGTATCATCATTTTTCACTCGTTTGAACTTGAAAACCATTCATAACAATATTAAGCTTCATTCTTGACTCGTTCGAACTTGAAAACAACTTCTAACTTCATTCTTGACTCCTTTGTACATGGAAACAACTTATAAATACTTGTATAATCATTTTTCACTCGTTTGAAGTTGAAACCATTCAAAACAATTTTAGGCTTCATTCTTGACTCGTTCGAACTTGAAAACAACTTCTAGCTTCATTCTTGACTCATTTGTACATGGAAACAACTTATAAAGACTTGTATCATCATTGTTCACTCGTTTGAACTTGAAAACCATTCATAACAATTTTAGGCTTCATTCTTGACTCGTTCGAACTTGAAAACAACTTCTTCCTTCATTCTTGATTCATTTGTACATGGAAATAACTTATAAATACTTGTATCGTCATTTTCCACTCGTTTGAACTTGAAAACCATTCATAACAATTTTAGGCTTCATTCTTGACTCGTTCGAACTTGAAAACAACTTCTGGCTTCATTCTTGACTCATTTGTTATTGGAAACAACTTATAAAGACTTGTATCATCATTCTTCACACATTTCAACTTGAAAACCATTCATAAAAATTTTAGGCTTCATTCTTGACTCGTTCGATCTTGAAAACAACTTCTACCTTCATTCTTGACACAGTTGTACATAGAAACAACTTATAAATACTTGTATCATCATTTTTCACTCGTTTGAACTTGAAAACCATTCATAACAATTTTAGGCTTCATTCTTGACTCGTTCGAACTTGAAAACAACTTCTTCCTTCAT
This sequence comes from Oenanthe sinensis, assembly GCA_028671895.1. NCBI lineage: Eukaryota > Viridiplantae > Streptophyta > Magnoliopsida > Apiales > Apiaceae > Oenanthe > Oenanthe sinensis. Next base: position 173,910 of record JAPMAC010000219.1, read on the forward strand.
TCTTGACTCATTTATACCTGGAAACAACTTATAAATACTTGTATCATCATTTTTCACTCGTTTGAACTTGAAAACCATTCATAACAATTTTAGGCTTCATTCTTGACTCGTTCGAACTTGAAAACAACTTCTAGCTTCATTTTTGACTCATTTGTACACGGAAACAACTAATAAAGACTTGTATCATCATTGTTCACTCGTTTGAACTTGAAACCATTCCAAACAATTTTAGGCTTCATTCTTGACTCGTTCGAACTTGAAAACAACTTCTAACTTCATTCTTGACTACTTTGTACATGGAAACAACTTATAAATACTTGTATCATCATTTTTCACTCGTTTGAACTGGAAACCATTCAAAACAATTTTAGGCTTCATTCTTGACTCGTTCGAACTTGAAAACAACTTCTAACTTTATTCTTGACTCGTTCGAACTTGAAAACAACTTCTAGCTTCATTCTTGACTCATTTGTACATGGAAACAACTTATGAAGACTTGTATCATCATTATTCACTCGTTTGATCTTGAAAACCATTCATAACAATTTTAGGCTTCATTCTTGACTCGTTCGAACTTGAAAACGACTTCTTCCTTCATTAATGACTCATTTGTACATGGAAACAACTTATAAATACTTGTATCATCATTTTTCACTCGTTTGAACTTGAAAACCATTCATAACAATTTTAGGCTTCATTCTTGACTCGTTCGAACTTGAAAACAACTTCTAACTTTATTCTTGACTCGTTCGAACTTGAAAACAACTTCTAGCTTCATTCTTGACTCATTTGTACATGGAAACAACTTATAAAGACTTGTATCATCATTTTTCACTCGTTTGATCTTGAAAACCATTCATAACAATTTTAGGCTTCATTCTTGACTCGTTCGAACTTGAAAACGACTTCTTCCTTCATTCTTGACTCATTTGTACATGGAAACAACTTATAAATACTTGTATCATCATTTTTCACTCGTTTGAACTTGAAACCATTCAAAACAATTTTAGGCTTCATTCTTGACTCGTTCGAACTTGAAAACAACTTCTAACTTCATTCTTGACTCCTTTGTACATGGAAACAACTTATAAATACTTGTATCATCATTTTTCACTCGTTTGAACTTGAAAACTATTCATAACAATTTTAGGCTTCATTCTTGACTCGTTCGAACTTGAAAACAACTTCTAACTTTATTCTTGACTCGTTCGAACTTGAAAACAACTTCTAGCTTCATTCTTAACTCATTTGTACATGGAAACAACTTATAAAGACTTGTATCATCATTTTTCACTCGTTTGATCTTGAAAACCATTCATAACAATTTTAGGCTTCATTCTTGACTCGTTCGAACTTGAAAACAACTTCTTCCTTCATTCTTGACTAATTTGTACATGGAAACAACTTATATATACTAGTATCATCATTTTACACTCGTTTGAACTTGAAACCATTCAAAATAATTTTAGGCTTCATTCTTGACTCGTTCGAACTTGAAAACAATTTCTAACATCATTCTTGACTCATTTGTACATAGAAACAACTTATAAAGACTTGTATCATCATTCTTCACCCGTTTGAACTTGAAAACCATTCATAACAATTTTAGGCTTCATTCTTGACTCGTTCGAACTTGAAAACAACTTCTAGCTTCATTCTTGACACACTTGTACATGGAAACAACTTATAAAGACTTATATCATCATTCTTCACTCGTTTGAACTTGAAAACCATTCATAACAATTTTAGGCTTCATTCTTGACTCGTTCGAACTTGAAAACAATTTCTAACTTCATTCTTGACTCATTTGTACATGGAAACAACTTATAAACACTTGTATTATCATTGTTCACTCGTTTGAACTTAAAACCATTCAAAATAATTTTAGGCTTCATTCTTGACTCGTTCGAACTTGAAAACAACTTCTAGCATCATTCTTGACTCATTTGTACATGGAAAAAACTTATAAAGACTTGTATCATCATTTTTCACTCGTTTGAACTTGAAAACCATTCATAACAATTTTAGGCTTCATTCTTGACTCGTTCGAACTTGAAAACAACTTCTTCCTTCATTCTTGATTCATTTGTACATGGAAACAACTTATAAATACTTGTATCATCATTTTTCACTCGTTTGAACTTGAAAACCATTCATAACAATTTTAGGCTTCATTCTTGACTCGTTCGAACTTGAAAACAACTTTTGGCTTCATTCTTGACTCATTTGTTATTGGAAACAACTTATAAAGACTTGTATCATCATTCTTCACACGTTTCAACTTGAAAACCATTCATAAAAATTTTAGGCTTCATTCTTGACTCGTTCGATCTTGAAAACAACTTCTACCTTCATTCTTGACACAGTTGTACTTGGAAACAACTTATAAATACTTGTATCATCATTTTTCACTCGTTTGAACTTGAAAACCATTCATAACAATTTTAGGCTTCATTCTTGACTCGTTCGAACTTGAAAACAACTTCTAGCTTCATTCTTGACTCATTTGTACATGGAAACAACTTATAAAGACTTGTATCGTCATTGTTCATTCGTTTGAACTTGAAACCATTCCAAACAATTTTAGGCTTCATTCTTGACTCGTTCGAACTTGAAAACAACTTCTAACATCATTCTTGACTCCTTTGTACATGGAAACAACTTATAAATACTTGTATCATCATTTTTCACTCGTTTGAACTTGAAACCATTCAAAACAATTTTAGGCTTCATTCTTGACTCGTTCGAACTTGAAAACAACTTCTAACTTTATTCTTGACTCGTTCGAACTTGAAAACAACTTCTAGCTTCATTCTTGACTCATTTGTACATGGAAACAACTTATAAAGACTTGTATCATCATTTTTCACTCGTTTGATCTTGAAAACCATTCATAACAATTTTAGGCTTCATTCTTGACTCGTTCGAACTTGAAAACGACTTCTTCCTTCATTCTTGACTCATTTGTACATGGAAACAACTTATAAATACTTGTATCATCATTTTTCACTCGTTTGAACTTGAAAACCATTCATAACAATTTTAGGCTTCATTCTTGACTCGTTCGAACTTGAAAACAACTTCTAACTTTATTCTTGACTCGTTCGAACTTGAAAACAACTTCTAGCTTCATTCTTGACTCATTTGTACATGGAAACAACTTATAAAGACTTGTATCATCATTTTTCACTCGTTTGATCTTGAAAACCATTCATAACAATTTTAGGCTTCATTCTTGACTCGTTCGAACTTGAAAACGACTTCTTCCTTCATTCTTGACTCATTTGTACATGGAAACAACTTATAAATACTTGTATCATCATTTTTCACTCGTTTGAACTTGAAACCATTCAAAACAATTTTAGGCTTCATTCTTGACTCGTTCGAACTTGAAAACAACTTCTAACTTCATTCTTGACTCCTTTGTACATGGAAACAACTTATAAATACTTGTATCATCATTTTTCACTCGTTTGAACTTGAAAACCATTCATAACAATTTTAGGCTTCATTCTTGACTCGTTCGAACTTGAAAACAACTTCTAACTTTATTCTTGACTCGTTCGAACTTGAAAACAACTTCTAGCTTCATTCTTGACTCATTTGTACATGGAAACAACTTATAAAGACTTGTATCATCATTTTTCACTCGTTTGATCTTGAAAACCATTCATAACAATTTTAGGCTTCATTCTTGACTCGTTCTAACTTGAAAACAACTTCTTCCTTCATTCTTGACTAATTTGTACATGGAAACAACTTATATATACTTGTGTCATCATTTTACACTCGTTTGAACTTGAAACCATTCAAAATAATTTTAGGCTTCATTCTTGACTCGTTCGAACTTGAAAACAATTTCTAACTTCATTCTTGACTCATTTGTACATAGAAACAACTTATAAAGACTTGTATCATCATTCTTCACCCGTTTGAACTTGAAAACCATTCATAACAATTTTAGGCTTCATTCTTGACTCGTTCGAACTTGAAAACAACTTCTAGCTTCATTCTTGACACACTTGTACATGGAAACAACTTATAAAGACTTATATCATCATTCTTCACTCGTTTGAACTTGAAAACCATTCATAACAATTTTAGGCTTCATTCTTGACTCGTTCGAACTTGAAAACAATTTCTAACTTCATTCTTGACTCATTTGTACATGGAAGCAACTTATAAACACTTGTATTATCATTGTTCACTCGTTTGAACTTAAAACCATTCAAAATAATTTTAGGCTTCATTCTTGACTCGTTCGAACTTGAAAACAACTTCTAGCATCATTCTTGACTCATTTGTACATGGAAAAAACTTATAAAGACTTGTATCATCATTTTTCACTCGTTTGAACTTGAAAACCATTCATAACAATTTTAGGCTTCATTCTTGACTCGTTCGAACTTGAAAACAACTTCTTCCTTCATTCTTGATTCATTTGTACATGGAAACAACTTATAAAGACTTGTATCATCATTGTTCACTCGTTTGAACTTGAAACCATTCAAAACAATTTTAGGCTTCATTCTTGACTCGTTCGAACTTGAAAACAACTTCTAGCTTCATTCTTGACTCATTTGTACATGGAAACAACTTATAAAGACTTGTATCGTCATTGTTCATTCGTTTGAACTTGAAACCATTCCAAACAATTTTAGGCTTCATTCTTGACTCGTTCGAACTTGAAAACAACTTCTAACATCATTCTTGACTCCTTTGTACATGGAAACAACTTATAAATACTTGTATCATCATTTTTCACTCGTTTGAACTTGAAACCATTCAAAACAATTTTAGGCTTCATTCTTGACTCGTTCGAACTTGAAAACAACTTCTAACTTTATTCTTGACTCGTTCGAACTTGAAAACAACTTCTTCCTTCATTCTTGATTCATTTGTACATGGAAACAACTTATAAATACTTGTATCATCATTTTTCACTCGTTTGAACTTGAAAACCATTCATAACAATTTTAGGCTTCATTCTTGACTCGTTCGAACTTGAAAACAACTTTTGGCTTAATTCTTGACTCATTTGTTATTGGAAACAACTTATAAAGACTTGTATCATCATTCTTCACACGTTTCAACTTGAAAACCATTCATAAAAATTTTAGGCTTCATTCTTGACTCGTTCGATCTTGAAAACAACTTCTACCTTCATTCTTGACACAGTTGTACTTGGAAACAACTTATAAATACTTGTATCATCATTTTTCACTCGTTTGAACTTGAAAACCATTCATAACAATTTTAGGCTTCATTCTTGACTCGTTCGAACTTGAAAACAACTTCTAGCTTCATTCTTGACTCATTTGTACATGGAAACAACTTATAAAGACTTGTATCGTCATTGTTCATTCGTTTGAACTTGAAACCATTCCAAACAATTTTAGGCTTCATTCTTGACTCGTTCGAACTTGAAAACAACTTCTAACATCATTCTTGACTCCTTTGTACATGGAAACAACTTATAAATACTTGTATCATCATTTTTCACTCGTTTGAACTTGAAACCATTCAAAACAATTTTAGGCTTCATTCTTGACTCGTTCGAACTTGAAAACAACTTCTAACTTTATTCTTGACTCGTTCGAACTTGAAAACAACTTCTAGCTTCATTCTTGACTCATTTGTACATGGAAACAACTTATAAAGACTTGTATCATCATTTTTCACTCGTTTGATCTTGAAAACCATTCATAACAATTTTAGGCTTCATTCTTGACTCGTTCGAACTTGAAAACGACTTCTTCCTTCATTCTTGACTCATTTGTACATGGAAACAACTTATAAATACTTGTATCATCATTTTTCACTCGTTTGAACTTGAAAACCATTCATAACAATTTTAGGCTTCATTCTTGACTCGTTCGAACTTGAAAACAACTTCTAACTTTATTCTTGACTCGTTCGAACTTGAAAACAACTTCTAGCATCATTCTTGACTCATTTGTACATGGAAACAACTTATAAAGACTTGTATCATCATTTTTCACTCGTTTGATCTTGAAAACCATTCATAACAATTTTAGGCTTCATTCTTGACTCGTTCGAACTTGAAAACGACTTCTTCCTTCATTCTTGACTCATTTGTACATGGAAACAACTTATAAATACTTGTATCATCATTTTTCACTCGTTTGAACTTGAAACCATTCAAAACAATTTTAGGCTTCATTCTTGACTCGTTCGAACTTGAAAACAACTTCTAACTTCATTCTTGACTCCTTTGTACATGGAAACAACTTATAAATACTTGTATCATCATTTTTCACTCGTTTGAACTTGAAAACCATTCATAACAATTTTAGGCTTCATTCTTGACTCGTTCGAACTTGAAAACAACTTCTAACTTTATTCTTGACTCGTTCGAACTTGAAAACAACTTCTAGCTTCATTCTTGACTCATTTGTACATGGAAACAACTTATAAAGACTTGTATCATCATTTTTCACTCGTTTGATCTTGAAAACCATTCATAACAATTTTAGGCTTCATTCTTGACTCGTTCGAACTTGAAAACAACTTCTTCCTTCATTCTTGACTAATTTGTACATGGAAACAACTTATATATACTTGTGTCATCATTTTACACTCGTTTGAACTTGAAACCATTCAAAATAATTTTAGGCTTCATTCTTGACTCGTTCGAACTTGAAAACAATTTCTAACTTCATTCTTGACTCATTTGTACATAGAAACAACTTATAAAGACTTGTATCATCATTCTTCACCCGTTTGAACTTGAAAACCATTCATAACAATTTTAGGCTTCATTCTTGACTCGTTCGAACTTGAAAACAACTTCTAGCTTCATTCTTGACACACTTGTACATGGAAACAACTTATAAAGACTTATATCATCATTCTTCACTCGTTTGAACTTGAAAACCATTCATAACAATTTTAGGCTTCATTCTTGACTCGTTCGAACTTGAAAACAACTTCTAGCTTCATTCTTGACTCATTTGTACATGGAAACAACTTATAAAGACTTGTATCGTCATTGTTCATTCGTTTGAACTTGAAACCATTCCAAACAATTTTAGGCTTCATTCTTGACTCGTTCGAACTTGAAAACAACTTCTAACATCATTCTTGACTCCTTTGTACATGGAAACAACTTATAAATACTTGTATCATCATTTTTCACTCGTTTGAACTTGAAACCATTCAAAACAATTTTAGGCTTTATTCTTGACTCGTTCGAACTTGAAAACAACTTCTAACTTTATTCTTGACTCGTTCGAACTTGAAAACAACTTCTAGCTTCATTCTTGACTCATTTGTACATGGAAACAACTTATAAAGACTTGTATCATCATTTTTCACTCGTTTGATCTTGAAAACCATTCATAACAATTTTAGGCTTCATTCTTGACTCGTTCGAACTTGAAAACGACTTCTTCCTTCATTCTTGACTCATTTGTACATGGAAACAACTTATAAATACTTGTATCATCATTTTTCACTCGTTTGAACTTGAAAACCATTCATAACAATTTTAGGCTTCATTCTTGACTCGTTCGAACTTGAAAACAACTTCTAACTTTATTCTTGACTCGTTCGAACTTGAAAACAACTTCTAGCTTCATTCTTGACTCATTTGTACATGGAAACAACTTATAAAGACTTGTATCATCATTTTTCACTCGTTTGATCTTGAAAACCATTCATAACAATTTTAGGCTTCATTCTTGACTCGTTCGAACTTGAAAACGACTTCTTCCTTCATTCTTGACTCATTTGTACATGGAAACAACTTATAAATACTTGTATCATCATTTTTCACTCGTTTGAACTTGAAACCATTCAAAACAATTTTAGGCTTCATTCTTGACTCGTTCGAACTTGAAAACAACTTCTAACTTCATTCTTGACTCCTTTGTACATGGAAACAACTTATAAATACTTGTATCATCATTTTTCACTCGTTTGAACTTGAAAACCATTCATAACAATTTTAGGCTTCATTCTTGACTCGTTCGAACTTGAAAACAACTTCTAACTTTATTCTTGACTCGTTCGAACTTGAAAACAACTTCTAGCTTCATTCTTGAGTCATTTGTACATGGAAACAACTTATAAAGACTTGTATCATCATTTTTCACTCGTTTGATCTTGAAAACCATTCATAACAATTTTAGGCTTCATTCTTGACTCGTTCGAACTTGAAAACAACTTCTTCCTTCATTCTTGACTAATTTGTACATGGAAACAACTTATATATACTTGTATCATCATTTTACACTCGTTTGAACTTGAAACCATTCAAAATAATTTTAGGCTTCATTCTTGACTCGTTCGAACTTGAAAACAATTTCTAACTTCATTCTTGACTCATTTGTACATAGAAACAACTTATAAAGACTTGTATCATCATTCTTCACCCGTTTGAACTTGAAAACCATTCATAACAATTTTAGGCTTCATTCTTGACTCGTTCGAACTTGAAAACAACTTCTAGCTTCATTCTTGACACACTTTTACATGGAAACAACTTATAAAGACTTATATCATCATTCTTCACTCGTTTGAACTTGAAAACCATTCATAACAATTTTAGGCTTCATTCTTGACTCGTTCGAACTTGAAAACAATTTCTAACTTCATTCTTGACTCATTTGTACATGGAAACAACTTATAAACACTTGTATTATCATTGTTCACTCGTTTGAACTTAAAACCATTCAAAATAATTTTAGGCTTCATTCTTGACTCGTTCGAACTTGAAAACAACTTCTAGCATCATTCTTGACTCATTTGTACATGGAAAAAACTTATAAAGACTTGTATCATCATTTTTCACTCGTTTGAACTTGAAAACCATTCATAACAATTTTAGGCTTCATTCTTGACTCGTTCGAACTTGAAAACAACTTCTTCCTTCATTCTTGATTCATTTGTACATGGAAACAACTTATAAATACTTGTATCATCATTTTTCACTCGTTTGAACTTGAAAACCATTCATAACAATTTTAGGCTTCATTCTTGACTCGTTCGAACTTGAAAACAACTTTTGGCTTCATTCTTGACTCATTTGTTATTGGAAACAACTTATAAAGACTTGTATCATCATTCTTCACACGTTTCAACTTGAAAACCATTCATAAAAATTTTAGGCTTCATTCTTGACTCGTTCGATCTTGAAAACAACTTCTACCTTCATTCTTGACACAGTTGTACTTGGAAACAACTTATAAATACTTGTATCATCATTTTTCACTCGTTTGAACTTGAAAACCATTCATAACAATTTTAGGCTTCATTCTTGACTCGTTCGAACTTGAAAACAACTTCTAGCTTCATTCTTGACTCATTTGTACATGGAAACAACTTATAAAGACTTGTATCGTCATTGTTCATTCGTTTGAACTTGAAACCATTCCAAACAATTTTAGGCTTCATTCTTGACTCGTTCGAACTTGAAAACAACTTCTAACATCATTCTTGACTCCTTTGTACATGGAAACAACTTATAAATACTTGTATCATCATTTTTCACTCGTTTGAACTTGAAACCATTCAAAACAATTTTAGGCTTCATTCTTGACTCGTTCGAACTTGAAAACAACTTCTAACTTTATTCTTGACTCGTTCGAACTTGAAAACAACTTCTAGCTTCATTCTTGACTCATTTGTACATGGAAACAACTTATAAAGACTTGTATCATCATTTTTCACTCGTTTGATCTTGAAAACCATTCATAACAATTTTAGGCTTCATTCTTGACTCGTTCGAACTTGAAAACAACTTCTTCCTTCATTCTTGACTAATTTGTACATGGAAACAACTTATATATACTTGTGTCATCATTTTACACTCGTTTGAACTTGAAACCATTCAAAATAATTTTAGGCTTCATTCTTGACTCGTTCGAACTTGAAAACAATTTCTAACTTCATTCTTGACTCATTTGTACATAGAAACAACTTATAAAGACTTGTATCATCATTCTTCACCCGTTTGAACTTGAAAACCATTCATAACAATTTTAGGCTTCATTCTTGACTCGTTCGAACTTGAAAACAACTTCTAGCTTCATTCTTGACACACTTGTACATGGAAACAACTTATAAAGACTTATATCATCATTCTTCACTCGTTTGAACTTGAAAACCATTCATAACAATTTTAGGCTTCATTCTTGACTCGTTCGAACTTGAAAACAACTTCTAGCTTCATTCTTGACTCATTTGTACATGGAAACAACTTATAAAGACTTGTATCGTCATTGTTCATTCGTTTGAACTTGAAACCATTCCAAACAATTTTAGGCTTCATTCTTGACTCGTTCGAACTTGAAAACAACTTCTAACATCATTCTTGACTCCTTTGTACATGGAAACAACTTATAAATACTTGTATCATCATTTTTCACTCGTTTGAACTTGAAACCATTCAAAACAATTTTAGGCTTCATTCTTGACTCGTTCGAACTTGAAAACAACTTCTAACTTTATTCTTGACTCGTTCGAACTTGAAAACAACTTCTAGCTTCATTCTTGACTCATTTGTACATGGAAACAACTTATAAAGACTTGTATCATCATTTTTCACTCGTTTGATCTTGAAAACCATTCATAACAATTTTAGGCTTCATTCTTGACTCGTTCGAACTTGAAAACGACTTCTTCCTTCATTCTTGACTCATTTGTACATGGAAACAACTTATAAATACTTGTATCATCATTTTTCACTCGTTTGAACTTGAAAACCATTCATAACAATTTTAGGCTTCATTCTTGACTCGTTCGAACTTGAAAACAACTTCTAACTTTATTCTTGACTCGTTCGAACTTGAAAACAACTTCTAGCTTCATTCTTGACTCATTTGTACATGGAAACAACTTATAAAGACTTGTATCATCATTTTTCACTCGTTTGATCTTGAAAACCATTCATAACAATTTTAGGCTTCATTCTTGACTCGTTCGAACTTGAAAACGACTTCTTCCTTCATTCTTGACTCATTTGTACATGGAAACAACTTATAAATACTTGTATCATCATTTTTCACTCGTTTGAACTTGAAACCATTCAAAACAATTTTAGGCTTCATTCTTGACTCGTTCGAACTTGAAAACAACTTCTAACTTCATTCTTGACTCCTTTGTACATGGAAACAACTTATAAATACTTGTATCATCATTTTTCACTCGTTTGAACTTGAAAACCATTCATAACAATTTTAGGCTTCATTCTTGACTCGTTCGAACTTGAAAACAACTTCTAACTTTATTCTTGACTCGTTCGAACTTGAAAACAACTTCTAGCTTCATTCTTGACTCATTTGTACATGGAAACAACTTATAAAGACTTGTATCATCATTTTTCACTCGTTTGATCTTGAAAACCATTCATAACAATTTTAGGCTTCATTCTTGACTCGTTCGAACTTGAAAACAACTTCTTCCTTCATTCTTGACTAATTTGTACATGGAAACAACTTATATATACTTGTGTCATCATTTTACACTCGTTTGAACTTGAAACCATTCAAAATAATTTTAGGCTTCATTCTTGACTCGTTCGAACTTGAAAACAATTTCTAACTTCATTCTTGACTCATTTGTACATAGAAACAACTTATAAAGACTTGTATCATCATTCTTCACCCGTTTGAACTTGAAAACCATTCATAACAATTTTAGGCTTCATTCTTGACTCGTTCGAACTTGAAAACAACTTCTAGCTTCATTCTTGACACACTTGTACATGGAAACAACTTATAAAGACTTATATCATCATTCTTCACTCGTTTGAACTTGAAAACCATTCATAACAATTTTAGGCTTCATTCTTGACTCGTTCGAACTTGAAAACAATTTCTAACTTCATTCTTGACTCATTTGTACATGGAAACAACTTATAAACACTTGTATTATCATTGTTCACTCGTTTGAACTTAAAACCATTCAAAATAATTTTAGGCTTCATTCTTGACTCGTTCGAACTTGAAAACAACTTCTAGCATCATTCTTGACTCATTTGTACATGGAAAAAACTTATAAAGACTTGTATCATCATTTTTCACTCGTTTGAACTTGAAAACCATTCATAACAATTTTAGGCTTCATTCTTGACTCGTTCGAACTTGAAAACAACTTCTTCCTTCATTCTTGATTCATTTGTACATGGAAACAACTTATAAAGACTTGTATCATCATTGTTCACTCGTTTGAACTTGAAACCATTCAAAACAATTTTAGGCTTCATTCTTGACTCGTTCGAACTTGAAAACAACTTCTAGCTTCATTCTTGACTCATTTGTACATGGAAACAACTTATAAAGACTTGTATCGTCATTGTTCATTCGTTTGAACTTGAAACCATTCCAAACAATTTTAGGCTTCATTCTTGACTCGTTCGAACTTGAAAACAACTTCTAACATCATTCTTGACTCCTTTGTACATGGAAACAACTTATAAATACTTGTATCATCATTTTTCACTCGTTTGAACTTGAAACCATTCAAAACAATTTTAGGCTTCATTCTTGACTCGTTCGAACTTGAAAACAACTTCTAACTTTATTCTTGACTCGTTCGAACTTGAAAACAACTTCTAGCTTCATTCTTGACTCATTTGTACATGGAAACAACTTATAAAGACTTGTATCATCATTTTTCACTCGTTTGATCTTGAAAACCATTCATAACAATTTTAGGCTTCATTCTTGACTCGTTCGAACTTGAAAACGACTTCTTCCTTCATTCTTGACTCATTTGTACATGGAAACAACTTATAAATACTTGTATCATCATTTTTCACTCGTTTGAACTTGAAAACCATTCATAACAATTTTAGGCTTCATTCTTGACTCGTTCGAACTTGAAAACAACTTCTAACTTTATTCTTGACTCGTTCGAACTTGAAAACAACTTCTAGCTTCATTCTTGACTCATTTGTACATGGAAACAACTTATAAAGACTTGTATCATCATTTTTCACTCGTTTGATCTTGAAAACCATTCATAACAATTTTAGGCTTCATTCTTGACTCGTTCGAACTTGAAAACGACTTCTTCCTTCATTCTTGACTCATTTGTACATGGAAACAACTTATAAATACTTGTATCATCATTTTTCACTCGTTTGAACTTGAAACCATTCAAAACAATTTTAGGCTTCATTCTTGACTCGTTCGAACTTGAAAACAACTTCTAACTTCATTCTTGACTCCTTTGTACATGGAAACAACTTATAAATACTTGTATCATCATTTTTCACTCGTTTGAACTTGAAAACCATTCATAACAATTTTAGGCTTCATTCTTGACTCGTTCGAACTTGAAAACAACTTCTAACTTTATTCTTGACTCGTTCGAACTTGAAAACAACTTCTAGCTTCATTCTTGAGTCATTTGTACATGGAAACAACTTATAAAGACTTGTATCATCATTTTTCACTCGTTTGATCTTGAAAACCATTCATAACAATTTTAGGCTTCATTCTTGACTCGTTCGAACTTGAAAACAACTTCTTCCTTCATTCTTGACTAATTTGTACATGGAAACAACTTATATATACTTGTATCATCATTTTACACTCGTTTGAACTTGAAACCATTCAAAATAATTTTAGGCTTCATTCTTGACTCGTTCGAACTTGAAAACAATTTCTAACTTCATTCTTGACTCATTTGTACATAGAAACAACTTATAAAGACTTGTATCATCATTCTTCACCCGTTTGAACTTGAAAACCATTCATAACAATTTTAGGCTTCATTCTTGACTCGTTCGAACTTGAAAACAACTTCTAGCTTCATTCTTGACACACTTTTACATGGAAACAACTTATAAAGACTTATATCATCATTCTTCACTCGTTTGAACTTGAAAACCATTCATAACAATTTTAGGCTTCATTCTTGACTCGTTCGAACTTGAAAACAATTTCTAACTTCATTCTTGACTCATTTGTACATGGAAACAACTTATAAACACTTGTATTATCATTGTTCACTCGTTTGAACTTAAAACCATTCAAAATAATTTTAGGCTTCATTCTTGACTCGTTCGAACTTGAAAACAACTTCTAGCATCATTCTTGACTCATTTGTACATGGAAAAAACTTATAAAGACTTGTATCATCATTTTTCACTCGTTTGAACTTGAAAACCATTCATAACAATTTTAGGCTTCATTCTTGACTCGTTCGAACTTGAAAACAACTTCTTCCTTCATTCTTGATTCATTTGTACATGGAAACAACTTATAAATACTTGTATCATCATTTTTCACTCGTTTGAACTTGAAAACCATTCATAACAATTTTAGGCTTCATTCTTGACTCGTTCGAACTTGAAAACAACTTTTGGCTTCATTCTTGACTCATTTGTTATTGGAAACAACTTATAAAGACTTGTATCATCATTCTTCACACGTTTCAACTTGAAAACCATTCATAAAAATTTTAGGCTTCATTCTTGACTCGTTCGATCTTGAAAACAACTTCTACCTTCATTCTTGACACAGTTGTACTTGGAAACAACTTATAAATACTTGTATCATCATTTTTCACTCGTTTGAACTTGAAAACCATTCATAACAATTTTAGGCTTCATTCTTGACTCGTTCGAACTTGAAAACAACTTCTAGCTTCATTCTTGACTCATTTGTACATGGAAACAACTTATAAAGACTTGTATCGTCATTGTTCATTCGTTTGAACTTGAAACCATTCCAAACAATTTTAGGCTTCATTCTTGACTCGTTCGAACTTGAAAACAACTTCTAACATCATTCTTGACTCCTTTGTACATGGAAACAACTTATAAATACTTGTATCATCATTTTTCACTCGTTTGAACTTGAAAACCATTCATAACAATTTTAGGCTTCATTCTTGACTCGTTCGAACTTGAAAACAACTTCTAACTTTATTCTTGACTCGTTCGAACTTGAAAACAACTTCTAGCTTCATTCTTGAGTCATTTGTACATGGAAACAACTTATAAAGACTTGTATCATCATTTTTCACTCGTTTGATCTTGAAAACCATTCATAACAATTTTAGGCTTCATTCTTGACTCGTTCGAACTTGAAAACAACTTCTTCCTTCATTCTTGACTAATTTGTACATGGAAACAACTTATATATACTTGTATCATCATTTTACACTCGTTTGAACTTGAAACCATTCAAAATAATTTTAGGCTTCATTCTTGACTCGTTCGAACTTGAAAACAATTTCTAACTTCATTCTTGACTCATTTGTACATAGAAACAACTTATAAAGACTTGTATCATCATTCTTCACCCGTTTGAACTTGAAAACCATTCATAACAATTTTAGGCTTCATTCTTGACTCGTTCGAACTTGAAAACAACTTCTAGCTTCATTCTTGACACACTTTTACATGGAAACAACTTATAAAGACTTATATCATCATTCTTCACTCGTTTGAACTTGAAAACCATTCATAACAATTTTAGGCTTCATTCTTGACTCGTTCGAACTTGAAAACAATTTCTAACTTCATTCTTGACTCATTTGTACATGGAAACAACTTATAAACACTTGTATTATCATTGTTCACTCGTTTGAACTTAAAACCATTCAAAATAATTTTAGGCTTCATTCTTGACTCGTTCGAACTTGAAAACAACTTCTAGCATCATTCTTGACTCATTTGTACATGGAAAAAACTTATAAAGACTTGTATCATCATTTTTCACTCGTTTGAACTTGAAAACCATTCATAACAATTTTAGGCTTCATTCTTGACTCGTTCGAACTTGAAAACAACTTCTTCCTTCATTCTTGATTCATTTGTACATGGAAACAACTTATAAATACTTGTATCATCATTTTTCACTCGTTTGAACTTGAAAACCATTCATAACAATTTTAGGCTTCATTCTTGACTCGTTCGAACTTGAAAACAACTTTTGGCTTCATTCTTGACTCATTTGTTATTGGAAACAACTTATAAAGACTTGTATCATCATTCTTCACACGTTTCAACTTGAAAACCATTCATAAAAATTTTAGGCTTCATTCTTGACTCGTTCGATCTTGAAAACAACTTCTACCTTCATTCTTGACACAGTTGTACTTGGAAACAACTTATAAATACTTGTATCATCATTTTTCACTCGTTTGAACTTGAAAACCATTCATAACAATTTTAGGCTTCATTCTTGACTCGTTCGAACTTGAAAACAACTTCTAGCTTCATTCTTGACTCATTTGTACATGGAAACAACTTATAAAGACTTGTATCGTCATTGTTCATTCGTTTGAACTTGAAACCATTCCAAACAATTTTAGGCTTCATTCTTGACTCGTTCGAACTTGAAAACAACTTCTAACATCATTCTTGACTCCTTTGTACATGGAAACAACTTATAAATACTTGTATCATCATTTTTCACTCGTTTGAACTTGAAAACCATTCATAACAATTTTAGGCTTCATTCTTGACTCGTTCGAACTTGAAAACAACTTCTAACTTTATTCTTGACTCGTTCGAACTTGAAAACAACTTCTAGCTTCATTCTTGAGTCATTTGTACATGGAAAAAACTTATAAAGACTTGTATCATCATTTTTCACTCGTTTGAACTTGAAAACCATTCATAACAATTTTAGGCTTCATTCTTGACTCGTTCGAACTTGAAAACAACTTCTGGCTTCATTCTTGACTCATTTGTTATTGGAAACAACTTATAAAGACATGTATCATCATTCTTCACACGTTTCAACTTGAAAACCATTCATAAAAATTTTAGGCTTCATTCTTGACTCGTTCGAACTTGAAAACAACTTCTACCTTCATTCTTGACACAGTTGTACATGGAAACAACTTATAAATACTTGTATCATCATTTTTCACTCGTTAGAACTTGAAAACCATTCATAAAAATTTTAGGCTTCATTCTTGACTCGTTCGAACTTGAAAACAACTTCTTCCTTCATTCTTGACTCATTTGTACATGGAAACAACTTATATATACTTGTATCATCATTTTACACTCGTTTGAACTTGAAACCATTCAAAATAATTTTAGGCTTCATTCTTGACTCGTTCGAACTTGAAAACAACTTCTTCCTTCATTCTTGACTCATTTGTACATGGAAACAACTTATATATACTTGTATCATCATTTTACACTCGTTTGAACTTGAAACCATTCAAAATAATTTTAGGCTTCATTCTTGACTCGTTCGAACTTGAAAACAATTTCTAACTTCATTCTTGACTCATTTGTACATGGAAACAACTTATAAAGACTTGTATCATCATTCTTCACCCGTTTGAACTTGAAAACCATTCATAACAATTTTAGGCTTCATTCTTGACTCGTTCGAACTTGAAAACAACTTCTAGCTTCATTGTTGACACACTTGTACATGGAAACAACTTATAAAGACTTATATCATCATTCTTCACTCGTTTGAACTTGAAAACCATTCATAACAATTTTAGGCTTCATTCTTGACTCGTTCGAACTTGAAAACAATTTCTAACTTCATTCTTGACTCATTTGTACATGGAAACAACTTATAAAGACTTGTATTATCATTGTTCACTCGTTTGAACTTAAAACCGTTCAAAATAATTTTAGACTTCATTCATGACTCGTTCGAACTTGAAAATAACTTCTAGCATCATTCTTGACTCATTTGTACATGGAAACAACTTATAAAGACTTGTATCATCATTTTTCACTCGTTTGAACTTGCAAACCATTCATAACAATTTTAGGCTTCATTCTTGACTCGTTCGAACTTGAAAACAACTTCTTCCTTCATTCTTGATTCATTTGTACATGGAAACAACTTATAAATACTTGTATCATCATTTTTCACTCGTTTGAACTTGAAAACCATTCATAACAATTTTTGGCTTCATTCTTGACTCGTTCGAACTTGAAAACAACTTCTGGCTTCATTCTTGACTCACTTGTTATTGGAAACAACTTATAAAGAGTTGTATCATCATTCTTCACACGTTTCAACTTGAAAACCATTCATAAAAATTTTAGGCTTCATTCTTGACTCGTTCGATCTTGAAAACAACTTCTACCTTCATTCTTGACACAATTGTACTTGGAAACAACTTATAAATACTTGTATCATCATTTTTCACTCGTTTGAACTTGAAAACCATTCATAACAATTTTAGGCTTCATTCTTGACTCGTTCGAACTTGAAAACAACTTCTAGCTTCATTCTTGACTCATTTGTACATGGAAACAACGTATAAAGACTTGTATCATCATTGTTCACTCGTTTGAACTTGAAACCATTCCAAACAATTTTAGGCTTCATTCTTGACTCGTTCGAACTTGAAAACAACTTCTAGCTTCATTCTTGACTCCTTTGTACATGGAAACAACTTATAAAGACTTGTATCATCATTGTTCACTCGTTTGAACTTGAAACCATTCCAAACAATTTTAGGCTTCATTCTTGACTCGTTCGAACTTGAAAACAACTTCTAACTTTATTCTTGACTCGTTCGAACTTGAAAACAACTTCTAGCTTCATTCTTGACTCATTTGTACATGGAAACAACTATAAAGACTTGTATCATCATTTTTCACTCGTTTGAACTTGAAAACCATTCATAACAATTTTAGGCTTCATTCTTGACTCGTTCGAACTTGAAAACAACTTCTGGCTTCATTCTTGACTCATTTGTACATGGAAACAACTTATAAATACTTGTATCATCATTTTTCACTCGTTTGAACTTGAAAACCATTCATAACAATTTTAGGCTTCATTCTTGACTCGTTCGAACTTGAAAACAACTTCTGGCTTCATTCTTGACTCATTTGTTATTGGAAACAACTTATAAAGACATGTATCATCATTCTTCACACGTTTCAACTTGAAAACCATTCATAAAAATTTTAGGCTTCATTCTTGGCTCGTTCGAACTTGAAAACAACTTCTACCTTCATTCTTGACACAGTTGTACATGGAAACAACTTATAAATACTTGTATCATCATTTTTCACTCGTTTGAACTTGAAAACCATTCATAACAATTTTAGGCTTCATTCTTGACTCGTTCGAACTTGAAAACAACTTCTAGCTTCATTCTTGACTCATTTGTACATGGAAACAACGTATAAAGACTTGTATCATCATTGTTCACTCGTTTGAACTTGAAACCATTCCAAACAATTTTAGGCTTCATTCTTGAGTCGTTCGAACTTGAAAACAACTTCTAGCTTCATTCTTGACTCCTTTGTACATGGAAACAACTTATAAAGACTTGTATCATCATTGTTCACTCGTTTGAACTTGAAACCATTCCAAACAATTTTAGGCTTCATTCTTGACTCGTTCGAACTTGAAAACAACTTCTAACTTTATTCTTGACTCGTTCGAACTTGAAAACAACTTCTAGCTTCATTCTTGACTCATTTGTATATGGAAACAACTATAAAGACTTGTATCATCATTTTTCACTCGTTTGAACTTGAAAACCATTCATAACAATTTTAGGCTTCATTCTTGACTCGTTCGAACTTGAAAACAACTTCTGGCTTCATTCTGGACTCATTTGTACATGGAAACAACTATTAAATACTTGTATCATCATTTTTCACTCGTTTGAACTTGAAAACCATTCATAACAATTTTAGGCTTCATTCTTGACTCGTTCGAACTTGAAAACAACTTCTGGCTTCATTCTTGACTCATTTGTTATTGGAAACAACTTATAAAGACATGTATCATCATTTTTCACACGTTTCAACTTGAAAACCATTCATAAAAATTTTAGGCTTCATTCTTGACTCGTTCGAACTTGAAAACAACTTCTAGCTTCATTCTTGACTTATTTGTACATGGAAACAACTTATAAAGACTTGTATCATCATTTTTCACTCGTTTGAACTTGAAAACCATTCATAACAATTTTAGGCTTCATTCTTGACTCGTTCGAACTTGAAAACAACTTCTTCCTTCATTCTTGACTCATTTGTACATGGAAACAACTTATATATACTTGTATCATCATTTTACACTCGTTTGAACTTGAAACCATTCAAAATAATTTTTTTTTTTTTTTTTTTTTGCTAAGTGTGTATATATATATATAAAATTCGGATACAAGGGGAGGGAGCAACCCTTCCACGCCTCGGCTTTGCCATGGCGAATCCTAGCTATTAAACAGGTCCACGCAGGGACAAATCCTAACTGAAAATCGTGCCCACGCAGGGACAGGAAAGCATGCCCACGCAGGGGACAAGAGAATGCCCACGCAGGGGACAAGAAATCATGCCCTCACAGGGGAAACACTACAATCAAGAAATGAAATACAATTGGATTGTGTCTTTCCTATCGCTATGCACAAGCAGCTTGAAGGCCACCAACAGTTTGACAAAGGCCAAGGCATCTCCTAGGCTTGTTGACTCGGCTTCCAAGCAATACCAAAGCACCAAGAGGAAAAGAGCACTTAATCCCAACGTTCCCTCTCAAAAACCAAGACACTGAATTTTTTGCAACCATCCAAAACCTAAGCAAGCATAACCAGACCAGGGGCTTAAGTGGCTTTTTATCATTGATGCCCAAAAGCTGAAACCGAATGCTGGCTACCAAGCCTCAAACAGCAGCAAATTCAAGCAAAGACAGGCCCTCAGCCAAGAACCGAGTAAAGGAGAAAATCCAACCAATTACAACCCACAACTTCTATCGACCAAGTGGCTCAAGCTTGCATCTACACCAAAGAACGTGGGGAATTAGAGAAATCACTCCCAGGGCTGAGAAGACATATTTGAATCGGCAAGACAAGGCAGGCCCAAACCTTGAATCAACAAGCCAAATCTATCAAATCAGACCCAATACCAGGAACCGAGCTACGAAGCAACTCCCAACCAGTTAAAACACAACTTCTATCGACCAAGTGGCTCAAGCTTGCATCTACACCGAAGTATGTGGAAACTGAAAAGAAGCACCAAAGGACTGAAAAAGCAAGAACTAGCACCACAGAGCCAAGGTAACCACGAAACAGGAATAAACTAGCAGGCACCAAACAATTAAAAAACACAGCCCTAGAAAAGCCATGGCAGCAAGGAGAGATGTTCAACCATCATGCAGACTCCAAAATCAGACCCAGCGCCCGAGAACCGTGACATTGAATAGTTGACAGCACATGCAAGTCAGCAAACACACACTGCATCATCATGGAAACAACTTATAAAGACTTGTATCATCATTCTTCACCCGTTTGAACATGAAAACCATTCATAACAATTTTAGGCTTCATTCTTGACTCGTTCGAACTTGAAAACAACTTCTGGCTTCATTCTTGACTCATTTGTTATTGGAAACAACTTATAAAGACATGTATCATCATTCTTCACACGTTTCAACTTGAAAACCATTCATAAAAATTTTAGGCTTCATTCTTGGCTCGTTCGAACTTGAAAACAACTTCTACCTTCATTCTTGACACAGTTGTACATGGAAACAACTTATAAATACTTGTATCATCATTTTTCACTCGTTTGAACTTGAAAACCATTCATAACAATTTTAGGCTTCATTCTTGACTCGTTCCAACTTGAAAACAACTTCTTCCTTCATTCTTGACTCATTTGTACATGGAAACAACTTATAAAGACTTGTATCATCATTGTTCACTCGTTTGAACTTGAAACCATTCCAAACAATTTTAGGCTTCATTCTTGACTCGTTCGAACTTGAAAACAACTTCTAACTTCATTCTTGACTCCTTTGTACATGGAAACAACTTATAAATACTTGTATCATCATTTTTCACTCGTTTGAACTTGAAAACCATTCATAACAATTTTAGGCTTCATTCTTGACTCGTTCGAACTTGAAAACAACTTCTAACTTTATTCTTGACTCGTTCGAACTTGAAAACAACTTCTAGCTTCATTCTTGACTCATTTGTATATGGAAACAACTATAAAGACTTGTATCATCATTTTTCACTCGTTTGAACTTGAAAACCATTCATAACAATTTTAGGCTTCATTCTTGACTCGTTCGAACTTGAAAACAACTTCTGGCTTCATTCTTGACTCATTTGTTATTGGAAACAACTTATAAAGACATGTATCATCATTTTTCACACGTTTCAACTTGAAAACCATTCATAAAAATTTTAGGCTTCATTCTTGACTCGTTCGAACTTGAAAACAACTTCTAGCTTCATTCTTGACTTATTTGTACATGGAAACAACTTATAAAGACTTGTATCGTCATTTTTCACTCGTTTGAACTTGAAAACCATTCATAACAATTTTAGGCTTCATTCTTGACTCGTTCGAACTTGAAAACAACTTCTTCCTTCATTCTTGACTCATTTGTACATGGAAACAACTTATATATACTTGTATCATCATTTTACACTCGTTTGAACTTGAAACCATTCAAAATAATTTTAGGCTTCATTCTTGACTCGTTCGAACTTGAAAACAATTTCTAACTTCATTCTTGACTCATTTGTACATGGAAACAACTTATAAAGACTTGTATCATCATTCTTCACCCGTTTGAACATGAAAACCATTCATAACAATTTTAGGCTTCATTCTTGACTCGTTCGAACTTGAAAACAACTTCTAGCTTCATTCTTGACACACTTGTACATGGAAACAACTTATAAAGACTTATATCATCATTCTTCACTCGTTTGAACTTGAAAACCATTCATAACAATTTTAGGCTTCATTCTTGACTCGTTCGAAATTGAAAACAACTTCTTCCTTCATTCTTGATTCATTTGTACATGGAAACAACTTATAAATACTTGTATCATCATTTTTCACTCGTTTGAACTTGAAAACCATTCATAACAATTTTAGGCTTCATTCTTGACTCGTTCGAACTTCAAAACAACTTCTGGCTTCATTCTTGACTCGTTCGATCTTGAAAACAACTTCTACCTTCACTCTTGACACAGTTGTACTTGGAAACAACTTATAAATACTTGTATCATCATTTTTCACTCGTTTGAACTTGAAAACCATTCATAACAATTTTAGGCTTCATTCTTGACTCGTTCGAACTTGAAAACAACTTCTAGCTTCATTCTTGACTCATTTGTACATGGAAACAACTTATAAAGACTTGTATCATCGTTCTTGACTCGTTCGAACTTGAAAACAACTTCTAACTTCATTCTTGACTCATTTGTACATGGAAACAACTTATAAATACTTGTATCATCATTTTTCACTCGTTTGAACTTGAAAATCATTCATAACAATTTTAGGCTTCATTTTTGACTCGTTCGAACTTGAAAACAACTTCTAACTTTATTCTTGACTCGTTCGAACTTGAAAACAACTTCTAGCTTCATTCTTGACTCATTTGTACATGAAAACAACTTATAAAGACTTGTATCATCATTGTTCACTCGTTTGAACTTGAAACCATTCCAAACAATTTTAGGCTTCATTCTTGACTCGTTCGAACTTGAAAACAACTTCTAACTTCATTCTTGACTCCTTTGTACATGGAAACAACTATTAAATACTTGTATCATCATTTTTCACTCGTTTGAACTTGAAAACCATTCATAACAATTTTAGGCTTCATTCTTGACTCGTTCGAACTTGAAAACAACTTCTAACTTTATTCTTGACTCGTTCGAACTTGAAAACAACTTCTAGCTTCATTCTTGACTCATTTGTACATGGAAACAACTATAAAGACTTGTATCATCATTTTTCACTCGTTTGAACTTGAAAACCATTCATAACAATTTTAGGCTTCATTCTTGACTCGTTCGAACTTGAAAACAACTTCTGGCTTCATTCTTGACTCATTTGTACATGGAAACAACTTATAAATACTTGTATCATCATTTTTCACTCGTTTGAACTTGAAAACCATTCATAACAATTTTAGGCTTCATTCTTGACTCGTTCGAACTTGAAAACAACTTCTGGCTTCATTCTTGACTCATTTGTTATTGGAAACAACTTATAAAGACATGTATCGTCATTCTTCACACGTTTCAACTTGAAAACCATTCATAAAAATTTTAGGCTTCATTCTTGACTCGTTCGATCTTGAAAACAACTTCAACCTTCATTCTTGACACAGTTGTACATGGAAACAACTTATAAATACTTGTATCATCATTTTTCACTCGTTTGAACTTGAAAACCATTCATAACAATTTTAGGCTTCATTCTTGACTCGTTCGAACTTGAAAACAACTTCTTCCTTCATTCTTGACTCATTTGTACATGGAAACAACTTATAAAGACTTGTATCATCATTGTTCACTCGTTTGAACTTGAAACCATTCCAAACAATTTTAGGCTTCATTCTTGACTCGTTCGAACTTGAAAACAACTTCTAACTTCATTCTTGACTCCTTTGTACATGGGAACAACTTATAAATACTTGTATCATCATTTTTCACTCGTTTGAACTTGAAACCATTCAAAACAATTTTAGGCTTCATTCTTGACTCGTTCGAACTTGAAAACAACTTCTTCCTTCATTCTTGACTCATTTGTACATGGAAACAACTTATATATACTTGTATCATCATTTTACACTCGTTTGAACTTGAAACCATTCAAAATAATTTTAGGCTTCATTCATGACTCGTTCGAACTTGAAAACAACTTCTAGCATCATTCTTGACTCATTTGTACATGGAAACAACTTATAAAGACTTGTATCATCATTTTTCACTCGTTTGAACTTGAAAACCATTCATAACAATTTTAGGCTTCATTCTTAACTCGTTCGAAATTGAAAACAACTTCTTCCTTCATTCTTGATTCATTTGTACATGGAAACAACTTATAAATACTTGTATCATCATTTTTCACTCGTTTGAACTTGAAAACCATTCATAACAATTTTAGGCTTCATTCTTGACTCGTTCGAACTTCAAAACAACTTCTGGCTTCATTCTTGACTCGTTCGATCTTGAAAACAACTTCTACCTTCACTCTTGACACAGTTGTACTTGGAAACAACTTATAAATACTTGTATCATCATTTTTCACTCGTTTGAACTTGAAAACCATTCATAACAATTTTAGGCTTCATTCTTGACTCGTTCGAACTTGAAAACAACTTCTAGCTTCATTCTTGACTCATTTGTACATGGAAACAACTTATAAAGACTTGTATCATCATTCTTGACTCGTTCGAACTTGAAAACAACTTCTAACTTCATTCTTGACTCATTTGTACATGGAAACAACTTATAAATACTTGTATCATCATTTTTCACTCGTTTGAACTTGAAAATCATTCATAACAATTTTAGGCTTCATTCTTGACTCGTTCGAACTTGAAAACAACTTCTGGCTTCATTCTTGACTCATTTGTTATTGGAAACAACTTATAAAGACATGTATCATCATTCTTCACACGTTTCAACTTGAAAACCATTCATAAAAATTTTAGGCTTCATTCTTGGCTCGTTCGAACTTGAAAACAACTTCTACCTTCATTCTTGACACAGTTGTACATGGAAACAACTTATAAATACTTGTATCATCATTTTTCACTCGTTTGAACTTGAAAACCATTCATAACAATTTTAGGCTTCATTCTTGACTCGTTCCAACTTGAAAACAACTTCTTCCTTCATTCTTGACTCATTTGTACATGGAAACAACTTATAAAGACTTGTATCATCATTGTTCACTCGTTTGAACTTGAAACCATTCCAAACAATTTTAGGCTTCATTCTTGACTCGTTCGAACTTGAAAACAACTTCTAACTTCATTCTTGACTCCTTTGTACATGGAAACAACTTATAAATACTTGTATCATCATTTTTCACTCGTTTGAACTTGAAAACCATTCATAACAATTTTAGGCTTCATTCTTGACTCGTTCGAACTTGAAAACAACTTCTAACTTTATTCTTGACTCGTTCGAACTTGAAAACAACTTCTAGCTTCATTCTTGACTCATTTGTATATGGAAACAACTATAAAGACTTGTATCATCATTTTTCACTCGTTTGAACTTGAAAACCATTCATAACAATTTTAGGCTTCATTCTTGACTCGTTCGAACTTGAAAACAACTTCTGGCTTCATTCTTGACTCATTTGTTATTGGAAACAACTTATAAAGACATGTATCATCATTTTTCACACGTTTCAACTTGAAAACCATTCATAAAAATTTTAGGCTTCATTCTTGACTCGTTCGAACTTGAAAACAACTTCTAGCTTCATTCTTGACTTATTTGTACATGGAAACAACTTATAAAGACTTGTATCGTCATTTTTCACTCGTTTGAACTTGAAAACCATTCATAACAATTTTAGGCTTCATTCTTGACTCATTCGAACTTGAAAACAACTTCTTCCTTCATTCTTGACTCATTTGTACATGGAAACAACTTATATATACTTGTATCATCATTTTACACTCGTTTGAACTTGAAACCATTCAAAATAATTTTAGGCTTCATTCTTGACTCGTTCGAACTTGAAAACAATTTCTAACTTCATTCTTGACTCATTTGTACATGGAAACAACTTATAAAGACTTGTATCATCATTCTTCACCCGTTTGAACATGAAAACCATTCATAACAATTTTAGGCTTCATTCTTGACTCGTTCGAACTTGAAAACAACTTCTAGCTTCATTCTTGACACACTTGTACATGGAAACAACTTATAAAGACTTATATCATCATTCTTCACTCGTTTGAACTTGAAAACCATTCATAACAATTTTAGGCTTCATTCTTGACTCGTTCGAAATTGAAAACAACTTCTTCCTTCATTCTTGATTCATTTGTACATGGAAACAACTTATAAATACTTGTATCATCATTTTTCACTCGTTTGAACTTGAAAACCATTCATAACAATTTTAGGCTTCATTCTTGACTCGTTCGAACTTCAAAACAACTTCTGGCTTCATTCTTGACTCGTTCGATCTTGAAAACAACTTCTACCTTCACTCTTGACACAGTTGTACTTGGAAACAACTTATAAATACTTGTATCATCATTTTTCACTCGTTTGAACTTGAAAACCATTCATAACAATTTTAGGCTTCATTCTTGACTCGTTCGAACTTGAAAACAACTTCTAGCTTCATTCTTGACTCATTTGTACATGGAAACAACTTATAAAGACTTGTATCATCGTTCTTGACTCGTTCGAACTTGAAAACAACTTCTAACTTCATTCTTGACTCATTTGTACATGGAAACAACTTATAAATACTTGTATCATCATTTTTCACTCGTTTGAACTTGAAAATCATTCATAACAATTTTAGGCTTCATTTTTGACTCGTTCGAACTTGAAAACAACTTCTAACTTTATTCTT
Organism: Oenanthe sinensis; assembly: GCA_028671895.1. Lineage (NCBI taxonomy): Eukaryota > Viridiplantae > Streptophyta > Magnoliopsida > Apiales > Apiaceae > Oenanthe > Oenanthe sinensis. The sequence continues at coordinate 201,202 of JAPMAC010000219.1, forward strand.
GACTCGTTCGAACTTGAAAACAACTTCTAGCTTCATTCTTGACTCATTTGTACATGAAAACAACTTATAAAGACTTGTATCATCATTGTTCACTCGTTTGAACTTGAAACCATTCCAAACAATTTTAGGCTTCATTCTTGACTCGTTCGAACTTGAAAACAACTTCTAACTTCATTCTTGACTCCTTTGTACATGGAAACAACTATTAAATACTTGTATCATCATTTTTCACTCGTTTGAACTTGAAAACCATTCATAACAATTTTAGGCTTCATTCTTGACTCGTTCGAACTTGAAAACAACTTCTAACTTTATTCTTGACTCGTTCGAACTTGAAAACAACTTCTAGCTTCATTCTTGACTCATTTGTACATGGAAACAACTATAAAGACTTGTATCATCATTTTTCACTCGTTTGAACTTGAAAACCATTCATAACAATTTTAGGCTTCATTCTTGACTCGTTCGAACTTGAAAACAACTTCTGGCTTCATTCTTGACTCATTTGTACATGGAAACAACTTATAAATACTTGTATCATCATTTTTCACTCGTTTGAACTTGAAAACCATTCATAACAATTTTAGGCTTCATTCTTGACTCGTTCGAACTTGAAAACAACTTCTGGCTTCATTCTTGACTCATTTGTTATTGGAAACAACTTATAAAGACATGTATCGTCATTCTTCACACGTTTCAACTTGAAAACCATTCATAAAAATTTTAGGCTTCATTCTTGACTCGTTCGATCTTGAAAACAACTTCAACCTTCATTCTTGACACAGTTGTACATGGAAACAACTTATAAATACTTGTATCATCATTTTTCACTCGTTTGAACTTGAAAACCATTCATAACAATTTTAGGCTTCATTCTTGACTCGTTCGAACTTGAAAACAACTTCTTCCTTCATTCTTGACTCATTTGTACATGGAAACAACTTATAAAGACTTGTATCATCATTGTTCACTCGTTTGAACTTGAAACCATTCCAAACAATTTTAGGCTTCATTCTTGACTCGTTCGAACTTGAAAACAACTTCTAACTTCATTCTTGACTCCTTTGTACATGGGAACAACTTATAAATACTTGTATCATCATTTTTCACTCGTTTGAACTTGAAACCATTCAAAACAATTTTAGGCTTCATTCTTGACTCGTTCGAACTTGAAAACAACTTCTTCCTTCATTCTTGACTCATTTGTACATGGAAACAACTTATATATACTTGTATCATCATTTTACACTCGTTTGAACTTGAAACCATTCAAAATAATTTTAGGCTTCATTCATGACTCGTTCGAACTTGAAAACAACTTCTAGCATCATTCTTGACTCATTTGTACATGGAAACAACTTATAAAGACTTGTATCATCATTTTTCACTCGTTTGAACTTGAAAACCATTCATAACAATTTTAGGCTTCATTCTTAACTCGTTCGAAATTGAAAACAACTTCTTCCTTCATTCTTGATTCATTTGTACATGGAAACAACTTATAAATACTTGTATCATCATTTTTCACTCGTTTGAACTTGAAAACCATTCATAACAATTTTAGGCTTCATTCTTGACTCGTTCGAACTTCAAAACAACTTCTGGCTTCATTCTTGACTCGTTCGATCTTGAAAACAACTTCTACCTTCACTCTTGACACAGTTGTACTTGGAAACAACTTATAAATACTTGTATCATCATTTTTCACTCGTTTGAACTTGAAAACCATTCATAACAATTTTAGGCTTCATTCTTGACTCGTTCGAACTTGAAAACAACTTCTAGCTTCATTCTTGACTCATTTGTACATGGAAACAACTTATAAAGACTTGTATCATCATTCTTGACTCGTTCGAACTTGAAAACAACTTCTAACTTCATTCTTGACTCATTTGTACATGGAAACAACTTATAAATACTTGTATCATCATTTTTCACTCGTTTGAACTTGAAAATCATTCATAACAATTTTAGGCTTCATTTTTGACTCGTTCGAACTTGAAAACAACTTCTAACTTTATTCTTGACTCGTTCGAACTTGAAAACAACTTCTAGCTTCATTCTTGACTCATTTGTACATGAAAACAACTTATAAAGACTTGTATCATCATTGTTCACTCGTTTGAACTTGAAACCATTCCAAACAATTTTAGGCTTCATTCTTGACTCGTTCGAACTTGAAAACAACTTCTAACTTCATTCTTGACTCCTTTGTACATGGAAACAACTATTAAATACTTGTATCATCATTTTTCACTCGTTTGAACTTGAAAACCATTCATAACAATTTTAGGCTTCATTCTTGACTCGTTCGAACTTGAAAACAACTTCTAACTTTATTCTTGACTCGTTCGAACTTGAAAACAACTTCTAGCTTCATTCTTGACTCATTTGTACATGGAAACAACTATAAAGACTTGTATCATCATTTTTCACTCGTTTGAACTTGAAAACCATTCATAACAATTTTAGGCTTCATTCTTGACTCGTTCGAACTTGAAAACAACTTCTGGCTTCATTCTTGACTCATTTGTACATGGAAACAACTTATAAATACTTGTATCATCATTTTTCACTCGTTTGAACTTGAAAACCATTCATAACAATTTTAGGCTTCATTCTTGACTCGTTCGAACTTGAAAACAACTTCTGGCTTCATTCTTGACTCATTTGTTATTGGAAACAACTTATAAAGACATGTATCGTCATTCTTCACACGTTTCAACTTGAAAACCATTCATAAAAATTTTAGGCTTCATTCTTGACTCGTTCGATCTTGAAAACAACTTCAACCTTCATTCTTGACACAGTTGTACATGGAAACAACTTATAAATACTTGTATCATCATTTTTCACTCGTTTGAACTTGAAAACCATTCATAACAATTTTAGGCTTCATTCTTGACTCGTTCGAACTTGAAAACAACTTCTTCCTTCATTCTTGACTCATTTGTACATGGAAACAACTTATAAAGACTTGTATCATCATTGTTCACTCGTTTGAACTTGAAACCATTCCAAACAATTTTAGGCTTCATTCTTGACTCGTTCGAACTTGAAAACAACTTCTAACTTCATTCTTGACTCCTTTGTACATGGGAACAACTTATAAATACTTGTATCATCATTTTTCACTCGTTTGAACTTGAAACCATTCAAAACAATTTTAGGCTTCATTCTTGACTCGTTCGAACTTGAAAACAACTTCTTCCTTCATTCTTGACTCATTTGTACATGGAAACAACTTATATATACTTGTATCATCATTTTACACTCGTTTGAACTTGAAACCATTCAAAATAATTTTAGGCTTCATTCATGACTCGTTCGAACTTGAAAACAACTTCTAGCATCATTCTTGACTCATTTGTACATGGAAACAACTTATAAAGATTTGTATCATCATTTTTCACTCGTTTGAACTTGAAAACCATTCATAACAATTTTAGGCTTCATTCTTAACTCGTTCGAAATTGAAAACAACTTCTTCCTTCATTCTTGATTCATTTGTACATGGAAACAACTTATAAATACTTGTATCATCATTTTTCACTCGTTTGAACTTGAAAACCATTCATAACAATTTTAGGCTTCATTCTTGACTCGTTCGAACTTCAAAACAACTTCTGGCTTCATTCTTGACTCGTTCGATCTTGAAAACAACTTCTACCTTCACTCTTGACACAGTTGTACTTGGAAACAACTTATAAATACTTGTATCATCATTTTTCACTCGTTTGAACTTGAAAACCATTCATAACAATTTTAGGCTTCATTCTTGACTCGTTCGAACTTGAAAACAACTTCTAGCTTCATTCTTGACTCATTTGTACATGGAAACAACTTATAAAGACTTGTATCATCATTCTTGACTCGTTCGAACTTGAAAACAACTTCTAACTTCATTCTTGACTCATTTGTACATGGAAACAACTTATAAATACTTGTATCATCATTTTTCACTCGTTTGAACTTGAAAACCATTCATAACAATTTTAGGCTTCATTTTTGACTCGTTCGAACTTGAAAACAACTTCTAACTTTATTCTTGACTCGTTCGAACTTGAAAACAACTTCTAGCTTCATTCTTCACTCATTTGTACATGAAAACAACTTATAAAGACTTGTATCATCATTGTTCACTCGTTTGAACTTGAAACCATTCCAAACAATTTTAGGCTTCATTCTTGACTCGTTCGAACTTGAAAACAACTTCTAACTTCATTCTTGACTCCTTTGTACATGGAAACAACTATTAAATACTTGTATCATCATTTTTCACTCGTTTGAACTTGAAAACCATTCATAACAATTTTAGGCTTCATTCTTGACTCGTTCGAACTTGAAAACAACTTCTAACTTTATTCTTGACTCGTTCGAACTTGAAAACAACTTCTAGCTTCATTCTTGACTCATTTGTACATGGAAACAACTATAAAGACTTGTATCATCATTTTTCACTCGTTTGAACTTGAAAACCATTCATAACAATTTTAGCCTTCATTCTTGACTCGTTCGAACTTGAAAACAACTTCTGGCTTCATTCTTGACTCATTTGTACATGGAAACAACTTATAAATACTTGTATCATCATTTTTCACTCGTTTGAACTTGAAAACCATTCATAACAATTTTAGGCTTCATTCTTGACTCGTTCGAACTTGAAAACAACTTCTGGCTTCATTCTTGACTCATTTGTTATTGGAAACAACTTATAAAGACATGTATCGTCATTCTTCACACGTTTCAACTTGAAAACCATTCATAAAAATTTTAGGCTTCATTCTTGACTCGTTCGATCTTGAAAACAACTTCAACCTTCATTCTTGACACAGTTGTACATGGAAACAACTTATAAATACTTGTATCATCATTTTTCACTCGTTTGAACTTGAAAACCATTCATAACAATTTTAGGCTTCATTCTTGACTTGTTCGAACTTGAAAACAACTTCTTCCTTCATTCTTGACTCATTTGTACATGGAAACAACTTATAAAGACTTGTATCATCATTGTTCACTCGTTTGAACTTGAAACCATTCCAAACAATTTTAGGCTTCATTCTTGACTCGTTCGAACTTGAAAACAACTTCTAACTTCATTCTTGACTCCTTTGTAAATGGGAACAACTTATAAATACTTGTATCATCATTTTTCACTCGTTTGAACTTGAAACCATTCAAAACAATTTTAGGCTTCATTCTTGACTCGTTCGAACTTGAAAACAACTTCTTCCTTCATTCTTGACTCATTTGTACATGGAAACAACTTATATATACTTGTATCATCATTTTACGCTCGTTTGAACTTGAAACCATTCAAAATAATTTTAGGCTTCATTCTTGACTCGTTCGAACTTGAAAACAATTTCTAACTTCATTCTTGACTCATTTGTACATGGAAACAACTTATAAAGACTTGTATCATCATTCTTCACCCGTTTGAACATGAAAACCATTCATAACAATTTTAGGCTTCATTCTTGACTCGTTCGAACTTGAAAACAACTTCTAGCTTCATTCTTGACACACTTGTACATGGAAACAACTTATAAAGACTTATATCATCATTCTTCACTCGTTTGAACTTGAAAACCATTCATAACAACTTTAGGCTTCATTCTTGACTCGTTCGAACTTGAAAACAACTTCTGGCTTCATTCTGGACTCATTTGTACATGGAAACAACTTATAAATACTTGTATCATCATTTTTCACTCGTTTGAACTTGAAAACCATTCATAACAATTTTAGGCTTCATTCTTGACTCGTTCGAACTTGAAAACAACTTCTGGCTTCATTCTTGACTCATTTGTTATTGGAAACAACTTATAAAGACATGTATCATCATTCTTCACACGTTTCAACTTGAAAACCATTCATAAAAATTTTAGGCTTCATTCTTGGCTCGTTCGAACTTGAAAACAACTTCTACCTTCATTCTTGACACAGTTGTACATGGAAACAACTTATAAATACTTGTATCATCATTTTTCACTCGTTTGAACTTGAAAACAATTCATAACAATTTTAGGCTTCATTCTTGACTCGTTCCAACTTGAAAACAACTTCTTCCTTCATTCTTGACTCATTTGTACATGGAAACAACTTATAAAGACTTGTATCATCATTGTTCACTCGTTTGAACTTGAAACCATTCCAAACAATTTTAGGCTTCATTCTTGACTCGTTCGAACTTGAAAACAACTTCTAACTTCATTCTTGACTCCTTTGTACATGGAAACAACTATTAAATACTTGTATCATCATTTTTCACTCGTTTGAACTTGAAAACCATTCATAACAATTTTAGGCTTCATTCTTGACTCGTTCGAACTTGAAAACAACTTCTAACTTTATTCTTGACTCGTTCGAACTTGAAAACAACTTCTAGCTTCATTCTTGACTCATTTGTACATGGAAACAACTTATAAAGACTTGTATTATCATTGTTCACTCGTTTGAACTTAAAACCATTCAAAATAATTTTAGGCTTCATTCATGACTCGTTCGAACTTGAAAACAACTTCTAGCATCATTCTTGACTCATTTGTACATGGAAACAACTTATAAAGACTTGTATCATCATTTTTCACTCGTTTGAACTTGAAAACCATTCATAACAATTTTAGGCTTCATTCTTAACTCGTTCGAAATTGAAAACAACTTCTTCCTTCATTCTTGATTCATTTGTACATGGAAACAACTTATAAATACTTGTATCATCATTTTTCACTCGTTTGAACTTGAAAACCATTCATAACAATTTTAGGCTTCATTCTTGACTCGTTCGAACTTGAAAACAACTTCTAACTTCATTCTTGACTCCTTTGTAAATGGGAACAACTTATAAATACTTGTATCATCATTTTTCACTCGTTTGAACTTGAAACCATTCAAAACAATTTTAGGCTTCATTCTTGACTCGTTCGAACTTGAAAACAACTTCTGGCTTCATTCTTGACTCATTTGTTATTGGAAACAACTTATAAAGACATGTATCGTCATTCTTCACACGTTTCAACTTGAAAACCATTCATAAAAATTTTAGGCTTCATTCTTGACTCGTTCGATCTTGAAAACAACTTCAACCTTCATTCTTGACACAGTTGTACATGGAAACAACTTATAAATACTTGTATCATCATTTTTCACTCGTTTGAACTTGAAAACCATTCATAACAATTTTAGGCTTCATTCTTGACTTGTTCGAACTTGAAAACAACTTCTTCCTTCATTCTTGACTCATTTGTACATGGAAACAACTTATAAAGACTTGTATCATCATTGTTCACTCGTTTGAACTTGAAACCATTCCAAACAATTTTAGGCTTCATTCTTGACTCGTTCGAACTTGAAAACAACTTCTAACTTCATTCTTGACTCCTTTGTAAATGGGAACAACTTATAAATACTTGTATCATCATTTTTCACTCGTTTGAACTTGAAACCATTCAAAACAATTTTAGGCTTCATTCTTGACTCGTTCGAACTTGAAAACAACTTCTTCCTTCATTCTTGACTCATTTGTACATGGAAACAACTTATATATACTTGTATCATCATTTTACGCTCGTTTGAACTTGAAACCATTCAAAATAATTTTAGGCTTCATTCTTGACTCGTTCGAACTTGAAAACAATTTCTAACTTCATTCTTGACTCATTTGTACATGGAAACAACTTATAAAGACTTGTATCATCATTCTTCACCCGTTTGAACATGAAAACCATTCATAACAATTTTAGGCTTCATTCTTGACTCGTTCGAACTTGAAAACAACTTCTAGCTTCATTCTTGACACACTTGTACATGGAAACAACTTATAAAGACTTATATCATCATTCTTCACTCGTTTGAACTTGAAAACCATTCATAACAACTTTAGGCTTCATTCTTGACTCGTTCGAACCTGAAAACAACTTCTGGCTTCATTCTGGACTCATTTGTACATGGAAACAACTTATAAATACTTGTATCATCATTTTTCACTCGTTTGAACTTGAAAACCATTCATAACAATTTTAGGCTTCATTCTTGACTCGTTCGAACTTGAAAACAACTTCTGGCTTCATTCTTGACTCATTTGTTATTGGAAACAACTTATAAAGACATGTATCATCATTCTTCACACGTTTCAACTTGAAAACCATTCATAAAAATTTTAGGCTTCATTCTTGGCTCGTTCGAACTTGAAAACAACTTCTACCTTCATTCTTGACACAGTTGTACATGGAAACAACTTATAAATACTTGTATCATCATTTTTCACTCGTTTGAACTTGAAAACAATTCATAACAATTTTAGGCTTCATTCTTGACTCGTTCCAACTTGAAAACAACTTCTTCCTTCATTCTTGACTCATTTGTACATGGAAACAACTTATAAAGACTTGTATCATCATTGTTCACTCGTTTGAACTTGAAACCATTCCAAACAATTTTAGGCTTCATTCTTGACTCGTTCGAACTTGAAAACAACTTCTAACTTCATTCTTGACTCCTTTGTACATGGAAACAACTATTAAATACTTGTATCATCATTTTTCACTCGTTTGAACTTGAAAACCATTCATAACAATTTTAGGCTTCATTCTTGACTCGTTCGAACTTGAAAACAACTTCTAACTTTATTCTTGACTCGTTCGAACTTGAAAACAACTTCTAGCTTCATTCTTGACTCATTTGTACATGGAAACAACTTATAAAGACTTGTATTATCATTGTTCACTCGTTTGAACTTAAAACCATTCAAAATAATTTTAGGCTTCATTCATGACTCGTTCGAACTTGAAAACAACTTCTAGCATCATTCTTGACTCATTTGTACATGGAAACAACTTATAAAGACTTGTATCATCATTTTTCACTCGTTTGAACTTGAAAACCATTCATAACAATTTTAGGCTTCATTCTTAACTCGTTCGAAATTGAAAACAACTTCTTCCTTCATTCTTGATTCATTTGTACATGGAAACAACTTATAAATACTTGTATCATCATTTTTCACTCGTTTGAACTTGAAAACCATTCATAACAATTTTAGGCTTCATTCTTGACTCGTTCGAACTTGAAAACAACTTCTAACTTCATTCTTGACTCCTTTGTAAATGGGAACAACTTATAAATACTTGTATCATCATTTTTCACTCGTTTGAACTTGAAACCATTCAAAACAATTTTAGGCTTCATTCTTGACTCGTTCGAACTTGAAAACAACTTCTTCCTTCATTCTTGACTCATTTGTACATGGAAACAACTTATATATACTTGTATCATCATTTTACACTCGTTTGAACTTGAAACCATTCAAAATAATTTTAGGCTTCATTCTTGACTCGTTCGAACTTGAAAACAATTTCTAACTTCATTCTTGACTCATTTGTACATGGAAACAACTTATAAAGACTTGTATCATCATTCTTCACCCGTTTGAACATGAAAACCATTCATAACAATTTTAGGCTTCATTCTTGACTCGTTCGAACTTGAAAACAACTTCTAGCTTCATTCTTGACACACTTGTACATGGAAACAACTTATAAAGACTTATATCATCATTCTTCACTCGTTTGAACTTGAAAACCATTCATAACAACTTTAGGCTTCATTCTTGACTCGTTCGAACTTGAAAACAACTTCTGGCTTCATTCTGGACTCATTTGTACATGGAAACAACTTATAAATACTTGTATCATCATTTTTCACTCGTTTGAACTTGAAAACCATTCATAACAATTTTAGGCTTCATTCTTGACTCGTTCGAACTTGAAAACAACTTCTGGCTTCATTCTTGACTCATTTGTTATTGGAAACAACTTATAAAGACATGTATCATCATTCTTCACACGTTTCAACTTGAAAACCATTCATAAAAATTTTAGGCTTCATTCTTGGCTCGTTCGAACTTGAAAACAACTTCTACCTTCATTCTTGACACAGTTGTACATGGAAACAACTTATAAATACTTGTATCATCATTTTTCACTCGTTTGAACTTGAAAACCATTCATAACAATTTTAGGCTTCATTCTTGACTCGTTCCAACTTGAAAACAACTTCTTCCTTCATTCTTGACTCATTTGTACATGGAAACAACTTATAAAGACTTGTATCATCATTGTTCACTCGTTTGAACTTGAAACCATTCCAAACAATTTTAGGCTTCATTCTTGACTCGTTCGAACTTGAAAACAACTTCTAACTTCATTCTTGACTCCTTTGTACATGGAAACAACTATTAAATACTTGTATCATCATTTTTCACTCGTTTGAACTTGAAAACCATTCATAACAATTTTAGGCTTCATTCTTGACTCGTTCGAACTTGAAAACAACTTCTAACTTTATTCTTGACTCGTTCGAACTTGAAAACAACTTCTAGCTTCATTCTTGACTCATTTGTACATGGAAACAACTATAAAGACTTGTATCATCATTTTTCACTCGTTTGAACTTGAAAACCATTCATAACAATTTTAGGCTTCATTCATGACTCGTTCGAACTTGAAAACAACTTCTAGCATCATTCTTGACTCATTTGTACATGGAAACAACTTATAAAGACTTGTATCATCATTTTTCACTCGTTTGAACTTGAAAACCATTCATAACAATTTTAGGCTTCATTCTTAACTCGTTCGAAATTGAAAACAACTTCTTCCTTCATTCTTGATTCATTTGTACATGGAAACAACTTATAAATACTTGTATCATCATTTTTCACTCGTTTGAACTTGAAAACCATTCATAACAATTTTAGGCTTCATTCTTGACTCGTTCGAACTTCAAAACAACTTCTGGCTTCATTCTTGACTCATTTGTTATTGGAAACAACTTAGAAAGACTTGTATCATCATTCTTCACACGTTTCAACTTGAAAACCATTCATAAAAATTTTAGGCTTCATTCTTGAGTCGTTCGATCTTGAAAACAACTTCTACCTTCATTCTTGACACAGTTGTACATAGAAACAACTTATAAATACTTGTATCATCATTTTTCACTCGTTTGAACTTGAAAACCATTCAAAACAATTTTAGGCTTCATTCTTGACTCGTTCGAACTTGAAAACAACTTCTAGCTTCATTCTTGACTCATTTGTACATGGAAACAACTTATAAAGACTTGTATCATCATTCTTGACTCGTTCGAACTTGAAAACAACTTCTAACTTCATTCTTGACTCATTTGTACATGGAAACAACTTATAAATACTTGTATCATCATTTTTCACTCGTTTGAACTTGAAAACCATTCATAACAATTTTAGGCTTCATTTTTGACTCGTTCGAACTTGAAAACAACTTCTAACTTTATTCTTGACTCGTTCGAACTTGAAAACAACTTCTAGCTTCATTCTTGACTCATTTGTACATGAAAACAACTTATAAAGACTTGTATCATCATTGTTCACTCGTTTGAACTTGAAACCATTCCAAACAATTTTAGGCTTCATTCTTGACTCGTTCGAACTTGAAAACAACTTCTAACTTCATTCTTGACTCCTTTGTACATGGAAACAACTTATAAATACTTGTATCATCATTTTTCACTCGTTTGAACTTGAAAACCATTCATAACAATTTTAGGCTTCATTCTTGACTCGTTCGAACTTGAAAACAACTTCTAACTTTATTCTTGACTCGTTCGAACTTGAAAACAACTTCTAGCTTCATTCTTGACTCATTTGTATATGGAAACAACTATAAAGACTTGTATCATCATTTTTCACTCGTTTGAACTTGAAAACCATTCATAACAATTTTAGGCTTCATTCTTGACTCGTTCGAACTTGAAAACAACTTCTAACTTTATTCTTGACTCGTTCGAACTTGAAAACAACTTCTAGCTTCATTCTTGACTCATTTGTACATGGAAACAACTTATAAAGACTTATATCATCATTCTTCACTCGTTTGAACTTGAAAACCATTCATAACAATTTTAGGCTTCATTCTTGACTCGTTCGAACTTGAAAACAATTTCTAACTTCATTCTTGACTCATTTGTACATGGAAACAACTTATAAAGACTTGTATTATCATTGTTCACTCGTTTGAACTTAAAACCATTCAAAATAATTTTAGGCTTCATTCATGACTCGTTCGAACTTGAAAACAACTTCTAGCATCATTCTTGACTCATTTGTACATGGAAACAACTTATAAAGACTTGTATCATCATTTTTCACTCGTTTGAACTTGAAAACCATTCATAACAATTTTAGGCTTCATTCTTAACTCGTTCGAAATTGAAAACAACTTCTTCCTTCATTCTTGATTCATTTGTACATGGAAACAACTTATAAATACTTGTATCATCATTTTTCACTCGTTTGAACTTGAAAACCATTCATAACAATTTTAGGCTTCATTCTTGACTCGTTCGAACTTCAAAACAACTTCTGGCTTCATTCTTGACTCGTTCGATCTTGAAAACAACTTCTACCTTCACTCTTGACACAGTTGTACTTGGAAACAACTTATAAATACTTGTATCATCATTTTTCACTCGTTTGAACTTGAAAACCATTCATAACAATTTTAGGCTTCATTCTTGACTCGTTCGAACTTGAAAACAACTTCTAGCTTCATTCTTGACTCATTTGTACATGGAAACAACTTATAAAGACTTGTATCATCATTCTTGACTCGTTCGAACTTGAAAACAACTTCTAACTTCATTCTTGACTCATTTGTACATGGAAACAACTTATAAATACTTGTATCATCATTTTTCACTCGTTTGAACTTGAAAACCATTCATAACAATTTTAGGCTTCATTTTTGACTCGTTCGAACTTGAAAACAACTTCTAACTTTATTCTTGACTCGTTCGAACTTGAAAACAACTTCTAGCTTCATTCTTGACTCATTTGTACATGAAAACAACTTATAAAGACTTGTATCATCATTGTTCACTCGTTTGAACTTGAAACCATTCCAAACAATTTTAGGCTTCATTCTTGACTCGTTCGAACTTGAAAACAACTTCTAACTTCATTCTTGACTCCTTTGTACATGGAAACAACTATTAAATACTTGTATCATCATTTTTCACTCGTTTGAACTTGAAAACCATTCATAACAATTTTAGGCTTCATTCTTGACTCGTTCGAACTTGAAAACAACTTCTAACTTTATTCTTGACTCGTTCGAACTTGAAAACAACTTCTAGCTTCATTCTTGACTCATTTGTACATGGAAACAACTATAAAGACTTGTATCATCATTTTTCACTCGTTTGAACTTGAAAACCATTCATAACAATTTTAGGCTTCATTCTTGACTCGTTCGAACTTGAAAACAACTTCTGGCTTCATTCTTGACTTATTTGTACATGGAAACAACTTATAAATACTTGTATCATCATTTTTCACTCGTTTGAACTTGAAAACCATTCATAACAATTTTAGGCTTCATTCTTGACTCGTTCGAACTTGAAAACAACTTCTGGCTTCATTCTTGACTCATTTGTTATTGGAAACAACTTATAAAGACATGTATCGTCATTCTTCACACGTTTCAACTTGAAAACCATTCATAAAAATTTTAGGCATCATTCTTGACTCGTTCGATCTTGAAAACAACTTCAACCTTCATTCTTGACACAGTTGTACATGGAAACAACTTATAAATACTTGTATCATCATTTTTCACTCGTTTGAACTTGAAAACCATTCATAACAATTTTAGGCTTCATTCTTGACTCGTTCGAACTTGAAAACAACTTCTTCCTTCATTCTTGACTCATTTGTACATGGAAACAACTTATAAAGACTTGTATCATCATTGTTCACTCGTTTGAACTTGAAACCATTCCAAACAATTTTAGGCTTCATTCTTGACTCGTTCGAACTTGAAAACAACTTCTAACTTCATTCTTGACTCCTTTGTACATGGGAACAACTTATAAATACTTGTATCATCATTTTTCACTCGTTTGAACTTGAAACCATTCAAAACAATTTTAGGCTTCATTCTTGACTCGTTCGAACTTGAAAACAACTTCTAGCTTCATTCTTGACTCATTTGTACATGGAAACAACTTATATATACTTGTATCATCATTTTTCACTCGTTTGAACTTGAAACCATTCAAAATAATTTTAGGCTTCATTCTTGACTCGTTCGAACTTGAAAACAATTTCTAACTTCATTCTTGACTTATTTGTACATGGAAACAACTTATAAAGACTTGTATTATCATTGTTCACTCGTTTGAACTTAAAACCATTCAAAATAATTTTAGGCTTCATTCTTGACTCGTTCGAACTTGAAAACAACTTCTAGCATCATTCTTGACTCATTTGTACATGGAAACAACTTATAAAGACTTGTATCATTATTGTTCACTCGTTTGAACTTAAAACCATTCAAAATAATTTTAGGCTTCATTCTTGACTCGTTCGAACTTGAAAACAACTTCTAGCTTCATTCTTGATTCATTTGTTAATGGAAACAACTTATAAAGACTTGTATCATCATTCTTCACTCGTTTGAACTTGAAACAATTCAAAACAATTTTAGGCTTCATTCTTGACTCGTTCGAACTTGAAAAGAACTTCTAGCTTCATTCTTGATTCATTTGTTAATGGAAACAACTTATAAAGACTTGTATCATCATTCTTCACTCGTTTGAACTTGAAAACCATTCATAACAATTTTAGGCTTCATTCTTGACTCGTTCGAACTTGAAAACAACTTCTACCTTCATTCTTGACACAGTTGTACCTGGAAACAACTTATAAATACTTGTATCATCATTTTTCACTCGTTTGAACTTGAAAACCATTCATAACAATTTTAGGCTTCATTCTTGACACGTTCGAACTTGAAAACAACTTCTTCCTTCATTCTTGACTCATTTGTACATGGAAACAACTTATAAAGACTTGTATCATCATTGTTCACTCGTTTGATCTTAAAACCATTCCAAACAATTTTAGGCTTCATTCTTGACTCGTTCGAACTTGAAAACAACTTCTTCCTTCATTCTTGACTCATTTGTACATGGAAACAACTTATAAAGACTTGTATCATCATTGTTCACTCGTTTGAACTTGAAACCATTCCAAACAATTTTAGGCTTCATTCTTGACTCGTTCGAACTTGAAAACAACTTCTAACTTCATTCTTGACTCCTTTGTACATGGGAACAACTTATAAATACTTGTATCATCATTTTTCACTCGTTTGAACTTGAAACCATTCAAAACAATTTTAGGCTTCATTCTTGACTCGTTCGAACTTGAAAACAACTTCTAGCTTCATTCTTGACTCATTTGTACATGGAAACAACTTATATATACTTGTATCATCATTTTTCACTCGTTTGAACTTGAAACCATTCAAAATAATTTTAGGCTTCATTCTTGACTCGTTCGAACTTGAAAACAATTTCTAACTTCATTCTTGACTTATTTGTACATGGAAACAACTTATAAAGACTTGTATTATCATTGTTCACTCGTTTGAACTTAAAACCATTCAAAATAATTTTAGGCTTCATTCTTGACTCGTTCGAACTTGAAAACAACTTCTAGCATCATTCTTGACTCATTTGTACATGGAAACAACTTATAAAGACTTGTATCATTATTGTTCACTCGTTTGAACTTAAAACCATTCAAAATAATTTTAGGCTTCATTCTTGACTCGTTCGAACTTGAAAACAACTTCTAGCTTCATTCTTGATTCATTTGTTAATGGAAACAACTTATAAAGACTTGTATCATCATTCTTCACTCGTTTGAACTTGAAACAATTCAAAACAATTTTAGGCTTCATTCTTGACTCGTTCGAACTTGAAAAGAACTTCTAGCTTCATTCTTGATTCATTTGTTAATGGAAACAACTTATAAAGACTTGTATCATCATTCTTCACTCGTTTGAACTTGAAAACCATTCATAACAATTTTAGGCTTCATTCTTGACTCGTTCGAACTTGAAAACAACTTCTACCTTCATTCTTGACACAGTTGTACCTGGAAACAACTTATAAATACTTGTATCATCATTTTTCACTCGTTTGAACTTGAAAACCATTCATAACAATTTTAGGCTTCATTCTTGACACGTTCGAACTTGAAAACAACTTCTTCCTTCATTCTTGACTCATTTGTACATGGAAACAACTTATAAAGACTTGTATCATCATTGTTCACTCGTTTGATCTTAAAACCATTCAAAATAATTTTAGGATTCATTCTTGACTCGTTCGAACTTGAAAACAACTTCTAGCATCATTCTTGACTCATTTGTACATGGAAACAACTTATAAAGACTTGTATCATTATTGTTCACTCGTTTCAACTTGAAACAATTCAAAACAATTTTAGGCTTCATTCTTGACTCGTTCGAACTTGAAAACAACTTCTAGCTTCATTCTTGACTCATTTGTACATGGAAACAACTTATAAAGACTTGTATCATCATTGTTCACTCGTTTGATCTTAAAACCATTCAAAATAATTTTAGGCTTCATTCTTGACTCGTTCGAACTTGAAAACAACTTCTAGCTTCATTCTTGATTCATTTGTTAATGGAAACAACTTATAAAGACTTGTATCATCATTCTTCACTCGTTTGAACTTGAAACAATTCAAAACAATTTTAGGCTTCATTCTTGACTCGTTCGAACTTGAAAAGAACTTCTAGCTTCATTCTTGATTCATTTGTTAATGGAAACAACTTATAAAGACTTGTATCATCATTCTTCACTCGTTTGAACTTGAAAACCATTCATAACAATTTTAGGCTTCATTCTTGACTCGTTCGAACTTGAAAACAACTTCTACCTTCATTCTTGACACAGTTGTACCTGGAAACAACTTATAAATACTTGTATCATCATTTTTCACTCGTTTGAACTTGAAAACCATTCATAACAATTTTAGGCTTCATTCTTGACACGTTCGAACTTGAAAACAACTTCTTCCTTCATTCTTGACTCATTTGTACATGGAAACAACTTATAAAGACTTGTATCATCATTGTTCACTCGTTTGATCTTAAAACCATTCAAAATAATTTTAGGATTCATTCTTGACTCGTTCGAACTTGAAAACAACTTCTAGCATCATTCTTGACTCATTTGTACATGGAAACAACTTATAAAGACTTGTATCATTATTGTTCACTCGTTTCAACTTGAAACAATTCAAAACAATTTTAGGCTTCATTCTTGACTCGTTCGAACTTGAAAAGAACTTCTAGCTTCATTCTTGATTCATTTGTTAATGGAAACAACTTATAAAGACTTGTATCATCATTCTTCACTCGTTTGAACTTGAAAACCATTCATAACAATTTTAGGCTTCATTCTTGACTCGTTCGAACTTGAAAACAACTTCTTCCTTCATTCTTGACTCATTTGAACATGGAAACAACTTATATATACTTGTATCATCATTTTTCACTCGTTTGAACTTGAAAACCATTCATAACAATTTTAGGATTCATTCTTGACTCGTTCGAACTTGAAAACAACTTCTAACTTTATTCTTGACTCGTTCCAACTTGAAAACAACTTCTTCCTTCATTCTTGACTCATTTGTACATGGAAACAACTTATAAAGACTTGTATCATCATTGTTCACTCGTTTGAACTTGAAACCATTCCAAACAATTTTAGGCTTCATTCTTGACTCGTTCGAACTTGAAAACAACTTCTAACTTCATTCTTGACTCCTTTGTACATGGAAACAACTTATAAATACTTGTATCATCATTTTTCACTCGTTTGAACTTGAAAACCT
The DNA here is from genome assembly GCA_028671895.1 of Oenanthe sinensis. Lineage (NCBI taxonomy): Eukaryota > Viridiplantae > Streptophyta > Magnoliopsida > Apiales > Apiaceae > Oenanthe > Oenanthe sinensis. The sequence goes on from JAPMAC010000219.1 coordinate 218,963, forward strand.
TTCATAACAATTTTAGGCTTCATTCTTGACTCGTTCGAACTTGAAAACAACTTCTAACTTTATTCTTGACTCCTTTGTACATGGGAACAACTTATAAATACTTGTATCATCATTTTTCACTCGTTTGAACTTGAAACCATTCAAAACAATTTTAGGCTTCATTCTTGACTCGTTCGAACTTGAAAACAACTTCTAGCTTCATTCTTGACTCATTTGTACATGGAAACAACTTATAAATACTTGTATCATCATTTTTCACTCGTTTGAACTTGAAAACCATTCATAACAATTTTAGGCTTCATTCTTGACTCGTTCGAACTTGAAAACAACTTCTTCCTTCATTCTTGACTCATTTGTACATGGAAACAACTTATAAAGACTTGTATCATCATTGTTCACTCGTTTGAACTTGAAACCATTCCAAACAATTTTAGGCTTCATTCTTGACTCGTTCGAACTTGAAAACAACTTCTAACTTCATTCTTGACTCCTTTGTACATGGGAACAACTTATAAATACTTGTATCATCATTTTTCACTCGTTTGAACTTGAAACCATTCAAAACAATTTTAGGCTTCATTCTTGACTCGTTCGAACTTGAAAACAACTTCTAGCTTCATTCTTGACTCATTTGTACATGGAAACAACTTATATATACTTGTATCATCATTTTTCACTCGTTTGAACTTGAAACCATTCAAAACAATTTTAGGCTTCATTCTTGACTCGTTCGAACTTGAAAACAATTTCTAACTTCATTCTTGACTTATTTGTACATGGAAACAACTTATAAAGACTTGTATTATCATTGTTCACTCGTTTGAACTTAAAACCATTCAAAATAATTTTAGGCTTCATTCTTGACTCGTTCGAACTTGAAAACAACTTCTAGCATCATTCTTGACTCATTTGTACATGGAAACAACTTATAAAGACTTGTATCATTATTGTTCACTCGTTTGAACTTAAAACCATTCAAAATAATTTTAGGCTTCATTCTTGACTGGTTCGAACTTGAAAACAACTTCTAGCTTCATTCTTGATTCATTTGTTAATGGAAACAACTTATAAAGACTTGTATCATCATTCTTCACTCGTTTGAACTTGAAACAATTCAAAACAATTTTAGGCTTCATTCTTGACTCGTTCGAACTTGAAAAGAACTTCTAGCTTCATTCTTGATTCATTTGTTAATGGAAACAACTTATAAAGACTTGTATCATCATTCTTCACTCGTTTGAACTTGAAAACCATTCATAACAATTTTAGGCTTCATTCTTGACTCGTTCGAACTTGAAAACAACTTCTACCTTCATTCTTGACACAGTTGTACCTGGAAACAACTTATAAATACTTGTATCATCATTTTTCACTCGTTTGAACTTGAAAACCATTCATAACAATTTTAGGCTTCATTCTTGACACGTTCGAACTTGAAAACAACTTCTTCCTTCATTCTTGACTCATTTGTACATGGAAACAACTTATAAAGACTTGTATCATCATTGTTCACTCGTTTGATCGTAAAACCATTCAAAATAATTTTAGGATTCATTCTTGACTCGTTCGAACTTGAAAACAACTTCTAGCATCATTCTTGACTCATTTGTACATGGAAACAACTTATAAAGACTTGTATCATTATTGTTCACTCGTTTCAACTTGAAACAATTCAAAACAATTTTAGGCTTCATTCTTGACTCGTTCGAACTTGAAAACAACTTCTAGCTTCATTCTTGACTCATTTGTACATGGAAACAACTTATAAAGACTTGTATCATCATTGTTCACTCGTTTGATCTTAAAACCATTCAAAATAATTTTAGGCTTCATTCTTGACTCGTTCGAACTTGAAAACAACTTCTAGCTTCATTCTTGATTCATTTGTTAATGGAAACAACTTATAAAGACTTGTATCATCATTCTTCACTCGTTTGAACTTGAAACAATTCAAAACAATTTTAGGCTTCATTCTTGACTCGTTCGAACTTGAAAAGAACTTCTAGCTTCATTCTTGATTCATTTGTTAATGGAAACAACTTATAAAGACTTGTATCATCATTCTTCACTCGTTTGAACTTGAAAACCATTCATAACAATTTTAGGCTTCATTCTTGACTCGTTCGAACTTGAAAACAACTTCTACCTTCATTCTTGACACAGTTGTACCTGGAAACAACTTATAAATACTTGTATCATCATTTTTCACTCGTTTGAACTTGAAAACCATTCATAACAATTTTAGGCTTCATTCTTGACACGTTCGAACTTGAAAACAACTTCTTCCTTCATTCTTGACTCATTTGTACATGGAAACAACTTATAAAGACTTGTATCATCATTGTTCACTCGTTTGATCTTAAAACCATTCAAAATAATTTTAGGATTCATTCTTGACTCGTTCGAACTTGAAAACAACTTCTAGCATCATTCTTGACTCATTTGTACATGGAAACAACTTATAAAGACTTGTATCATTATTGTTCACTCGTTTCAACTTGAAACAATTCAAAACAATTTTAGGCTTCATTCTTGACTCGTTCGAACTTGAAAAGAACTTCTAGCTTCATTCTTGATTCATTTGTTAATGGAAACAACTTATAAAGACTTGTATCATCATTCTTCACTCGTTTGAACTTGAAAACCATTCATAACAATTTTAGGCTTCATTCTTGACTCGTTCGAACTTGAAAACAACTTCTTCCTTCATTCTTGACTCATTTGAACATGGAAACAACTTATATATACTTGTATCATCATTTTTCACTCGTTTGAACTTGAAAACCATTCATAACAATTTTAGGATTCATTCTTGACTCGTTCGAACTTGAAAACAACTTCTAACTTTATTCTTGACTCGTTCCAACTTGAAAACAACTTCTTCCTTCATTCTTGACTCATTTGTACATGGAAACAACTTATAAAGACTTGTATCATCATTGTTCACTCGTTTGAACTTGAAACCATTCCAAACAATTTTAGGCTTCATTCTTGACTCGTTCGAACTTGAAAACAACTTCTAAATTCATTCTTGACTCCTTTGTACATGGAAACAACTTATAAATACTTGTATCATCATTTTTCACTCGTTTGAACTTGAAAACCATTCATAACAATTTTAGGCTTCATTCTTGACTCGTTCGAACTTGAAAACAACTTCTAACTTTATTCTTGACTCCTTTGTACATGGGAACAACTTATAAATACTTGTATCATCATTTTTCACTCGTTTGAACTTGAAACCATTCAAAACAATTTTAGGCTTCATTCTTGACTCGTTCGAACTTGAAAACAACTTCTAGCTTCATTCTTGACTCATTTGTACATGGAAACAACTTATAAATACTTGTATCATCATTTTTCACTCGTTTGAACTTGAAAACCATTCATAACAATTTTAGGCTTCATTCTTGACTCGTTCGAACTTGAAAACAACTTCTTCCTTCATTCTTGACTCATTTGTACATGGAAACAACTTATAAAGACTTGTATCATCATTGTTCACTCGTTTGAACTTGAAACCATTCCAAACAATTTTAGGCTTCATTCTTGACTCGTTCGAACTTGAAAACAACTTCTAACTTCATTCTTGACTCCTTTGTACATGGGAACAACTTATAAATACTTGTATCATCATTTTTCACTCGTTTGAACTTGAAACCATTCAAAACAATTTTAGGCTTCATTCTTGACTCGTTCGAACTTGAAAACAACTTCTAGCTTCATTCTTGACTCATTTGTACATGGAAACAACTTATATATACTTGTATCATCATTTTTCACTCGTTTGAACTTGAAACCATTCAAAACAATTTTAGGCTTCATTCTTGACTCGTTCGAACTTGAAAACAATTTCTAACTTCATTCTTGACTTATTTGTACATGGAAACAACTTATAAAGACTTGTATTATCATTGTTCACTCGTTTGAACTTAAAACCATTCAAAATAATTTTAGGCTTCATTCTTGACTCGTTCGAACTTGAAAACAACTTCTAGCATCATTCTTGACTCATTTGTACATGGAAACAACTTATAAAGACTTGTATCATTATTGTTCACTCGTTTGAACTTAAAACCATTCAAAATAATTTTAGGCTTCATTCTTGACTCGTTCGAACTTGAAAACAACTTCTAGCTTCATTCTTGATTCATTTGTTAATGGAAACAACTTATAAAGACTTGTATCATCATTCTTCACTCGTTTGAACTTGAAACAATTCAAAACAATTTTAGGCTTCATTCTTGACTCGTTCGAACTTGAAAACAACTTCTAGCTTCATTCTTGATTCATTTGTTAATGGAAACAACTTATAAAGACTTGTATCATCATTCTTCACTCGTTTGAACTTGAAAACCATTCATAACAATTTTAGGCTTCATTCTTGACTCGTTCGAACTTGAAAACAACTTCTACCTTCATTCTTGACACAGTTGTACCTGGAAACAACTTATAAATACTTGTATCATCATTTTTCACTCGTTTGAACTTGAAAACCATTCATAACAATTTTAGGCTTCATTCTTGACACGTTCGAACTTGAAAACAACTTCTTCCTTCATTCTTGACTCATTTGTACATGGAAACAACTTATAAAGACTTGTATCATCATTGTTCACTCGTTTGATCTTAAAACCATTCAAAATAATTTTAGGATTCATTCTTGACTCGTTCGAACTTGAAAACAACTTCTAGCATCATTCTTGACTCATTTGTACATGGAAACAACTTATAAAGACTTGTATCATTATTGTTCACTCGTTTCAACTTAAAACAATTCAAAACAATTTTAGGCTTCATTCTTGACTCGTTCGAACTTGAAAACAACTTCTAGCTTCATTCTTGACTCATTTGTACATGGAAACAACTTATAAATACTTGTATCATCATTTTTCACTCGTTTGAACTTGAAAACCATTCATAACAATTTTAGGCTTCATTCTTGACTCGTTCGAACTTGAAAACAACTTCTTCCTTCATTCTTGACTCATTTGAACATGGAAACAACTTATATATACTTGTATCATCATTTTTCACTCGTTTGAACTTGAAAACCATTCATAACAATTTTAGGATTCATTCTTGACTCGTTCGAACTTGAAAACAACTTCTAGCTTCATTCTTGACTCCTTTGTACATGGAAACAACTTATAAATACTTGTATCAGGATTTTTGACTCGTTTGAACTTGAAACCATTCAATACAATTTTAGGCTTCATTCTTGACTCGTTCGAACTTGAAAATAATTTCTAACTTCATTCTTGACTCATTTGTACATGGAAACAACTTATAAAGACTTGTATTATCATTGTTCACTCGTTTGAACTTAAAACCATTCAAAATAATTTTAGGCTTCATTCTTGACTCGTTCGAACTTGAAAACAACTTCTAGCATCATTCTTGACTCATTTGTACATGGAAACAACTTATAAAGACTTGTATCATTATTGTTCACTCGTTTGTACTTGAAACCATTCAAAACAATTTTAGGCTTCATTCTTGACTCGTTCGAACTTGAAAACAACTTCTAGGATCATTCTTGACTCATTTGTACATGGAAACAACTTATAAAGACTTGTATCATTATTGTTCACTCGTTTGAACTTGAAACAATTCAAAACAATTTTAGGCTTCATTCTTGACTCGTTCGAACTTGAAAACAACTTCTAGCTTCATTCTTGACTCATTTGTACATGGAAACAACTTATAAATACTTGTATCATAATTTTTCACTCGTTTGAACTTGAAAACCATTCATAACAATTTTAGGCTTCATTCTTGACTCGTTCGAACTTGAAAACCACTTCTTCCTTCATTCTTGACTCATTTGTACATGGAAACAACTTATAAATACTTGTATCATCATTTTTCACTCGTTTGAACTTGAAAACCATTCATAACAATTTTAGGCTTCATTCTTGACTCGTTCGAACTTGAAAACAACTTCTTCCTTCATTCTTGACTCATTTGTACATGGAAACAACTTATAAATACTTGTATCATCATTTTTCACTCGTTTGAACTTGAAACCATTCATAAAAATTTTAGGCTTCATTCTTGACTCGTTCGAACTTGAAAACAATTTCTAGCTTCATTCTTGACTCATTTGTTAATGGAAACAACTTATAAAGACTTGTATCATCATTTTTCACTCGTTTGAACTTGAAACCATTCAAAACAATTTTAGGCTTCATTCTTGACTCGTTCGAACTTGAAAACAATTTCTAACTTCATTCTTGACTTATTTGTACATGGAAACAACTTATAAAGACTTGTATTATCATTGTTCACTCGTTTGAACTTAAAACCATTCAAAATAATTTTAGGCTTCATTCTTGACTCGTTCGAACTTGAAAACAACTTCTAGCATCATTCTTGACTCATTTGTACATGGAAAGAACTTATAAAGACTTGTATCATTATTGTTCACTCGTTTGAACTTAAAACCATTCAAAATAATTTTAGGCTTCATTCTTGACTCGTTCGAACTTGAAAACAACTTCTAGCTTCATTCTTGATTCATTTGTTAATGGAAACAACTTATAAAGACTTGTATCATCATTCTTCACTCGTTTGAACTTGAAACAATTCAAAACAATTTTAGGCTTCATTCTTGACTCGTTCGAACTTGAAAAGAACTTCTAGCTTCATTCTTGATTCATTTGTTAATGGAAACAACTTATAAAGACTTGTATCATCATTCTTCACTCGTTTGAACTTGAAAACCATTCATAACAATTTTAGGCTTCATTCTTGACTCGTTCGAACTTGAAAAGAACTTCTAGCTTCATTCTTGATTCATTTGTTAATGGAAACAACTTATAAAGACTTGTATCATCATTCTTCACTCGTTTGAACTTGAAAACCATTCATAACAATTTTAGGCTTCATTCTTGACTCGTTCGAACTTGAAAACAACTTCTAGCTTCATTCTTGACACACTTGTACATGGAAACAACTTATAAAGACTTATATCATCATTCTTCACTCGTTTGAACTTGAAAACCATTCATAACAATTTTAGGCTTCATTCTTGACTCGTTCGAACTTGAAAACAATTTCTAACTTCATTCTTGACTCATTTGTACATGGAAACAACTTATAAAGACTTGTATTATCATTGTTCACTCGTTTGAACTTAAAACCATTCAAAATAATTTTAGGATTCATTCTTGACTCGTTCGAACTTGAAAACAACTTCTAGCATCATTCTTGACTCATTTGTACATGGAAACAACTTATAAAGACTTGTATCATTATTGTTCACTCGTTTGTACTTGAAACCATTCAAAACAATTTTAGGCTTCATTCTTGACTCGTTCGAACTTGAAAACAACTTCTAGGATCATTCTTGACTCATTTGTACATGGAAACAACTTATAAAGACTTGTATCATTATTGTTCACTCGTTTGAACTTGAAACAATTCAAAACAATTTTAGGCTTCATTCTTGACTCGTTCGAACTTGAAACCAACTTCTAGCTTCATTCTTGACTCATTTGTACATGGAAACAACTTATAAATACTTGTATCATAATTTTTCACTCGTTTGAACTTGAAAACCATTCATAACAATTTTAGGCTTCATTCTTGACTCGTTCGAACTTGAAAACCACTTCTTCCTTCATTCTTGACTCATTTGTACATGGAAACAACTTATAAATACTTGTATCATCATTTTTCACTCGTTTGAACTTGAAAACCATTCATAACAATTTTAGGATTCATTCTTGACTCGTTCGAACTTGAAAACAACTTCTTCCTTCATTCTTGACTCATTTGTACATGGAAACAATTTATAAATACTTGTATCATCATTTTTCACTCGTTTGAACTTGAAACCATTCATAAAAATTTTAGGCTTCATTCTTGACTCGTTCGAACTTGAAAACAATTTCTAGCTTCATTCTTGACTCATTTGTTAATGGAAACAACTTATAAAGACTTGTATCATCATTTTTCACTCGTTTGAACTTGAAACCATTCAAAACAATTTTAGGCTTCATTCTTGACTCGTTCGAACTTGAAAACAATTTCTAACTTCATTCTTGATTCATTTGTACATGGAAACAACTTATAAAGACTTGTATTATCATTGTTCACTCGTTTGAACTTAAAACCATTCAAAATAATTTTAGGATTCATTCTTGACTCGTTCGAACTTGAAAACAACTTCTAGCATCATTCTTGACTCATTTGTACATGGAAATAACTTATAAAGACTTGTATTATCATTGTTCACTCGTTTGAACTTAAAACCATTCAAAATAATTTTAGGCTTCATTCTTGACTCGTTCGAACTTGAAAACAACTTCTAGCTTCATTCTTGATTCATTTGTTAATGTAAACAACTTATAAAGACTTGTATCATCATTCTTCACTCGTTTGAACTTGAAACAATTCAAAACAATTTTAGGCTTCATTCTTGACTCGTTCGAACTTGAAAACAACTTCTAGCTTCAATCTTGACACACTTGTACATGGAAACAACTTATAAAGACTTATATCATCATTCTTCACTCGTTTGAACTTGAAAACCATTCATAACAATTTTAGGCTTCATTCTTGACTCGTTCGAACTTGAAAAGAACTTCTAGCTTCATTCTTGATTCATTTGTTAATGGAAACAACTTATAAAGACTTGTATCATCATTCTTCACTCGTTTGAACTTGAAAACCATTCATAACAATTTTAGGCTTCATTCTTGACTCGTTCGAACTTGAAAACAACTTCTAGCTTCATTCTTGACACACTTGTACATGGAAACAACTTATAAAGACTTATATCATCATTCTTCACTCGTTTGAACTTGAAAACCATTCATAACAATTTTAGGCTTCATTCTTGACTCGTTCGAACTTGAAAACAATTTCTAACTTCATTCTTGGCTCATTTGTACATGGAAATAACTTATAAAGACTTGTATTATCATTGTTCACTCGTTTGAACTTAAAACCATTCAAAATAATTTTAGGATTCATTCTTGACTCGTTCGAACTTGAAAACAACTTCTAGCATCATTCTTGACTCATTTGTACATGGAAATAACTTATAAAGACTTGTATTATCATTGTTCACTCGTTTGAACTTAAAACCATTCAAAATAATTTTAGGATTCATTCTTGACTCGTTCGAACTTGAAAACAACTTCTAGCATCATTCTTGACTCATTTGTACATGGAAACAACTTATAAAGACTTGTATCATTATTGGTCACTCGTTTGAACTTGAAACAATTCAAAACAATTTTAGGCTTCATTCTTGACTCGTTCGAACTTGAAAACAACTTCTAGCTTCATTCTTGACTCATTTGTACATGGAAACAACTTATAAATACTTGTATCATCATTTTTCACTCGTTTGAACTTGAAAACCATTCATAACAATTTTAGGCTTCATTCTTGACTCGTTCGAACTTGAAAACAACTTCTTCCTTCATTCTTGACTCATTTGTACATGGAAACAACTTATAAATACTTGTATCATCATTTTTCACTCGTTTGAACTTGAAAACCATTCATAACAATTTTAGGCTTCATTCTTGACTCGTTCGAACTTGAAAACAACTTCTTCCTTCATTCTTGACTCATTTGAACATGGAAACAACTTATATATACTTGTATCATCATTTTTCACTCGTTTGAACTTGAAAACCATTCATAACAATTTTAGGATTCATTCTTGACTCGTTCGAACTTGAAAACAACTTCTAGCTTCATTCTTGACTCCTTTGTACATGGAAACAACTTATAAATACTTGTATCAGCATTTTTCACTCGTTTGAACTTGAAACCATTCAAAACAATTTTAGGCTTCATTCTTGACTCGTTCGAACTTGAAAACAATTTCTAACTTCATTCTTGACTCATTTGTACATGGAAATAACTTATAAAGACTTGTATTATCATTGTTCACTCGTTTGAACTTAAAACCATTCAAAATAATTTTAGGATTCATTCTTGACTCGTTCGAACTTGAAAACAACTTCTAGCATCATTCTTGACTCATTTGTACATGGAAACAACTTATAAAGACTTGTATCATTATTGTTCACTCGTTTGAACTTGAAACAATTCAAAACAATTTTAGGCTTCATTCTTGACTCGTTTGAACTTGAAAACAACTTCTAGCTTCATTCTTGACTCATTTGTACATGGAAACAACTTATAAATACTTGTATCATCATTTTTCACTCGTTTGAACTTGAAAACCATTCATAACAATTTTAGGCTTCATTCTTGACTCGTTCGAACTTGAAAACAACTTCTTCCTTCATTCTTGACTCATTTGTACATGGAAACAACTTATAAATACTTGTATCATCATTTTTCACTCGTTTGAACTTGAAAACCATTCATAACAATTTTAGGCTTCATTCTTGACTCGTTCGAACTTGAAAACAACTTCTTCCTTCATTCTTGACTCATTTGAACATGGAAACAACTTATATATACTTGTATCATCATTTTTCACTCGTTTGAACTTGAAAACCATTCATAACAATTTTAGGATTCATTCTTGACTCGTTCGAACTTGAAAACAACTTCTAGCTTCATTCTTGACTCCTTTGTACATGGAAACAACTTATAAATACTTGTATCAGCATTTTTCACTCGTTTGAACTTGAAACCATTCAAAACAATTTTAGGCTTCATTCTTGACTCGTTCGAACTTGAAAACAATTTCTAACTTCATTCTTGACTCATTTGTACATGGAAACAACTTATAAAGACTTATATCATCATTCTTCACTCGTTTGAACTTGAAAACCATTCATAACAATTTTAGGCTTCATTCTTGACTCGTTCGAACTTGAAAACAATTTCTAACTTCATTCTTGACTCATTTGTACATGGAAATAACTTATAAAGACTTGTATTATCATTGTTCACTCGTTTGAACTTGAAACCATTCAAAACAATTTTAGGCTTCATTCTTGACTCGTTCGAACTTGAAAACAACTTCTAGCTTCATTCTTGACACACTTGTACATGGAAACAACTTATAAAGACTTATATCATCATTCTTCACTCGTTTGAACTTGAAAACCATTCATAACAATTTTAGGCTTCATTCTTGACTCGTTCGAACTTGAAAACAATTTCTAACTTCATTCTTGACTCATTTGTACATGGAAATAACTTATAAAGACTTGTATTATCATTGTTCACTCGTTTGAACTTAAAACCATTCAAAATAATTTTAGGATTCATTCTTGACTCGTTCGAACTTGAAAACAACTTCTAGCATCATTCTTGACTCATTTGTACATGGAAATAACTTATAAAGACTTGTATTATCATTGTTCACTCGTTTGAACTTAAAACCATTCAAAATAATTTTAGGATTCATTCTTGACTCGTTCGAACTTGAAAACAACTTCTAGCATCATTCTTGACTCATTTGTACATGGAAACAACTTATAAAGACTTGTATCATTATTGGTCACTCGTTTGAACTTGAAACAATTCAAAACAATTTTAGGCTTCATTCTTGACTCGTTCGAACTTGAAAACAACTTCTAGCTTCATTCTTGACTCATTTGTACATGGAAACAACTTATAAATACTTGTATCATCATTTTTCACTCGTTTGAACTTGAAAACCATTCATAACAATTTTAGGCTTCATTCTTGACTCGTTCGAACTTGAAAACAACTTCTTCCTTCATTCTTGACTCATTTGTACATGGAAACAACTTATAAATACTTGTATCATCATTTTTCACTCGTTTGAACTTGAAAACCATTCATAACAATTTTAGGCTTCATTCTTGACTCGTTCGAACTTGAAAACAACTTCTTCCTTCATTCTTGACTCATTTGAACATGGAAACAACTTATATATACTTGTATCATCATTTTTCACTCGTTTGAACTTGAAAACCATTCATAACAATTTTAGGATTCATTCTTGACTCGTTCGAACTTGAAAACAACTTCTAGCTTCATTCTTGACTCCTTTGTACATGGAAACAACTTATAAATACTTGTATCAGCATTTTTCACTCGTTTGAACTTGAAACCATTCAAAACAATTTTAGGCTTCATTCTTGACTCGTTCGAACTTGAAAACAATTTCTAACTTCATTCTTGACTCATTTGTACATGGAAATAACTTATAAAGACTTGTATTATCATTGTTCACTCGTTTGAACTTAAAACCATTCAAAATAATTTTAGGATTCATTCTTGACTCGTTCGAACTTGAAAACAACTTCTAGCATCATTCTTGACTCATTTGTACATGGAAACAACTTATAAAGACTTGTATCATTATTGTTCACTCGTTTGAACTTGAAACAATTCAAAACAATTTTAGGCTTCATTCTTGACTCGTTCGAACTTGAAAACAACTTCTAGCTTCATTCTTGACTCATTTGTACATGGAAACAACTTATAAATACTTGTATCATCATTTTTCACTCGTTTGAACTTGAAAACCATTCATAACAATTTTAGGCTTCATTCTTGACTCGTTCGAACTTGAAAACAACTTCTTCCTTCATTCTTGACTCATTTGTACATGGAAACAACTTATAAATACTTGTATCATCATTTTTCACTCGTTTGAACTTGAAAACCATTCATAACAATTTTAGACTTCATTCTTGACTCGTTCGAACTTGAAAACAACTTCTTCCTTCATTCTTGACTCATTTGAACATGGAAACAACTTATATATACTTGTATCATCATTTTTCACTCGTTTGAACTTGAAAACCATTCATAACAATTTTAGGATTCATTCTTGACTCGTTCGAACTTGAAAACAACTTCTAGCTTCATTCTTGACTCCTTTGTACATGGAAACAACTTATAAATACTTGTATCAGCATTTTTCACTCGTTTGAACTTGAAACCATTCAAAACAATTTTAGGCTTCATTCTTGACTCGTTCGAACTTGAAAACAATTTCTAACTTCATTCTTGACTCATTTGTACATGGAAACAACTTATAAAGACTTGTATTATCATTGTTCACTCGTTTGAACTTAAAACCATTCAAAATAATTTTAGGCTTCATTCTTGACTCGTTCGAACTTGAAAACAACTTCTAGCATCATTCTTGACTCATTTGTACATGGAAACAACTTATAAAGACTTGTATCATTATTGTTCACTCGTTTGTACTTGAAACCATTCAAAACAATTTTAGGCTTCATTCTTGACTCGTTCGAACTTGAAAACAACTTCTAGGATCATTCTTGACTCATTTGTACATGGAAACAACTTATAAAGACTTGTATCATTATTGTTCACTCGTTTGAACTTGAAACAATTCAAAACAATTTTAGGCTTCATTCTTGACTCGTTCGAACTTGAAACCAACTTCTAGCTTCATTCTTGACTCATTTGTACATGGAAACAACTTATAAATACTTGTATCATAATTTTTCACTCGTTTGAACTTGAAAACCATTCATAACAATTTTAGGCTTCATTCTTGACTCGTTCGAACTTGAAAACCACTTCTTCCTTCATTCTTGACTCATTTGTACATGGAAACAACTTATAAATACTTGTATCATCATTTTTCACTCGTTTGAACTTGAAAACCATTCATAACAATTTTAGGCTTCATTCTTGACTCGTTCGAACTTGAAAACAACTTCTTCCTTCATTCTTGACTCATTTGTACATGGAAACAACTTATAAATACTTGTATCATCATTTTTCACTCGTTTGAACTTGAAACCATTCATAAAAATTTTAGGCTTCATTCTTGACTCGTTCGAACTTGAAAACAATTTCTAGCTTCATTCTTGACTCATTTGTTAATGGAAACAACTTATAAAGACTTGTATCATCATTTTTCACTCGTTTGAACTTGAAACCATTCAAAACAATTTTAGGCTTCATTCTTGACTCGTTCGAACTTGAAAACAATTTCTAACTTCATTCTTGATTCATTTGTACATGGAAACAACTTATAAAGACTTGTATTATCATTGTTCACTCGTTTGAACTTAAAACCATTCAAAATAATTTTAGGATTCATTCTTGACTCGTTCAAACTTGAAAACAACTTCTAGCATCATTCTTGACTCATTTGTACATGGAAATAACTTATAAAGACTTGTATTATCATTGTTCACTCGTTTGAACTTAAAACCATTCAAAATAATTTTAGGATTCATTCTTGACTGGTTCGAACTTGAAAACAACTTCTAGCTTCATTCTTGACTCATTTGTACATGGAAATAACTTATAAAGACTTGTATTATCATTGTTCACTCGTTTGAACTTAAAACCATTCAAAATAATTTTAGGATTCATTCTTGACTCGTTCGAACTTGAAAACAACTTCTAGCATCATTCTTGACTCATTTGTACATGGAAATAACTTATAAAGACTTGTATTATCATTGTTCACTCGTTTGAACTTAAAACCATTCAAAATAATTTTAGGATTCATTCTTGACTGGTTCGAACTTGAAAACAACTTCTAGCATCATTCTTGACTCATTTGTACATGGAAACAACTTATAAAGACTTGTATCATTATTGTTCACTCGTTTGAACTTGAAACAATTCAAAACAATTTTAGGCTTCATTCTTGACTCGTTCGAACTTGAAAACAACTTCTAGCTTCATTCTTGACTCATTTGTACATAGAAACAACTTATAAATACTTGTATCATCATTTTTCACTCGTTTGAACTTGAAAACCATTCATAACAATTTTAGGCTTCATTCTTGACTCGTTCGAACTTGAAAACAACTTCTTCCTTCATTCTTGACTCATTTGTACATGGAAACAACTTATAAATACTTGTATCATCATTTTTCACTCGTTTGAACTTGAAAACCATTCATAACAATTTTAGGCTTCATTCTTGACTCGTTCGAACTTGAAAACAACTTCTAGCTTCATTCTTGACTCCTTTGTACATGGAAACAACTTATAAATACTTGTATCAGCATTTTTCACTCGTTTGAACTTGAAACCATTCAAAACAATTTTAGGCTTCATTCTTGACTCGTTCGAACTTGAAAACAATTTCTAACTTCATTCTTGACTCATTTGTACATGGAAACAACTTATAAAGACTTGTATTATCATTGTTCACTCGTTTGAACTTAAAACCATTCAAAATAATTTTAGGCTTCATTCTTGACTCGTTCGAACTTGAAAACAACTTCTAGCATCATTCTTCACTCATTTGTACATGGAAACAACTTATAAAGACTTGTATCATTATTGTTCACTCGTTTGTACTTGAAACCATTCAAAACAATTTTAGGCTTCATTCTTGACTCGTTCGAACTTGAAAACAACTTCTAGGATCATTCTTGACTCATTTGTACATGGAAAGAACTTATAAAGACTTGTATCATTATTGTTCACTCGTTTGAACTTGAAACAATTCAAAACAATTTTAGGCTTCATTCTTGACTCGTTCGAACTTGAAAACCACTTCTTCCTTCATTCTTGACTCATTTGTACATGGAAACAACTTATAAATACTTGTATCATCATTTTTCACTTGTTTGAACTTGAAAACCATTCATAACAATTTTAGGCTTCATTCTTGACTCGTTCGAACTTGAAAACAACTTCTTCCTTCATTCTTGACTCATTTGAACATGGAAACAACTTATATATACTTGTATCATCATTTTTCACTCGTTTGAACTTGAAAACCATTCATAACAATTTTAGGCTTCATTCTTGACTCGTTCGAACTTGAAAACAACTTCTTCCTTCATTCTTGACTCATTTGAACATGGAAACAACTTATATATACTTGTATCATCATTTTTCACTCGTTTGAACTTGAAAACCATTCATAACAATTTTAGGATTCATTCTTGACTCGTTCGAACTTGAAAACAACTTCTAGCTTCATTCTTGACTCCTTTGTACATGGAAACAACTTATAAATACTTGTATCAGCATTTTTCACTCGTTTGAACTTGAAACCATTCAAAACAATTTTAGGCTTCATTCTTGACTCGTTCGAACTTAAAAACAATTTCTAACTTCATTCTTGACTCATTTGTACATGGAAACAACTTATAAAGACTTGTATTATCATTGTTCACTCGTTTGAACTTAAAACCATTCAAAATAATTTTAGGCTTCATTCTTGACTCGTTCGAACTTGAAAACAACTTCTAGCATCATTCTTGACTCATTTGTACATGGAAACAACTTATAAAGACTTGTATCATTATTGTTCACTCGTTTGTACTTGAAACCATTCAAAACAATTTTAGGCTTCATTCTTGACTCGTTCGAACTTGAAAACAACTTCTAGGATCATTCTTGACTCATTTGTACATGGAAACAACTTATAAAGACTTGTATCATTATTGTTCACTCGTTTGAACTTGAAACAATTCAAAACAATTTTAGGCTTCATTCTTGACTCGTTCGAACTTGAAACCAACTTCTAGCTTCATTCTTGACTCATTTGTACATGGAAACAACTTATAAATACTTGTATCATAATTTTTCACTCGTTTGAACTTGAAAACCATTCATAACAATTTTAGGCTTCATTCTTGACTCGTTCGAACTTGAAAACCACTTCTTCCTTCATTCTTGACTCATTTGTACATGGAAACAACTTATAAATACTTGTATCATCATTTTTCACTCGTTTGAACTTGAAAACCATTCATAACAATTTTAGGCTTCATTCTTGACTCGTTCGAACTTGAAAACAACTTCTTCCTTCATTCTTGACTCATTTGTACATGGAAACAACTTATAAATACTTGTATCATCATTTTTCACTCGTTTGAACTTGAAACCATTCAAAATAATTTTAGGCTTCATTCTTGACTCGTTCGAACTTGAAAACAACTTCTAGCATCATTCTTGACTCGTTTGTACATGGAAACAACTTATAAAGACTTGTATCATTATTGTTCACTCGTTTGTACTTGAAACCATTCAAAACAATTTTAGGCTTCATTCTTGACTCGTTCGAACTTGAAAACAACTTCTAGGATCATTCTTGACTCATTTGTACATGGAAAGAACTTATAAAGACTTGTATCATTATTGTTCACTCGTTTGAACTTGAAACAATTCAAAACAATTTTAGGCTTCATTCTTGACTCGTTCGAACTTGAAAACCACTTCTTCCTTCATTCTTGACTCATTTGTACATGGAAACAACTTATAAATACTTGTATCATCATTTTTCACTTGTTTGAACTTGAAAACCATTCATAACAATTTTAGGCTTCATTCTTGACTCGTTCGAACTTGAAAACAACTTCTTCCTTCATTCTTGACTCATTTGAACATGGAAACAACTTATATATACTTGTATCATCATTTTTCACTCGTTTGAACTTGAAAACCATTCATAACAATTTTAGGCTTCATTCTTGACTCGTTCGAACTTGAAAACAACTTCTTCCTTCATTCTTGACTCATTTGAACATGGAAACAACTTATATATACTTGTATCATCATTTTTCACTCGTTTGAACTTGAAAACCATTCATAACAATTTTAGGATTCATTCTTGACTCGTTCGAACTTGAAAACAACTTCTAGCTTCATTCTTGACTCCTTTGTACATGGAAACAACTTATAAATACTTGTATCAGCATTTTTCACTCGTTTGAACTTGAAACCATTCAAAACAATTTTAGGCTTCATTCTTGACTCGTTCGAACTTAAAAACAATTTCTAACTTCATTCTTGACTCATTTGTACATGGAAACAACTTATAAAGACTTGTATTATCATTGTTCACTCGTTTGAACTTAAAACCATTCAAAATGATTTTAGGCTTCATTCTTGACTCGTTCGAACTTGAAAACAACTTCTAGCATCATTCTTGACTCATTTGTACATGGAAACAACTTATAAAGACTTGTATAATTATTGTTCACTCGTTTGTACTTGAAACCATTCAAAACAATTTTAGGCTTCATTCTTGACTCGTTCGAACTTGAAAACAACTTCTAGGATCATTCTTGACTCATTTGTACATGGAAACAACTTATAAAGACTTGTATCATTATTGTTCACTCGTTTGAACTTGAAACAATTCAAAACAATTTTAGGCTTCATTCTTGACTCGTTCGAACTTGAAACCAACTTCTAGCTTCATTCTTGACTCATTTGTACATGGAAACAACTTATAAATACTTGTATCAGAATTTTTCACTCGTTTGAACTTGAAAACCATTCATAACCATTTTAGGCTTCATTCTTGACTCGTTCGAACTTGAAAACCACTTCTTCCTTCATTCTTGACTCATTTGTACATGGAAACAACTAATAAATACTTGTATCATCATTTTTCACTCGTTTGAACTTGAAAACCATTCATAACAATTTTAGGCTTCATTCTTGACTCGTTCGAACTTGAAAACAACTTCTTCCTTCATTCTTGACTCATTTGTACATGGAAACAACTTATAAATACTTGTATCATCATTTTTCACTCGTTTGAACTTGAAACCATTCATAAAAATTTTAGGCTTCATTCTTGACTCGTTCGAACTTGAAAACAATTTCTAGCTTCATTCTTGACTCATTTGTTAATGAAAACAACTTATAAAGACTTGTATCATCATTCTTCACTCGTTTGAACTTAAAAACCATTCATAACAATTTTAGGCTTCATTCTTGACTCGTTCGAACTTGAAAACATCTTCTAGCTTCATTCTTGACACACTTGTAAATGGAAACAACTTATAAAGACTTATATCGTCATTCTTCACTCGTTTGAACTTGAAAACCATTCATAACAATTTTAGGCTTCATTCTTGACTCGTTCGAACTTGAAAACAACTTATAAATTCATTCTTGACTCATTTATACATGGAAACAACTTATAAATACTTGTATCATCATTTTTCACTCGTTTGAACTTGAAACCATTCAAAATAATTTTAGGCTTCATTCTTGACTCGTTCGAACTTGAAAACAACTTCTAGCATCATTCTTGACTCATTTGTACATGGAAACAACTTATAAACACATGTATCATATTTTTTTACTCTTCTTGAACTTCAAAACCATTCAAAACAATTTTAGGCTTCATTCTTGACTCGTTCAAACTTGAAAACAAATTTTAGCTTCATTCTTGACTCATTTGTACATGGAAACAACTTATAAAGACTTGTATCATCATTGTTCACTCATTTGAACTTAAAACCATTCAAAATAATTTTAGGCTTCATTCTTGACTCGTTCGAACTTGAAAACAACTTCTAGCATCATTCTTGACTCATTTGTACATGGAAACAACTTATAAACACATGTATCATATTTTTTTACTCTTCTTGAACTTCAAAACCATTCATAACAATTTTAGGCTTCATTCTTGACTCGTTCGAACTTGAAAACAACTTCTAGCTTCATTCTTGACTCCTTTGTACATGGAAACAACTTATAAATACTTGTATCAGCATTTTTCACTCGTTTGAATTTGAAACCATTCAAAACAATTTTAGGCTTCATTCTTGACTCGTTCGAACTTGAAAACAATTTCTAACTTCATTCTTGACTCATTTGTACATGGAAACAACTTATAAAGACTTGTATTATCATTGTTCACTCGTTTGAACTTAAAACCGTTCAAAATAATTTTAGGCTTCATTCTTGACTCGTTCGAACTTGAAAACAACTTCTAGCATCATTCTTGACTCATTTGTACATGGAAACAACTTATAAAGACTTGTATCATTATTGTTCACTCGTTTGTACTTGAAACCATTCAAAACAATTTTAGGCTTCATTCTTGACTCGTTCGAACTTGAAAACAACTTCTAGGATCATTCTTGACTCATTTGTACATGGAAACAACTTATAAAGACTTGTATCATTATTGTTCACTCGTTTGAACTTGAAACAATTCAAAACAATTTTAGGCTTCATTCTTGACTCGTTCGAACTTGAAACCAACTTCTAGCTTCATTCTTGACTCATTTGTACATGGAAACAACTTATAAATACTTGTATCATCATTTTTCACTCGTTTGAACTTGAAAACCATTCATAACAATTTTAGGCTTCATTCTTGACTCGTTCGAACTTGAAAACAACTTCTTCCTTCATTCTTGACTCATTTGTACATGGAAACAACTTATAAATACTTGTATCATCATTTTTCACTCGTTTGAACTTGAAAACCATTCATAACAATTTTAGGCTTCATTCTTGACTCGTTCAAACTTGAAAACAACTTCTTCCTTCATTCTTGACTCATTTGTACATGGAAACAACTTATAAATACTTGTATCATCATTTTTCACTCGTTTGAACTTGAAACCATTCATAAAAATTTTAGGCTTCATTCTTGACTCGTTCGAACTTGAAAACAATTTCTAGCTTCATTCTTGACTCATTTGTTAATGGAAACAACTTATAAAGACTTGTATCATCATTCTTCACTCGTTTGAACTTAAAAACCATTAATAACAATTTTAGGCTTCATTCTTGACTCGTTCGAACTTGAAAACAACTTCTTCCTTCATTCTTGACTCATTTGTACATGGAAACAACTTATAAATACTTGTATCATCATTTTTCACTCGTTTGAACTTGAAAACCATTCATAACAATTTTAGGCTTCATTCTTGACTCGTTCGAACTTGAAAACAACTTCTTCCTTCATTCTTGGCTCATTTGAACATGGAAACAACTTATATATACTTGTATCATCATTTTTCACTCGTTTGAACTTGAAAACCATTCATAACAATTTTAGGATTCATTCTTGACTCGTTCGAACTTGAAAACAACTTCTAGCTTCATTCTTGACTCCTTTGTACATGGAAACAACTTATAAATACTTGTATCAGCATTTTTCACTCGTTTGAACTTGAAACCATTCAAAACAATTTTAGGCTTCATTCTTGACTCGTTCGAACTTGAAAACAATTTCTAACTTCATTCTTGACTCATTTGTACATGGAAACAACTTATAAAGACTTGTATTATCATTGTTCACTCGTTTGAACTTAAAACCATTCAAAATAATTTTAGGATTCATTCTTGACTCGTTCGAACTTGAAAACAACTTCTAGCATCATTCTTGACTCATTTGTACATGGAAATAACTTATAAAGACTTGTATTATCATTGTTCACTCGTTTGAACTTAAAACCATTCAAAATAATTTTAGGATTCATTCTTGACTGGTTCGAACTTGAAAACAACTTCTAGCTTCATTCTTGACTCATTTGTACATGGAAATAACTTATAAAGACTTGTATTATCATTGTTCACTCGTTTGAACTTAAAACCATTCAAAATAATTTTAGGATTCATTCTTGACTCGTTCGAACTTGAAAACAACTTCTAGCATCATTCTTGACTCATTTGTACATGGAAATAACTTATAAAGACTTGTATTATCATTGTTCACTCGTTTGAACTTAAAACCATTCAAAATAATTTTAGGATTCATTCTTGACTGGTTCGAACTTGAAAACAACTTCTAGCATCATTCTTGACACATTTGTACATGGAAACAACTTATAAAGACTTGTATCATTATTGTTCACTCGTTTGAACTTGAAACAATTCAAAACAATTTTAGGCTTCATTCTTGACTCGTTCGAACTTGAAAACAACTTCTAGCTTCATTCTTGACTCATTTGTACATGGAAACAACTTATAAATACTTGTATCATCATTTTTCACTCGTTTGAACTTGAAAACCATTCATAACAATTTTAGGCTTCATTCTTGACTCGTTCGAACTTGAAAACAACTTCTTCCTTCATTCTTGACTCATTTGTACATGGAAACAACTTATAAATACTTGTATCATCATTTTTCACTCGTTTGAACTTGAAAACCATTCATAACAATTTTAGGCTTCATTCTTGACTCGTTCGAACTTGAAAACAACTTCTTCCTTCATTCTTGACTCATTTGAACATGGAAACAACTTATATATACTTGTATCATCATTTTTCACTCGTTTGAACTTGAAAACCATTCATAACAATTTTAGGATTCATTCTTGACTCGTTCGAACTTGAAAACAACTTCTAGCTTCATTCTTGACTCCTTTGTACATGGAAACAACTTATAAATACTTGTATCAGCATTTTTCACTCGTTTGAACTTGAAACCATTCAAAACAATTTTAGGCTTCATTCTTGACTCGTTCGAACTTGAAAACAATTTCTAACTTCATTCTTGACTCATTTGTACATGGAAACAACTTATAAAGACTTGTATTATCATTGTTCACTCGTTTGAACTTAAAACCATTCAAAATAATTTTAGGCTTCATTCTTGACTCGTTCGAACTTGAAAACAACTTCTAGCATCATTCTTGACTCATTTGTACATGGAAACAACTTATAAAGACTTGTATCATTATTGTTCACTCGTTTGTACTTGAAACCATTCAAAACAATTTTAGGCTTCATTCTTGACTCGTTCGAACTTGAAAACAACTTCTAGGATCATTCTTGACTCATTTGTACATGAAAAGAACTTATAAAGACTTGTATCATTATTGTTCACTCGTTTGAACTTGAAACAATTCAAAACAATTTTAGGCTTCATTCTTGACTCGTTCGAACTTGAAAACCACTTCTTCCTTCATTCTTGACTCATTTGTACATGGAAACAACTTATAAATACTTGTATCATCATTTTTCACTTGTTTGAACTTGAAAACCATTCATAACAATTTTAGGCTTCATTCTTGACTCGTTCGAACTTGAAAACAACTTCTTCCTTCATTCTTGACTCATTTGAACATGGAAACAACTTATATATACTTGTATCATCATTTTTCACTCGTTTGAACTTGAAAACCATTCATAACAATTTTAGGATTCATTCTTGACTCGTTCGAACTTGAAAACAACTTCTAGCTTCATTCTTGACTACTTTGTACATGGAAACAACTTATAAATACTTGTATCAGCATTTTTCACTCGTTTGAACTTGAAACCATTCAAAACAATTTTAGGCTTCATTCTTGACTCGTTCGAACTTGAAAACAACTTCTAGCATCATTCTTGACTCATTTGTACATGGAAACAACTTATAAAGACTTGTATCATTATTGTTCACTCGTTTGTACTTGAAACCATTCAAAACAATTTTAGGCTTCATTCTTGACTCGTTCGAACTTGAAAACAACTTCTAGCATCATTCTTGACTCATTTGTACATGGAAACAACTTATAAAGACTTGTATCATTATTGTTCACTCGTTTGTACTTGAAACCATTCAAAACAATTTTAGGCTTCATTCTTGACTCGTTCGAACTTGAAAACAACTTCTAGGATCATTCTTGACTCATTTGTACATGGAAACAACTTATAAAGACTTGTATCATTATTGTTCACTCGTTTGAACTTGAAACAATTCAAAACAATTTTAGGCTTCATTCTTGACTCGTTTGAACTTGAAACCAACTTCTAGCTTCATTCTTGACTCATTTGTACATGGAAACAACTTATAAATACTTGTATCATAATTTTTCACTCGTTTGAACTTGAAAACCATTCATAACAATTTTAGGCTTCATTCTTGACTCGTTCGAACTTGAAAACCACTTCTTCCTTCATTCTTGACTCATTTGTACATGGAAACAACTTATAAATACTTGTATCATCATTTTTCACTCGTTTGAACTTGAAAACCATTCATAACAATTTTAGGCTTCATTCTTGACTCGTTCGAACTTGAAAACAACTTCTTCCTTCATTCTTGACTCATTTGTACATGGAAACAACTTATAAATACTTGTATCATCATTTTTCACTCGTTTGAACTTGAAACCATTCATAAAAATTTTAGGCTTCATTCTTGACTCGTTCGAACTTGAAAACAATTTCTAGCTTCATTCTTGACTCATTTGTTAATGAAAACAACTTATAAAGACTTGTATCATCATTCTTCACTCGTTTGAACTTAAAAACCATTCATAACAATTTTAGGCTTCATTCTTGACTCGTTCGAACTTGAAAACATCTTCTAGCTTCATTCTTGACACACTTGTACATGGAAACAACTTATAAAGACTTATATCGTCATTCTTCACTCGTTTGAACTTGAAAACCATTCATAACAATTTTAGGCTTCATTCTTGACTCGTTCGAACTTGAAAACAACTTATAAATTCATTCTTGACTCATTTATACATGGAAACAACTTATAAATACTTGTATCATCATTTTTCACTCGTTTGAACTTGAAACCATTCAAAATAATTTTAGGCTTCATTCTTGACTCGTTCGAACTTGAAAACAACTTCTAGCATCATTCTTGACTCATTTGTACATGGAAACAACTTATAAACACATGTATCATATTTTTTTACTCTTCTTGAACTTCAAAACCATTCAAAACAATTTTAGGCTTCATTCTTGACTCGTTCGAACTTGAAAACAAATTTTAGCTTCATTCTTGACTCATTTGTACATGGAAACAACTTATAAAGACTTGTATCATCATTGTTCACTCATTTGAACTTAAAACCATTCAAAATAATTTTAGGCTTCATTCTTGACTCGTTCGAACTTGAAAACAACTTCTAGCATCATTCTTGACTCATTTGTACATGGAAACAACTTATAAACACATGTATCATATTTTTTTACTCTTCTTGAACTTCAAAACCATTCATAACAATTTTAGGCTTCATTCTTGACTCGTTCGAACTTGAAAACAACTTCTAGCTTCATTCTTGACTCCTTTGTACATGGAAACAACTTATAAATACTTGTATCAGCATTTTTCACTCGTTTGAATTTGAAACCATTCAAAACAATTTTAGGCTTCATTCTTGACTCGTTCGAACTTGAAAATAATTTCTAACTTCATTCTTGACTCATTTGTACATGGAAACAACTTATAAAGACTTGTATTATCATTGTTCACTCGTTTGAACTTAAAACCGTTCAAAATAATTTTAGGCTTCATTCTTGACTCGTTCGAACTTGAAAACAACTTCTAGCATCATTCTTGACTCATTTGTACATGGAAACAACTTATAAAGACTTGTATCATTATTGTTCACTCGTTTGTACTTGAAACCATTCAAAACAATTTTAGGCTTCATTCTTGACTCGTTCGAACTTGAAAACAACTTCTAGGATCATTCTTGACTCATTTGTACATGGAAACAACTTATAAGGACTTGTATCATTATTGTTCACTCGTTTGAACTTGAAACAATTCAAAACAATTTTAAGCTTCATTCTTGACTCGTTCGAACTTGAAACCAACTTCTAGCTTCATTCTTGACTCATTTGTACATGGAAACAACTTATAAATACTTGTATCATAATTTTTCACTCGTTTGAACTTGAAAACCATTCATAACAATTTTAGGCTTCATTCTTGACTCGTTCGAACTTGAAAACCACTTCTTCCTTCATTCTTGACTCATTTGTACATGGAAACAACTTATAAATACTTGTATCATCATTTTTCACTCGTTTGAACTTGAAAACCATTCATAACAATTTTAGGCTTCATTCTTGACTCGTTCAAACTTGAAAACAACTTCTTCCTTCATTCTTGACTCATTTGTACATGGAAACAACTTATAAATACTTGTATCATCATTTTTCACTCGTTTGAACTTGAAACCATTCATAAAAATTTTAGGCTTCATTCTTGACTCGTTCGAACTTGAAAACAATTTCTAGCTTCATTCTTGACTCATTTGTTAATGGAAACAACTTATAAAGACTTGTATCATCATTCTTCACTCGTTTGAACTTAAAAACCATTAATAACAATTTTAGGCTTCATTCTTGACTCGTTCGAACTTGAAAACAACTTCTAGCTTCATTCTTGACACACTTGTACATGGAAACAACTTATAAAGACTTATATCGTCATTCTTCACTCGTTTGAACTTGAAAACCATTCATAACAATTTTAGGCTTCATTCTTGACTCGTTCGAACTTGAAAACAACTTCTAAATTCATTCTTGACTCATTTATACATGGAAACAACTTATAAATACTTGTATCATCATTTTTCACTCGTTTGAACTTGAAACCATTCAAAATAATTTTAGGCTTCATTCTTGACTCGTTCGAACTTGAAAACAACTTCTAGCATCATTCTTGACTCATTTGTACATGGAAACAACTTATAAACACATGTATCATATTTTTTTACTCTTCTTGAACTTCAAAACCATTCAAAACAATTTTAGGCTTCATTCTTGACTCGTTCGAACTTGAAAACAAATTTTAGCTTCATTCTTGACTCATTTGTACATGGAAACAACTTATAAAGACTTGTATCATCATTGTTCACTCATTTGAACTTAAAACCATTCAAAATAATTTTAGGCTTCATTCTTGACTCGTTCGAACTTGAAAACAACTTCTAGCATCATTCTTGACTCATTTGTACATGGAAACAACTTATAAACACATGTATCATATTTTTTTACTCTTCTTGAACTTCAAAACCATTCATAACAATTTTAGGCTTCATTCTTGACTCGTTCGAACTTGAAAACAACTTCTAGCTTCATTCTTGACTCCTTTGTACATGGAAACAACTTATAAATACTTGTATCAGCATTTTTCACTCGTTTGAATTTGAAACCATTCAAAACAATTTTAGGCTTCATTCTTGACTCGTTCGAACTTGAAAATAATTTCTAACTTCATTCTTGACTCATTTGTACATGGAAACAACTTATAAAGACTTGTATTATCATTGTTCACTCGTTTGAACTTAAAACCGTTCAAAATAATTTTAGGCTTCATTCTTGACTCGTTCGAACTTGAAAACAACTTCTAGCATCATTCTTGACTCATTTGTACATGGAAACAACTTATAAAGACTTGTATCATTATTGTTCACTCGTTTGTACTTGAAACCATTCAAAACAATTTTAGGCTTCATTCTTGACTCGTTCGAACTTGAAAACAACTTCTAGCATCATTCTTGACTCATTTGTACATGGAAACAACTTATAAACACATGTATCATATTTTTTTACTCTTCTTGAACTTCAAAACCATTCAAAACAATTTTAGGCTTCATTCTTGACTCGTTCGAACTTGAAAACAAATTTTAGCTTCATTCTTGACTCATTTGTACATGGAAACAACTTATAAAGACTTGTATCATCATTGTTCACTCATTTGAACTTAAAACCATTCAAAATAATTTTAGGCTTCATTCTTGACTCGTTCGAACATGAAAACAACTTCTAGCATCATTCTTGACTCATTTGTACATGGAAACAACTTATAAACACATGTATCATATTTTTTTACTCTTCTTGAACTTCAAAACCATTCATAACAATTTTAGGCTTCATTCTTGACTCGTTCGAACTTGAAAACAACTTCTAGCTTCATTCTTGACTCCTTTGTACATGGAAACAACTTATAAATACTTGTATCAGCATTTTTCACTCGTTTGAATTTGAAACCATTCAAAACAATTTTAGGCTTCATTCTTGACTCGTTCGAACTTGAAAACAATTTCTAACTTCATTCTTGACTCATTTGTACATGGAAACAACTTATAAAGACTTGTATTATCATTGTTCACTCGTTTGAACTTAAAACCGTTCAAAATACTTTTAGGCTTCATTCTTGACTCGTTCGAACTTGAAAACAACTTCTAGCATCATTCTTGACTCATTTGTACATGGAAACAACTTATAAAGACTTGTATCATTATTGTTCACTCGTTTGTACTTGAAACCATTCAAAACAATTTTAGGCTTCATTCTTGACTCGTTCGAACTTGAAAACAACTTCTAGGATCATTCTTGACTCATTTGTACATGGAAACAACTTATAAAGACTTGTATCATTATTGTTCACTCGTTTGAACTTGAAACAATTCAAAACAATTTTAGGCTTCATTCTTGACTCGTTCGAACTTGAAACCAACTTCTAGCTTCATTCTTGACTCATTTGTACATGGAAACAACTTATAAATACTTGTATCATAATTTTTCACTCGTTTGAACTTGAAAACCATTCATAACAATTTTAGGCTTCATTCTTGACTCGTTCGAACTTGAAAACCACTTTTTCCTTCATTCTTGACTCATTTGTACATGGAAACAACTTATAAATACTTGTATCATCATTTTTCACTCGTTTGAACTTGAAAACCATTCATAACAATTTTAGGGTTTATTCTTGACTCGTTCGAACTTGAAAACAACTTCTTCCTTCATTCTTGACTCATTTGTACATTGAAACAACTTATAAATACTTGTATCATCATTTTTCACTCGTTTGAACTTGAAACCATTCATAAAAATTTTAGGCTTCATTCTTGACTCGTTTGAACTTGAAAACAATTTCTAGCTTCATTCTTGACTCATTTGTTAATGGAAACAACTTATAAAGACTTGTATCATCATTCTTCACTCGTTTGAACTTAAAAACCATTCATAACAATTTTAGGCTTCATTCTTGACTCGTTCAAACTTGAAAACAACTTCTAGCTTCATTCTTGACACACTTGTACATGGAAACAACTTATAAAGACTTATATCGTCATTCTTCACTCGTTTGAACTTGAAAACCATTCATAACAATTTTAGGCTTCATTCTTGACTCGTTCGAACTTGAAAACAACTTCTAAATTCATTCTTGACTCATTTATACATGGAAACAACTTATAAATACTTGTATCATCATTTTTCACTCGTTTGAACTTGAAACCATTCAAAATAATTTTAGGCTTCATTCTTGACTCGTTCGAACTTGAAAACAACTTCTAGCATCATTCTTGACTCATTTGTACATGGAAACAACTTATAAAGACTTGTATCATTATTGTTCACTCGTTTGTACTTGAAACCATTCAAAACAATTTTAGGCTTCATTCTTGACTCGTTCGAACTTGAAAACAACTTCTAGGATCATTCTTGACTCATTTGTACATGGAAACAACTTATAAAGACTTGTATCATTATTGTTCACTCGTTTGAACTTGAAACCATTCAAAACAATTTTAGGCTTCATTCTTGACTCGTTCGAACTTGAAAACAACTTCTAGGATCATTCTTGACTCATTTGTACATGGAAACAACTTATAAAGACTTGTATCATTATTGTTCACTCGTTTGAACTTGAAACAATTCAAAACAATTTTAGGCTTCATTCTTGACTCGTTCGAACTTGAAACCAACTTCTAGCTTCATTCTTGACTCATTTGTACATGGAAACAACTTATAAATACTTGTATCATAATTTTTCACTCGTTTGAACTTGAAAACCATTCATAACAATTTTAGGCTTCATTCTTGACTCGTTCGAACTTGAAAACCACTTTTTCCTTCATTCTTGACTCATTTGTACATGGAAACAACTTATAAATACTTGTATCATCATTTTTCACTCGTTTGAACTTGAAAACCATTCATAACAATTTTAGGGTTTATTCTTGACTCGTTCGAACTTGAAAACAACTTCTTCCTTCATTCTTGACTCATTTGTACATTGAAACAACTTATAAATACTTGTATCATCATTTTTCACTCGTTTGAACTTGAAACCATTCATAAAAATTTTAGGCTTCATTCTTGACTCGTTTGAACTTGAAAACAATTTCTAGCTTCATTCTTGACTCATTTGTTAATGGAAACAACTTATAAAGACTTGTATCATCATTCTTCACTCGTTTGAACTTAAAAACCATTCATAACAATTTTAGGCTTCATTCTTGACTCGTTCAAACTTGAAAACAACTTCTAGCTTCATTCTTGACACACTTGTACATGGAAACAACTTATAAAGACTTATATCGTCATTCTTCACTCGTTTGAACTTGAAAACCATTCATAACAATTTTAGGCTTCATTCTTGACTCGTTCGAACTTGAAAACAACTTCTAAATTCATTCTTGACTCATTTATACATGGAAACAACTTATAAATACTTGTATCATCATTTTTCACTCGTTTGAACTTGAAACCATTCAAAATAATTTTAGGCTTCATTCTTGACTCGTTCGAACTTGAAAACAACTTCTAGCATCATTCTTGACTCATTTGTACATGGAAAGAACTTATAAAGACTTGTATCATTATTGTTCACTCGTTTGTACTTGAAACCATTCAAAACAATTTTAGGCTTCATTCTTGACTCGTTCGAACTTGAAAACAAATTTTAGCTTCATTCTTGACTCATTTGTACATGGCAACAACTTATAAAGACTTGTATCATCATTGTTCACTCATTTGAATTTAAAACCATTCAAAATAATTTTAGGCTTCATTCTTGACTCGTTCGAACTTGAAAACAACTTCTAGCATCATTCCTGACTCATTTGTACATGGAAACAACTTATAAACACATGTATCATATTTTTTTACTCTTCTTGAACTTCAAAACCATTCAAAACAATTTTAGGCTTCATTCTTGACTCGTTCGAACTTGAAAACAATTTCTAGCTTCATTCTTGACTCATTTGTTAATGGAAACAACTTATAAAGACTTGTATCATCATTCTTCACTCGTTTGAACTTAAAAACCATTCATAACAATTTTAGGCTTCATTCTTGACTCGTTCGAACTTGAAAACAACTTCTAGCTTCATTCTTGACACACTTGTACATGGAAACAACTTATAAAGACTTATATCGTCATTCTTCACTCGTTTGAACTTGAAAACCATTCATAACAATTTTAGGCTTCATTCTTGACTCGTTCGAACTTGAAAACAACTTCTAAATTCATTCTTGACTCATTTATACATGGAAACAACTTATAAATACTTGTATCATCATTTTTCACTCGTTTGAACTTAAAACCAATCAAAATAATTTTAGGATTCATTCTTGACCCGTTCGAACTTGAAAACAACTTCTAGCATGATTCTTGACTCATTTGTACATGGAAACAACTTATAAACACATGTATCATATTTTTTTACTCTTCTTGAACTTCAAAACCATTCATAACAATTTTAGGATTCATTCTTGACTCGTTCGAACTTGAAAACAACTTCTAGCTTCATTCTTGACTCATTTGTACATGGAAACAACTTATAAATACTTGTATCAGCATTTTTCACTCGTTTGAATTTGAAACCATTCAAAACAATTTTAGGCTTCATTCTTGACTCGTTCGAACTTGAAAATAATTTCTAACTTCATTCTTGACTCATTTGTACATGGAAACAACTTATAAAGACTTGTATTATCATTGTTCACTCGTTTGAACTTAAAACCGTTCAAAATAATTTTAGGCTTCATTCTTGACTCGTTCGAACTTGAAAACAACTTCTAGCATCATTCTTGACTCATTTGTACATGGAAACAACTTATAAAGACTTGTATCATTATTGTTCACTCGTTTGTACTTGAAACCATTCAAAACAATTTTAGGCTTCATTCTTGACTCGTTCGAACTTGAAAACAACTTCTAGGATCATTCTTGACTCATTTGTACATGGAAACAACTTATAAAGACTTGTATCATTATTGTTCACTCGTTTGAACTTGAAACAATTCAAAACAATTTTAGGCTTCATTCTTGACTCCTTCGAACTTGAAACCAACTTCTAGCTTCATTCTTGACTCATTTGTACATGGAAACAACTTATAAATACTTGTATCATAATTTTTCCCTCGTTTGAACTTGAAAACCATTCATAACAATTTTAGGCTTCATTCTTGACTCGTTCGAACTTGAAAACCACTTCTTCCTTCATTCTTGACTCATTTGTACATGGAAACAACTTATAAATACTTGTATCATCATTTTTCACTCGTTTGAACTTGAAAACCATTCATAACAATTTTAGGCTTCACTCTTGACTCGTTCGAACTTGAAAACAACTTCTTCCTTCATTCTTGACTCATTTGTACATGGAAACAACTTATAAATACTTGTATCATCATTTTTCACTCGTTTGAACTTGAAACCATTCATAAAAATTTTAGGCTTCATTCTTGACTCGTTCGAACTTGAAAACAATTTCTAGCTTCATTCTTGACTCATTTGTTAATGGAAACAACTTATAAAGACTTCTATCATCATTCTTCACTCGTTTGAACTTAAAAACCATTCATAACAATTTTAGGCTTCATTCTTGACTCGTTCGAACTTGAAAACAACTTCTAGCTTCATTCTTGACAAACTTGTACATGGAAACAACTTATAAAGACTTATATCGTCATTCTTCACTCGTTTGAACTTGAAAACCATTCATAACAATTTTATGCTTCATTCTTGACTCGTTCGAACTTGAAAACAACTTCTAAATTCATTCTTGAATCATTTATACATGGAAACAACTTATAAATACTTGTATCATCATTTTTCACTCGTTTGAACTTAAAACCATTCAAAATAATTTTAGGCTTCATTCTTGACTCGTTCGAACTTGAAAACAACTTCTAGCATCATTCTTGACTCATTTGTACATGGAAACAACTTATAAAGACCTGTATCATCATTGTTCACTCGTTTGAATTTAAAACCATTCAAAATAATTTTAGGCTTCATTCTTGACTCGTTCGAACTTGAAAACAACTTCTAGCATCATTCTTGACGCATTTGTACATGGAAACAACTTATAAACACATGTATCATATTTTTTTACTCTTCTTGAACTTCAAAACCATTCAAAACAATTTTAGGCTTCATTCTTGACTCGTTCGAACTTGAAAACAATTTCTAGCTTCATTCTTGACTCATTTGTTAATGGAAACAACTTATAAAGACTTGTATCATCATTCTTCACTCGTTTGAACTTAAAAACCATTCATAACAATTTTAGGCTTCATTCTTGACTCGTTCGAACTTGAAAACAACTTCTAGCTTCATTCTTGACACACTTGTACATGGAAACAACTTATAAACACTTATATCGTCATTCTTCACTCGTTTGAACTTGAAAACCATTCATAACAATTTTAGGCTTCATTCTTGACTCGTTCGAACTTGAAAACAACTTCTAAATTCATTCTTGACTCATTTATACATGGAAACAACTTATAAATACTTGTATCATCATTTTTCACTCGTTTGAACTTAAAACCATTCAAAATAATTTTAGGATTCATTCTTGACCCGTTCGAACTTGAAAACAACTTCTAGCATCATTCTTGACTCATTTGTACATGGAAACAACTTATAAACACATGTATCATATTTTTTTACTCTTCTTGAACTTCAAAACCATTCAAAACAATTTTAGGCTTCATTCTTGACTCTTTCGAACTTGAAAACAAATTTTAGCTTCATTCTTGACTCATTTGTACATGGAAACAACCTATAAAGACTTGTATCATCATTGTTCACTCATTTGAACTTAAAACCATTCAAAACAATTTTAGGCTTCATTCTTGACTCGTTCGAACTTGAAAACAACTTCTAGCATCATTCTTGACTCATTTGTACATGGAAACAACTTATAAACACATGTATCATATTTTTTTACTCTTCTTGAACTTCAAAACCATTCAAAACAATTTTAGGCTTCATTCTTGACTCGTTCGAACTTGAAAACAAATTTTAGCTTCATTCTTGACTAATTTGTACATGGAAACAACTTATAAAGACTTGTATCATCATTGTTCACTCATTTGAATTTAAAACCATTCAAAATAATTTTAGGCTTCATTCTTGACTCGTTCGAACTTGAAAACAACTTCTAGCATCATTCTTGACTCATTTGTACATGGAAACAACTTATAAACACATGTATCATATTTTTTTACTCTTCTTGAACTTCAAAACCATTCAAAACAATTTTAGGCTTCATTCTGGACTCGTTCGAACTTGAAAACAAATTTTAGCTTCATTCTTGACTCATTTGTACATGGAAACAACCTATAAAGACTTGTATCATCATTGTTCACTCATTTGAACTTAAAACCATTCAAAACAATTTTAGGCTTCATTCTTGACTCGTTCGAACTTGAAAACAACTTCTAGCATCATTCTTGACTCATTTGTACATGGAAATAACTTATAAACACATGTATCATATTTTTTTACTCTTCTTGAACTTCAAAACCATTCAAAACAATTTTAGGCTTCATTCTTGACTCGTTCGAACTTGAAAACAACTTCTAAATTCATTCTTGACTCATTTATACATGGAAACAACTTATAAATACTTGTATCATCATTTTTCACTCGTTTGAACTTAAAACCATTCAAAATAATTTTAGGCTTCATTCTTGACTCGTTCGAACTTGAAAACAACTTCTAGCAACATTCTTGACTCATTTGTACATGGAAATAACTTATAAACACATGTATCATATTTTTTTACTCTTCTTGAACTTCAAAACCATTCAAAACAATTTTAGGCTTCATTCTTGACTCGTTCGAACTTGAAAACAAATTTTAGCTTCATTCTTGACTCATTTGTACATAGAAACAACTTATAAAGACTTGTATCAGTATTGTTCACTCGTTTGAACTTGAAACAATTCAAAACAATTTTAGGCTTCATTCTTGACTCGTTCGAACTTGAAAACAACTTCTTCCTTCATTCTTGACTCATTTGTACATGGAAACAACTTATAAATTCTTGTATCATCATTTTTCACTCGTTTGAACTTGAAAACCATTCATAACAATTTTAGGCTTCATTCTTGACTCGTTCGAACTTGAAAACAACTTCTAATTTCATTCTTGACTCCTTTGTACATGGAAACAACTTATAAATACTTGTATCAGCATTTTTCACTCGTTTGAACTTGAAACCATTCAAAACAATTTTAGGCTTCATTCTTGACTCGTTCGAACTTGAAAACAATTTCTAACTTCATTCTTGACTCATTTGTACATGGAAACAACTTATAAAGACTTGTATTATCATTGTTCACTCGTTTGAACTTAAAACCATTCAAAATAATTTTAGGCTTCATTCTTGACTTGTTCGAACTTGAAAACAACTTCTAGCATCATTCTTGACTCATTTGTACCTGGAAACAACTTATAAAGACTTGTATCATTATTGTTCACTCGTTTGTACTTGAAACCATTCAAAACAATTTTAGGCTTCATTCTTGACTCGTTCGAACTTGAAAACAACTTCTATGATCATTCTTGACTCATTTGTACATGGAAACAACTTATAATGACTTGTATCATTATTGTTCACTCGTTTGAACTTGAAACAATTCAAAACAATTTTAGGCTTCATTCTTGACTCGTTCGAACTTGAAACCAAGTTCTAGCTTCATTCTTGACTCATTTATACATGGAAACAACTTATAAATACTTGTATCATAATTTTTCACTCGTTTGAACTTGAAAACCATTCGTAACAATTTTAGGCTTCATCCTTGACTCGTTCAAACTTGAAAACCACTTCTTCCTTCATTCTTGACTCATTTGTACATGGAAACAACTTATAAATACTTGTATCATCATTTTTCACTCATTTGAACTTGAAACCATTCATAAAAATTTTAGGCTTCATTCTTGACTCGTTCGAACTTGAAAATAATTTCTAGCTTCATTCTTGACTCATTTGTTAATGGAAACAACTTATAAAGACTTCTATCATCATTCTTCACTCGTTTGAACTTCAAAACCATTCAAAACAATTTTAGGCTTCATTCTTGACTCGTTCGAACTTGAAAACAACTTCTAGCTTCATTCTTGACACACTTGTACATGGAAACAACTTATAAAGACTTATATCGTCATTCTTCACTCGTTTGAACTTGAAAACCATTCAAAACAATTTTAGGCTTCATTCTTGACTCGTTCGAACTTGAAAACAACTTCTATGATCATTCTTGACTCATTTGTACATGGAAACAACTTATAAAGACTTGTATCATTATTGTTCACTCGTTTGAACTTGAAACAATTCAAAACAATTTTAGGCTTCATTCTTGACTCGTTCGAACTTGAAACCAACTTCTAGCTTCATTCTTGACTCATTTGTACATGGAAACAACTTATAAATACTTGTATCATAATTTTTCACTCGTTTGAACTTGAAAACCATTCGTAAGAATTTTAGGCTTCATCCTTGACTCGTTCGAACTTGAAAACCACTTCTTCCTTCATTCTTGACTCATTTATACATGGAAACAACTTATAAATACTTGTATCATCATTTTTCACTCGTTTGAACTTGAAAACCATTCATAACAATTTTAGGCTTCATTCTTGACTCGTTCGAACTTGAAAACAACTTCTTCCTTCATTCTTGACTCATTTGTACATGGAAACAACTTATAAATACTTGTATCATCATTTTTCACTCGTTTGAACTTGAAACCATTCATAAAAATTTTAGGCTTCATTCTTGACTCGTTCGAACTTGAAAACAATTTCTAGCTTCATTCTTGACTCATTTGTTAATGGAAACAACTTATAAAGACTTCTATCATCATTCTTCACTCGTTTGAACTTCAAAACCATTCAAAACAATTTTAGGCTTCATTCTTGACTCGTTCGAACTTGAAAACAACTTCTAGCTTCATTCTTGACACACTTGTACATGGAAACAACTTATAAAGACTTATATCGTCATTCTTCACTCGTTTGAACTTGAAAACCATTCATAACAATTTTAGGCTTCATTCTTGACTCGTTCGAACTTGAAAACAACTTCTAAATTCATTCTTGAATCATTTATACATGGAAACAACTTATAAATACTTGTATCATCATTTTTCACTCGTTTGAACTTAAAACCATTCAAAATAATTTTAGGCTTCATTCTTGACTCGTTCGAACTTGAAAACAATTTCTAGCTTCATTCTTGACTCATTTGTTAAGGGAAACAACTTATAAAGACTTGTATCATCATTCTTCACTCGTTTGAACTTAAAAACCATTCATAACAATTTTAGGCTTCATTCTTGACTCGTTCGAACTTGAAAACAACTTCTAGCTTCATTCTTGACACACTTGTACATGGAAACAACTTATAAAGACTTATATCGTCATTCTTCACTCGTTTGAACTTGAAAACCATTCATAACAATTTTAGGCTTCATTCTTGACTCGTTCGAACTTGAAAACAACTTCTAAATTCATTCTTGACTCATTTATACATGGAAACAACTTATAAATACTTGTATCATCATTTTTCACTCGTTTGAACTTAAAACCATTCAAAATAATTTTAGGATTCATTCTTGACCCGTTCGAACTTGAAAACAACTTCTAGCATCATTCTTGACTCATTTGTACATGGAAACAACTTATAAACACATGTATCATATTTTTTTACTCTTCTTGAACTTCAAAACCATTCAAAACAATTTTAGGCTTCATTCTTGACTCTTTCGAACTTGAAAACAAATTTTAGCTTCATTCTTGACTCATTTGTACATGGAAACAACCTATAAAGACTTGTATCATCATTGTTCACTCATTTGAACTTAAAACCATTCAAAACAATTTTAGGCTTCATTCTTGACTCGTTCGAACTTGAAAACAACTTCTAGCATCATTCTTGACTCATTTGTACATGGAAACAACTTATAAACACATGTATCATATTTTTTTACTCTTCTTGAACTTCAAAACCATTCAAAACAATTTTAGGCTTCATTCTTGACTCGTTCGAACTTGAAAACAAATTTTAGCTTCATTCTTGACTCATTTGTACATGGAAACAACCTATAAAGACTTGTATCATCATTGTTCACTCATTTGAACTTAAAACCATTCAAAACAATTTTAGGCTTCATTCTTGACTCGTTCGAACTTGAAAACAACTTCTAGCATCATTCTTGACTCATTTGTACATGGAAACAACTTATAAACACATGTATCATATTTTTTTACTCTTCTTGAACTTCAAAACCATTCAAAACAATTTTAGGCTTCATTCTCGACTCGTTCGAACTTGAAAACAACTTCTAAATTCATTCTTGACTCATTTATACATGGAAACAACTTATAAATACTTGTATCATCATTTTTCACTCGTTTGAACTTAAAACCATTCAAAATAATTTTAGGCTTCATTCTTGACTCGTTCGAACTTGAAAACAACTTCTAGCATCATTCTTGACACATTTGTACATGGAAATAACTTATAAACACATGTATCATATTTTTTTACTCTTCTTGAACTTCAAAACCATTCAAAACAATTTTAGGCTTCATTCTTGACTCGTTCGAACTTGAAAACAAATTTTAGCTTCATTCTTGACTCATTTGAACATAGAAACAACTTATAAAGACTTGTATCAGTATTGTTCACTCGTTTGAACTTGAAACAATTCAAAACAATTTTAGGCTTCATTCTTGACTCGTTCGAACTTGAAAACAACTTCTTCCTTCATTCTTGACTCATTTGTACATGGAAACAACTTATAAATTCTTGTATCATCATTTTTCACTCGTTTGAACTTGAAAACCATTCATAACAATTTTAGGCTTCATTCTTGACTCGTTCGAACTTGAAAACAACTTCTAATTTCATTCTTGACTCCTTTGTACATGGAAACAACTTATAAATACTTGTATCAGCATTTTTCACTCGTTTGAACTTGAAACCATTCAAAACAATTTTAGGCTTCATTCTTGACTCGTTCGAACTTGAAAACAATTTCTAACTTCATTCTTGACTCATTTGTACATGGAAACAACTTATAAAGACTTGTATTATCATTGTTCACTCGTTTGAACTTAAAACCATTCAAAATAATTTTAGGCTTCATTCTTGACTCGTTCGAACTTGAAAACAACTTCTAGCATCATTCTTGACTCATTTGTACCTGGAAACAACTTATAAAGACTTGTATCATTATTGTTCACTCGTTTGTACTTGAAACCATTCAAAACAATTTTAGGCTTCATTCTTGACTCGTTCGAACTTGAAAACAACTTCTTCCTTCATTCTTGACTCATTTGTACATGGAAACAACTTATAAATTCTTGTATCATCATTTTTCACTCGTTTGAACTTGAAAACCATTCATAACAATTTTAGGCTTCATTCTTGACTCGTTCGAACTTGAAAATAACTTCTAATTTCATTCTTGACTCATTTGTACATGGAAACAACTTATAATGACTTGTATCATTATTGTTCACTCGTTTGAACTTGAAACAATTCAAAACAATTTTAGGCTTCATTCTTGACTCGTTCGAACTTGAAACCAAGTTCTAGCTTCATTCTTGTAACGATCGAGGTAATTAAATCTATTTGAATAATATGGAGTATATGATTTATGTGTTTTAATGTGTTAAGATATGATATGTGGTGATTTTATATGTCTAGTTGACTGTCTGTTTGACTGTATTATGCTTAAGTGATTTAATTAAGTGATTAATTGATTTTTCATGCTTAATCGAGTAACTGTTTGATTTTTTATAAAATTATTGGTGTGTCCAATAATTATGAAATTTTATATGTAGCTTCTATGTGATTTTAGAGACTTTCTAAAAATGGTGATGTATTTAATTCTAGTCCCAGTGAGTTTATATAAATCTTTTATTCCTGTTTTATTCTAGAGATATTACTCTTCTAAATTCCATATTTAATTATTGGAATGCCCAAAAATCATGAAACCTTTTCCAAAATGTTCCTTATTTATTCTAGGACTTTGGAAAAATAAAAGTTTATTTTATTTGAGCTCAAAATTGTTTTTATGATTTTTCTCCTCTTATTTCCTATTTATGCACTAAAAACTTCAAAGATTTTTAATTAATTCGTTATTCATCAGAAAAATATTTCAAAAATATGGGGAGGCTTCTAAATTCATGATCTTTATTTTAAAAATATAAAAGTTATTTTTGTACTCTGTTTCTATCAAAATTCGAATTATAAATTGTTTTTATTCAGAAAATAGCATATGTGAAATTACGGTTTTGCCCTTGTCTTTGTTTGGTAAAAGCCACCGCCCACTAACTATTTCACTTACTCTGCATCAGCTGTGCTTAGGTCTAGTTCTTGTCTCCATGGCGATTTTCTTGATGCTCTTCGATTTATCTATATATTACTAATGTTCTAGTGATGCCATGTTAATGATTTCTTGTACTACTTGCAATCTTCGAAGCTAGCTATGTTGGTGTATGTATGTGCGTATGCCGTGTATATATATATATCGGGGTTTGAGTTTTGAGTTGCATGCAAAGGGAATTGATAGCATAATCTTGTTCCTAGATGCTAGTTGAGTTGTAAAATGCAAAGATCGGTAGAATTCGTTGAAGGAAACTCGAAAACGAGTACCTCCGGATTTTGCCCCACCGGCGGTGAGCCTCCGGCGAGCTGGTGGCAGGCTGTGATGGATGACCTGAGCCTAAAACCCGTAAACAATGTTTTACATATTTGTTATGTTGCTAAATCGTTTGAATGGCAGTTGCATGTTGAGATTGTAATTTCCGGCCGTAGCTTTGATTTTTCCGATTGATGTTATGTTCATGTTAACAAACTAGTAGCTGTGCTCGATGGTAATGACTTCGTATAGCTTCATTTTGGACTGTTAACAGCTGATTATAATGCTATAAATTCGATTACTCGGTTGTTTAAATTTGAATAGTAGAGTTATGATTTTCCGGCTATGGCTGCATGTTATAGTTCGAGAATTAAGCTTTGGTAGTGACTAATGGAAATGCTAGTGACCGCATTATTATGGTTAAGCAAGTGCTATGTGTTGATTATTATAATTAGTTCGAGAATTGTGGATTATTTGAATAAGTTACTATTCGAATGGTTGTATAAATATTATAATTAAGTTGGGTGTTAATATTTAGTTACAAAAGGGAGAAATCATTAGATGTTATGTGTGTGTAAATTGAATATGAAAATATTTACAATTAATTTGTTCGGCCAAATTGCTAATTTCCATGCTTAGTTAGTAAACAAATTATTTGTGTAGTTTGTATGTGATAATTCGTATGAGCTATGAGGAATTGTAAATATATTGCTTGGAGTTCTTAATTGATTAATTTCGAATATTGTGATGTTTGTTTAGTTGAAATTAACTATATATGCACATATGCTAGTACATGGAGTACAATTGAGTTAAGTGAATGATTAATTGATGTGATTTATTCGAGTGCTATATGTGTATATGAAAACTTGCTTGTCTAGTTAAACGAGTTTAGAAATGTTAATTATGAGATTTATACGAGCATTTCTGTGAAAGGTATGGAATTGATATTATAAAGGGCTAATCATATATGATTGAACGGTTGTTTGTGTCGGTTGTATTCCGACGGATAGTTCCAATTACAGAGGAAGTGCTGTCAAAATTTCTAGAAACTAAAATGATTTTTGTAAAACACAATTGGCACACCACTTCTGTATAGGAAATGCTATCAGTCAGGAATATTGTAGATGATCTAATTGTCTATGTGATACTTGTTTGCCAGTATAGAAGTGATTATAGTAGAATATGTCTACTATGAGTTATATATGTGTGTTAAGGGTTATAATTAACGAAAGGGTAGAGTAGTTAGACGTTAATGAGAACGTCGAGAGTATATAAGATACTGAAATAGTATTATTTTTGTGTAGCTACAAAGGATATTGAGGTGAAGGACAAAGGGAAAGCTAAAGTAGAGAGTTAGTATCTGGTGTAGGCGATCTACCTGTTCCACAGCTGTAGCATTCTATTTGAGGCAAGTAACTACTGCCTAAACTCTTTCAACTGAAACACTGTTTTGTAAACTGCTTTATGACCCTGCAATTGTATTATCTTATCTCAACTGTATTACCTTGTTTCAACTGTTTTAAACTATATCATGTCCTACTTTATTTGCTTTATTTAAACTGCAACCTTATATCGGATTCAATTACACTTTAAACTTTTCAATCCCTGAACTGTTATCGACAACTTATAAACTAGTTTTTCAAATCTTAAACCAGTGATCTTGAACTGTGACTTAGGCTGATACCATTTTCCTTAACTACGTTTCCTTAAACTTTAATCCTGAACTTACCATTTTGCTATTGCCTAATTACTGTCATGAGTAAATGTCTTGCAACTGTTTTTTTTTCAAAACACTTTACTATACCTGTGAATTGACCCTGCAACCTAACTGTACAACTATAGCTTGGTTTTGAATTCCCAATTCATGATTCCAGCTTACCTTACTATAACAGAAACTTGTTTTGAGAATCATCCTGGAATAAATTTTTCCTCTGTTCAATGATCTTAAAAATGGATTTAAATATGGAATCCGACTTTCAAGAAGTCTTTTTCATCAAATGATTTGGTAACTTTAAAAAGAAAGGTT
This sequence comes from Oenanthe sinensis, assembly GCA_028671895.1. Taxonomy (NCBI): domain Eukaryota; kingdom Viridiplantae; phylum Streptophyta; class Magnoliopsida; order Apiales; family Apiaceae; genus Oenanthe; species Oenanthe sinensis. The sequence goes on from JAPMAC010000219.1 coordinate 261,054, forward strand.
TTGATTATTATAGGAATTCCGATCAAAATGGTTTCTGCGGATTCCTATAGGTTGGAGGCGTAAGAGGCCGAGTGACGCCGGTCCAGCACTTTTTTATGTGTAGACTATAATGAGATAGTCAATGGCTATAATGAGATAGCCCAAGGCCAATGGCAATAAGTGCCTTTATGAGTACTCCTTATGTCCAGAGGGACTTTAGTCCGTTATGGGGACTTTACGTGGCTGATCACCCGTATTGTCTGGCGTTGTGAGAAAACTTCAACCAAAATGATTGTTTTAAACAGAAAAGGTCCTAATGAGAGGACAGTTTTATAAATGATTTGAAAAGTAAAAGGTCCTAATGAGAGGACAATTTTATAGATGATTTCAAAAGCAAGGTCCTAATGAGAGGACAGTTTTATAAAATGTTTTGAAAGAATCAATCCTACGGAAAGGATAGTTTTTTTTCAAATGGACTTTGAAATGTTTAGTAATGAATAATGAAATGCCTTGTTATAACCTGTCTTACAGCTTCAACTATCAAATATATCTTGGATGGACCTTGTTTAAAATTGTTATACATTATTTTCCTGTTATCCATCTAACCCTGCAGATTACTCTTATACTTCCACCTGGTTATTATTTTCCAGCTTCTTGTTTATTCTGTACCAGTTATTGAAATTGTTTAACCCTGCCAGCAGTTTTATAAAAGAAAGTTTTGCGAGAAATGATTCCCCTGACTAGTATGTTAATTACAAATTTGGGACAATGAGGTCCAGAAATGATTTAAAGCATGGTTTTGAGAAAAGTCTTTTAAATTATATGTAAGCCTGTAGATCTGTTTTTTTAACCAGTATGGTTACTTGCTGAGCTTTTGTAGCTCATCCTTTTATTTTCTAACATCTACAGCTTTTGAGAATCATGGTCCGTATTAAGCAGACTGCCCGGAAGAACATGTCTTACATGAACTTTGCTAGGCTGGCTGAGAGGGAACAGGTAGGATCGAGGCCGAGTTGGAAGGAAAAGACTTTGTTTAGTCTTGTACTTTATTAGTAGATTTTGAGATGTTTCAGGAGTTGTAATATTATTTTCGTTGATGTAAATTTAAATATAAATGAATGTAGTAGTGTGCTTGTTTCATACCATTACCTTGAAAGGTCCAGGCGAGTAGTCGGGGTCATATTTATGCGTATTTTCTATTATTGTTATTTAGGGTGCATGCATATAGAGTGTCAGTGACGCCCCGATCTAGACCCCGGGTCGGGAGGGCGCCACAGGTTGGTATCAGAGCTAAGGTTTTGGTCACTGAAACAAGCCAGGACTAAGTTAAACAAGTAGATCATTTAATAACAGAAGATAGAGTAATGGTAAGATAGGATTAGATATCGAAGAGTGGTTTAGATATTAGGATTTTAACTGTAGATTTAAGGTGATCTTATCCCTTTTGCTTTACATATTATATTATTGCAGGCTCGTGGTATTGTTTCACAACCACCACCCTCTCCTAGTTCCTCTGATTCTTCTTCTTCGGATTCTGACGATGATGTTATAGTCATATCCAGTTCTGAGAGCGAGGAGGAGTTGATTCCTGAGCCCGTTGCTCAGCCTGACCTACCCTCAGGGAGTGCTTGTGCCCCTATTCGCCGTAGAGTTTATAGGCCAGCTATTACCCGAGGCCAGCTGAGAGTTCCCGAGCATCCTGTCGAGTGGTGGGAGGATCGCATTAGAGCTGTTGAGGAGGAGGGACGTAGGCAGATTGCGGCTAGGGCATTTCCAGATGATATGGCGGAGCGGGCAGGAGAGTTAACCCGTGTGCTTAGTAGACTGCTGATTGGACTCAGGGCAGCCAGAGACAGGGATCACAGGGGTGATTAGATGTCAGGATGTTTGAGTGTTAGAAGGGACATTTGTTAGAGCCCTCTAGCACCCTTGCCAGATGTTATTTCTGTTTTCTTCCTAGTACTTTTATTCGTGTTTGTACTTTAACTATCTTGCACTTTGGTACTTTCCGTATCTATGTATGTTTGCTTTCCAGTTCCAGTAACTTTCGATATATCTGTCATTTAATTTTTCGCACATTTGACCATAAACTGTTTCTTACCTTTACCAGTACCTTATTTATACCTGTTGTGCTAACCTGTTTTCGATAGAACCTTTATATCCTTGTTGTACATGCAACTTATGTAGTAATGATGCTACAAGATTGATTTCTAAAATAGAGTTTTAATGCTCAAATGGTTTTAAAAGTATTTGAACTGTTTACAATATGATGTAGTGTATTGCTTAATAAGTTGCTTGTTTCCCTATAGTAAATGCCGCCAAGAAAAAGAAACACTTCAAATTCGTCTCAGAACCAAAATACTCAAGATCAAAATCCTATGGACCCTACAGTTGCCCAACTCATTCAGCTGCTACAACAGCAGACAGCTCTTTTAACTCAGCAACAGCAAAGACCTTCTGCACCCCCAGCAGTTACTTTTAAATCTTTTCAAGCCGTGAAACCACCTGAATTTAAAGGATCCACAAACCCAGTAGAAGCCCAAACTTGGCTTAAGGAAATGGAAAAAGCTTTTCAGTTAGTAGACGTAGATGAAGATAAGAAGACTGAGTATGCTAGTTACTTTCTTAAAGCTGAAGCCGGTTACTGGTGGGAGTCTACGAAGATGCTTCAGGGGGAAGGTGTGATTTCTTGGGATCGGTTTACAGAATTGTTTTTAGAAAAGTACTTTCCTAGTTTCATGAAGGACCAGATGGAAATTAAATTTTTAGAATTGAAGCAAGGAGGTATGAGTGTAGCAGAGTACGAGGCCAAGTTTTCTGAGATGGCCAGATTTGTGCCAGAATTTGTCAACACTGACGTCAAAAAGGCCAAGAGGTTTCAGCAAGGCCTAAGACCATGGATTAGAAGTAGGGTAGCAGTTTTTGAGTTGCAAAGCTTTACTGCAATAGTTCAAAAAGCAATGATCGTGGAAGGAGAAAGTGACATGTCCCAGAAAGAGAAAGATAACAGAAAAAGAAAGTTTGGTGCTAGGGAAGACAGTCAGGGACAAGGCAATTTTAGAAATAAGTTTCATAGAAGGCCAGAAGGTCAGAGAAGTGATTCCCAGCAGATCAAGAATGATAATGATGGAAAAGGAAGACAAAACAATAAAGCTCAAGGTTTTAACCAGCCGAAGGCCATCAGACAGTTTGTTCCTGAATGCAAAATTTGTGGAAGGAAGCACTCTGGAGTTTGTAATAAGCCCAATATCACCTGCTTCAAATGCAACAGGAAAGGACATTATGCAGCGGAATGCAACAGTCAGAGTCAGAATCAAAATCAAAAGTCAGGGATCAAATGCTATAAGTGTGGCAAGCTAGGTCACATGGCAAGGGAATGTAAGGAACCTACACAGCCTACCAATGTTCTTCGAATAGCTGGAACTCCGTCTCAATCTTCAGCACATCAATCTAGAGCCAGAACCTTTAACATGACTCAGAAAGAAGCTATTCAGGACGTGGATGTGATATCAGGTACACTTCCTGTTAACTCAGTGCAAGCTAGTGTATTGATTGATTCAGGAGCTACTAAGTCTTTTGTGTCTCAAGATTTTCTTGGTAAATTGCAATGTGAAGTCCGACCTTTGGATCAAGCCTTAGTTATAGAAGTAGCTAATCAGGCAACGATTCCAGTAAGCCAAGTTTGTCCTAGTTGTGACATTGAAATAGGCAGTTGTCATTTTCTTGCTAACTTAATACCTTTTAAGTTAGGTGAATTTGATGTAATTCTAGGGATGGATTGGTTGTCAGAATACAAGGCTCAAATAGATTGTAGGAATAAGAGGTTAAAGTTGAAAACCTTAGAAGGAGAAGAAGTTGAATTCCGAGGTACCCGTCAAGTTAAGAAGTTTTTGAATATTGCTCAGGCAAAGAGATTTCTGCGTCAAGGATGTGAGGCTTACCTAGCCTATGTTGTAGACACTGAGAAGAAGTCAGTTCAGTTAGAAGATGTTCCTATCGTCAACGAATTTCCCGACGTATTTCCAGATGAATTACCAGGCTTACCTTCCGATAGGGAAATAGAATTCTCCATTGATTTAGCTCCAGGCACTGAGCCAGTTTCCAAAGCTCCGTATAGAATGGCACCAGTTGAGATGAAAGAATTGGCGAGTCAAATACAAGATCTCTTGGATAAAGGAATTATAAGGCCTAGTGTGTCCCCTTGGGGAGCACCAGTGTTGTTTGTTAAGAAGAAAGATGGAAGCATGAGGTTGTGCATAGATTACCGAGAATTAAACAAGCTAACTATCAAGAATAAGTACCCGTTGCCGAGGATCGATGATCTTTTCGACCAGCTGAAAGGAGCCGAATGGTTCTCAAAAATTGATTTAAGGTCCGGATACCATCAACTCAAAATCAAACCTGAAGATGTATCTAAAACAGCATTCAGAACAAGGTACGGACACTATGAATTTTTAGTTATGGCTTTTGGATTGACAAATGCCCCAGCAGCATTTATGGATCTAATGAACAGAGTCTTTAAGAAATATTTAGACAAGTTTGTGATTGTTTTCATCGACGACATCCTGATATATTCTAAGTCAGAAGAAGAGCATGCAAATCATTTGAGAATTGCTTTAGAGACTTTAAGGAAGGAGAAGTTGTATGCGAAGTTTTCAAAATGTGAATTTTGGTTGAAGGAGGTACAATTCTTAGGTCATGTTGTTAGCAGAGAAGGCATCAAAGTTGATCCGGCAAAGATAGAAGCAGTGATGAAATGGGAAAGACCAAAGACTCCAACAGAAGTCAGAAGTTTTCTGGGTTTAGCAGGGTACTATCGAAGATTTGTTCAAGATTTCTCTAAGATAGCTACCCCTATGACCAAATTGACAAGGAAGAATGAAAAGTTTGTATGGAACGAGAAGTGTGAAGAAAGTTTTGAAGAGTTAAAACGAAGACTAGTGTCTGCCCCAGTTTTGGTGTTACCAGATGATCAAGGAAATTTTGTCATCTACAGTGACGCTTCACTCAAAGGTTTGGGATGTGTTCTGATGCAACATGGGAAAGTTATTGCATATGCTTCCAGGCAGTTAAGACCTCACGAATTGAAGTATCCTACACATGATCTGGAATTAGCTGCCATCGTATTTGCTTTGAAGATTTGGAGGCACTACTTGTACGGAGAAAAGTGTGAGATTTTTACTGACCATAAGAGTTTGAAGTATATCTTCACTCAGAAAGAATTGAATATGAGACAGAGAAGATGGTTGGAATTGATCAAGGACTATGACTGCACAATCAACTACCATCCAGGCAAGGCGAATGTTGTAGCAGATGCTTTAAGTAGAAAAGAAAGATTGAATATAATGGTTTCGTCTGAAGAATTGATCAAAGAGTTTGAGAAATTGGAAATAGAGGTATGTGATTCGGATTCAGTGGAAGAAATGGTGTATACAATGACTTTTCAGCCAGAATTGTTAGAAAAGATCAAGAGATGTCAAGAACAGATGATGAGTCAAGACAGAACCAAGTTGACTGGAGAAGAGTTAAAAAGTCAGAAGGACGATAAAGGAATCTTTAGGTTTTCCTCACGAATTTGGATCCCCAATGTTCAAGAGCTCAAGAATGAAATTTTGCATGATGCACATAGTTCAAGATACTCTATTCATCCAGGAAGCACAAAGATGTATAAGGACTTGAAGGAAAATTTTTGGTGGCCTAACATGAAAAGAGATGTGGCAGAATGGATCAGTAAATGTTATACATGCCAGAGAGTCAAAGCTGAACACCAGAGGCCCAGCGGATTGTTGCAACCACTAGAGATTCCAGAATGGAAATGGGAGAATCTTGCTATGGATTTTGTAGTAGGTCTACCAAGGACTAAAGCTAATCATGATGCTATCTGGGTAATAATAGACAGATTGACCAAGTCAGCGCACTTTCTACCTATCAACGAAAGATTTTCACTGGACAAGTTGGTTCATTTGTATCTGAAAGAGATTGTGATGCGACATGGTGTTCCTGTATCAATAGTGTCAGACAGAGACCCGAGATTCAATTCAAGATTTTGGAAGAAATTTCAAGAATGTTTGGGAACAAAGCTGAATATGAGTACTGCATATCATCCTCAGACAGATGGACAGAGTGAAAGGACAATCCAAACCATTGAAGATATGTTAAGAGTTTGTGCCTTAGATTTTGAAGGAAGTTGGGACGAGCATCTACCGTTGGTGGAGTTTTCATATAATAACAGCTATCATGCTAGTATTGGGATGCCCCCGTATGAAGCTTTATATGGAAGAAAATGCAGGTCACCAGTGTGTTGGAATGAAGTCGGTGAGCGTAAAATTTTGGGTCCAGAGTTGGTTCAGCAAACTAAAGAAAAGATTGAATTGATTCAGAAGAGATTGTTAGCTGCTCAGGATAGGCAAAAGAAGTATGCTGACCAGTCAAGGAAAGATATGAATTTTGAAGAAGGTGACCAAGTGTTGTTAAAGATTTCTCCGTGGAAAGGTATGAGTAGATTTGGCAAGAAAGGAAAGCTTAATCCACGATATATAGGACCTTTTGAAGTTCTGAAGCAAGTTGGGAAAGTTGCATATGAATTGGCTCTACCACCGCAAATGCAACACATTCACAATGTTTTTCACGTGTCTATGCTTCGAAAGTATAATCCTGATATGAGCCATGTGATAGAATATGAACCCTTGGAGATTCAACCTGACTTGTCCTATGTAGAACAGCCTGTAGAAATTCAGGATCGTAAGGATAAAGTTTTAAGGAATAAGTCTGTTAAGCTTGTAAAGGTTTTGTGGAGAAATCCTCGAGTTGAGGAATCCACCTGGGAACTTGAGAGTGAAATGCTCGAGAAGTATCCCTATTTGTTTACTTAGGCTGATTCTGGGGACAGAATCTTGTTAAGGGGGGGAGAATGTAACGATCGAGGTAATTAAATCTATTTGAATAATATGGAGTATATGATTTATGTGTTTTAATGTGTTAAGATATGATATGTGGTGATTTTATATGTCTAGTTGACTGTCTGTTTGACTGTATTATGCTTAAGTGATTTAATTAAGTGATTAATTGATTTTTCATGCTTAATCGAGTAACTGTTTGATTTTTTATAAAATTATTGGTGTGTCCAATAATTATGAAATTTTATATGTAGCTTCTATGTGATTTTAGAGACTTTCTAAAAATGGTGATGTATTTAATTCTAGTCCCAGTGAGTTTATATAAATCTTTTATTCCTGTTTTATTCTAGAGATATTACTCTTCTAAATTCCATATTTAATTATTGGAATGCCCAAAAATCATGAAACCTTTTCCAAAATGTTCCTTATTTATTCTAGGACTTTGGAAAAATAAAAGTTTATTTTATTTGAGCTCAAAATTGTTTTTATGATTTTTCTCCTCTTATTTCCTATTTATGCACTAAAAACTTCAAAGATTTTTAATTAATTCGTTATTCATCAGAAAAATATTTCAAAAATATGGGGAGGCTTCTAAATTCATGATCTTTATTTTAAAAATATAAAAGTTATTTTTGTACTCTGTTTCTATCAAAATTCGAATTATAAATTGTTTTTATTCAGAAAATAGCATATGTGAAATTACGGTTTTGCCCTTGTCTTTGTTTGGTAAAAGCCACCGCCCACTAACTATTTCACTTACTCTGCATCAGCTGTGCTTAGGTCTAGTTCTTGTCTCCATGGCGATTTTCTTGATGCTCTTCGATTTATCTATATATTACTAATGTTCTAGTGATGCCATGTTAATGATTTCTTGTACTACTTGCAATCTTCGAAGCTAGCTATGTTGGTGTATGTATGTGCGTATGCCGTGTATATATATATATCGGGGTTTGAGTTTTGAGTTGCATGCAAAGGGAATTGATAGCATAATCTTGTTCCTAGATGCTAGTTGAGTTGTAAAATGCAAAGATCGGTAGAATTCGTTGAAGGAAACTCGAAAACGAGTACCTCCGGATTTTGCCCCACCGGCGGTGAGCCTCCGGCGAGCTGGTGGCAGGCTGTGATGGATGACCTGAGCCTAAAACCCGTAAACAATGTTTTACATATTTGTTATGTTGCTAAATCGTTTGAATGGCAGTTGCATGTTGAGATTGTAATTTCCGGCCGTAGCTTTGATTTTTCCGATTGATGTTATGTTCATGTTAACAAACTAGTAGCTGTGCTCGATGGTAATGACTTCGTATAGCTTCATTTTGGACTGTTAACAGCTGATTATAATGCTATAAATTCGATTACTCGGTTGTTTAAATTTGAATAGTAGAGTTATGATTTTCCGGCTATGGCTGCATGTTATAGTTCGAGAATTAAGCTTTGGTAGTGACTAATGGAAATGCTAGTGACCGCATTATTATGGTTAAGCAAGTGCTATGTGTTGATTATTATAATTAGTTCGAGAATTGTGGATTATTTGAATAAGTTACTATTCGAATGGTTGTATAAATATTATAATTAAGTTGGGTGTTAATATTTAGTTACAAAAGGGAGAAATCATTAGATGTTATGTGTGTGTAAATTGAATATGAAAATATTTACAATTAATTTGTTCGGCCAAATTGCTAATTTCCATGCTTAGTTAGTAAACAAATTATTTGTGTAGTTTGTATGTGATAATTCGTATGAGCTATGAGGAATTGTAAATATATTGCTTGGAGTTCTTAATTGATTAATTTCGAATATTGTGATGTTTGTTTAGTTGAAATTAACTATATATGCACATATGCTAGTACATGGAGTACAATTGAGTTAAGTGAATGATTAATTGATGTGATTTATTCGAGTGCTATATGTGTATATGAAAACTTGCTTGTCTAGTTAAACGAGTTTAGAAATGTTAATTATGAGATTTATACGAGCATTTCTGTGAAAGGTATGGAATTGATATTATAAAGGGCTAATCATATATGATTGAACGGTTGTTTGTGTCGGTTGTATTCCGACGGATAGTTCCAATTACAGAGGAAGTGCTGTCAAAATTTCTAGAAACTAAAATGATTTTTGTAAAACACAATTGGCACACCACTTCTGTATAGGAAATGCTATCAGTCAGGAATATTGTAGATGATCTAATTGTCTATGTGATACTTGTTTGCCAGTATAGAAGTGATTATAGTAGAATATGTCTACTATGAGTTATATATGTGTGTTAAGGGTTATAATTAACGAAAGGGTAGAGTAGTTAGACGTTAATGAGAACGTCGAGAGTATATAAGATACTGAAATAGTATTATTTTTGTGTAGCTACAAAGGATATTGAGGTGAAGGACAAAGGGAAAGCTAAAGTAGAGAGTTAGTATCTGGTGTAGGCGATCTACCTGTTCCACAGCTGTAGCATTCTATTTGAGGCAAGTAACTACTGCCTAAACTCTTTCAACTGAAACACTGTTTTGTAAACTGCTTTATGACCCTGCAATTGTATTATCTTATCTCAACTGTATTACCTTGTTTCAACTGTTTTAAACTATATCATGTCCTACTTTATTTGCTTTATTTAAACTGCAACCTTATATCGGATTCAATTACACTTTAAACTTTTCAATCCCTGAACTGTTATCGACAACTTATAAACTAGTTTTTCAAATCTTAAACCAGTGATCTTGAACTGTGACTTAGGCTGATACCATTTTCCTTAACTACGTTTCCTTAAACTTTAATCCTGAACTTACCATTTTGCTATTGCCTAATTACTGTCATGAGTAAATGTCTTGCAACTGTTTTTTTTTCAAAACACTTTACTATACCTGTGAATTGACCCTGCAACCTAACTGTACAACTATAGCTTGGTTTTGAATTCCCAATTCATGATTCCAGCTTACCTTACTATAACAGAAACTTGTTTTGAGAATCATCCTGGAATAAATTTTACCTCTGTTCAATGATCTTAAAAATGGATTTAAATATGGAATCCGACTTTCAAGAAGTCTTTTTCATCAAATGATTTGGTAACTTTAAAAAGAAAGGTTTTGATTATTATAGGAATTCCGATCAAAATGGTTTCTGCGGATTCCTATAGGTTGGAGGCGTAAGAGGCCGAGTGACGCCGGTCCAGCACTTTTTTATGTGTAGACTATAATGAGATAGTCAATGGCTATAATGAGATAGCCCAAGGCCAATGGCAATAAGTGCCTTTATGAGTACTCCTTATGTCCAGAGGGACTTTAGTCCGTTATGGGGACTTTACGTGGCTGATCACCCGTATTGTCTGGCGTTGTGAGAAAACTTCAACCAAAATGATTGTTTTAAACAGAAAAGGTCCTAATGAGAGGACAGTTTTATAAATGATTTGAAAAGTAAAAGGTCCTAATGAGAGGACAATTTTATAGATGATTTCAAAAGCAAGGTCCTAATGAGAGGACAGTTTTATAAAATGTTTTGAAAGAATCAATCCTACGGAAAGGATAGTTTTTTTTCAAATGGACTTTGAAATGTTTAGTAATGAATAATGAAATGCCTTGTTATAACCTGTCTTACAGCTTCAACTATCAAATATATCTTGGATGGACCTTGTTTAAAATTGTTATACATTATTTTCCTGTTATCCATCTAACCCTGCAGATTACTCTTATACTTCCACCTGGTTATTATTTTCCAGCTTCTTGTTTATTCTGTACCAGTTATTGAAATTGTTTAACCCTGCCAGCAGTTTTATAAAAGAAAGTTTTGCGAGAAATGATTCCCCTGACTAGTATGTTAATTACAAATTTGGGACAATGAGGTCCAGAAATGATTTAAAGCATGGTTTTGAGAAAAGTCTTTTAAATTATATGTAAGCCTGTAGATCTGTTTTTTTAACCAGTATGGTTACTTGCTGAGCTTTTGTAGCTCATCCTTTTATTTTCTAACATCTACAGCTTTTGAGAATCATGGTCCGTATTAAGCAGACTGCCCGGAAGAACATGTCTTACATGAACTTTGCTAGGCTGGCTGAGAGGGAACAGGTAGGATCGAGGCCGAGTTGGAAGGAAAAGACTTTGTTTAGTCTTGTACTTTATTAGTAGATTTTGAGATGTTTCAGGAGTTGTAATATTATTTTCGTTGATGTAAATTTAAATATAAATGAATGTAGTAGTGTGCTTGTTTCATACCATTACCTTGAAAGGTCCAGGCGAGTAGTCGGGGTCATATTTATGCGTATTTTCTATTATTGTTATTTAGGGTGCATGCATATAGAGTGTCAGTGACGCCCCGATCTAGACCCCGGGTCGGGAGGGCGCCACAATTCTTGACTCATTTGTACATGGAAACAACTTATAAATACTTGTATCATAATTTTTCACTCGTTTGAACTTGAAAACCATTCGTAACAATTTTAGGCTTCATCCTTAACTCGTTCGAACTTGAAAACCACTTCTTCCTTCATTCTTGACTCATTTGTACATGGAAACAAGTTATAAATACTTGTATCATCATTTTTCACTCGTTTGAACTTGAAAACCATTCATAACAATTTTAGGCTTCATTCTTGACTCGTTCGAACTTGAAAACAACTTCTTCCTTCATTCTTGACTCATTTGTACATGGAAACAACTTATAAATACTTGTATCATCATTTTTCACTCATTTGAACTTGAAACCATTCATAAAAATTTTAGGCTTCATTCTTGACTCGTTCGAACTTGAAAATAATTTCTAGCTTCATTCTTGACTCATTTGTTAATGGAAACAACTTATAAAGACTTCTATCATCATTCTTCACTCGTTTGAACTTCAAAACCATTCAAAACAATTTTAGGCTTCATTCTTGACTCGTTCGAACTTGAAAACAACTTCTAGCTTCATTCTTGACACACTTGTACATGGAAACAACTTATAAAGACTTATATCGTCATTCTTCACTCGTTTGAACTTGAAAACCATTCAAAACAATTTTAGGCTTCATTCTTGACTCGTTCGAACTTGAAAACAACTTCTATGATCATTCTTGACTCATTTGTACATGGAAATAACTTATAAAGACTTGTATCATTATTGTTCACTCGTTTGAACTTGAAACAATTCAAAACAATTTTAGGCTTCATTCTTGACTCGTTCGAACTTGAAACCAACTTCTAGCTTCATTCTTGACTCATTTGTACATGGAAACAACTTATAAATACTTGTATCATAATTTTTCACTCGTTTGAACTTGAAAACCATTCGTAAGAATTTTAGGCTTCATCCTTGACTCGTTCGAACTTGAAAACCACTTCTTCCTTCATTCTTGACTCATTTGTACATGGAAACAACTTATAAATACTTGTATCATCATTTTTCACTCGTTTGAACTTGAAAACCATTCATAACAATTTTAGGCTTCATTCTTGACTCGTTCGAACTTGAAAACAACTTCTTCCTTCATTCTTGACTCATTTGTACATGGAAACAACTTATAAATACTTGTATCATCATTTTTCACTCGTTTGAACTTGAAACCATTCATAAAAATTTTAGGCTTCATTCTTGACTCGTTCGAACTTGAAAACAATTTCTAGCTTCATTCTTGACTCATTTGTTAATGGAAACAACTTATAAAGACTTCTATCATCATTCTTCACTCGTTTGAACTTCAAAACCATTCAAAACAATTTTAGGCTTCATTCTTGACTCGTTCGAACTTGAAAACAACTTCTAGCTTCATTCTTGACACACTTGTACATGGAAACAACTTATAAAGACTTATATCGTCATTCTTCACTCGTTTGAACTTGAAAACCATTCATAACAATTTTAGGCTTCATTCTTGACTCGTTCGAACTTGAAAACAACTTCTAAATTCATTCTTGAATCATTTATACATGGAAACAACTTATAAATACTTGTATCATCATTTTTCACTCGTTTGAACTTAAAACCATTCAAAATAATTTTAGGCTTCATTCTTGACTCGTTCGAACTTGAAAACAACTTCTAGCATCATTCTTGACTCATTTGTACATGGAAACAACTTATAAAGACTTGTATCATCATTGTTCACTCGTTTGAATTTAAAACCATTCAAAATAATTTTAGGCTTCATTCTTGACTCGTTCGAACTTGAAAACAACTTCTAACATCATTCTTGACTCATTTGTACATGAAAACAACTTATAAACACATGTATCATATTTTTTTACTCTTCTTGAACTTCAAAACCATTCAAAACAATTTTAGGCTTCATTCTTGACTCGTTCGAACTTGAAAACAATTTCTAGCTTCATTCTTGACTCATTTGTTAATGGAAACAACTTATAAAGACTTGTATCATCATTCTTCACTCGTTTGAACTTAAAAACCATTCATAACAATTTTATGCTTCATTCTTGACTCGTTCGAACTTGAAAACAACTTCTAGCTTCATTCTTGACACACTTGTACATGGAAACAACTTATAAAGACTTATATCGTCATTCTTCACTCGTTTGAACTTGAAAACCATTCATAACAATTTTAGGCTTCATTCTTGACTCGTTCGAACTTGAAAACAACTTCTAAATTCATTCTTGACTCATTTATACATGGAAACAACTTATAAATACTTGTATCATCATTTTTCACTCGTTTGAATTTAAAACCATTCAAAATAATTTTAGGCTTCATTCTTGACTCGTTCGAACTTGAAAACAACTTCTAGCATCATTCTTGACTCATTTGTACATGGAAACAACTTATAAAGACTTGTATCATCATTGTTCACTCGTTTGAATTTAAAACCATTCAAAATAATTTTAGGCTTCATTCTTGACTCGTTCGAACTTGAAAACAACTTCTAGCATCATTCTTGACTCATTTGTACATGGAAACAACTTATAAACACATGTATCATATTTTTTTACTCTTCTTGAACTTCAAAACCATTCAAAACAATTTTAGGCTTCATTCTTGACTCGTTCGAACTTGAAAACAATTTCTAGCTTCATTCTTGACTCATTTGTTAATGGAAACAACTTATAAAGACTTGTATCATCATTCTTCACTCGTTTGAACTTAAAAACCATTCATAACAATTTTAGGCTTCATTCTTGACTCGTTCGAACTTGAAAACAACTTCTAGCTTCATTCTTGACACACTTGTACATGGAAACAACTTATAAAGACTTATATCGTCATTCTTCACACGTTTGAACTTGAAAACCATTCAAAACAATTTTAGGCTTCATTCTTGACTCTTTCGAACTTGAAAACAAATTTTAGCTTCATTCTTGACTCATTTGTACATGGAAACAACCTATAAAGACTTGTATCATCATTGTTCACTCATTTGAACTTAAAACCATTCAAAACAATTTTAGGCTTCATTCTTGACTCGTTCGAACTTGAAAACAACTTCTAGCATCATTCTTGACTCATTTGTACATGGAAACAACTTATAAATACATGTATCATATTTTTTTACTCTTCTTGAACTTCAAAACCATTCAAAACAATTTTAGGCTTCATTCTTGACTCTTTCGAACTTGAAAACAAATTTTAGCTTCATTCTTGACTCATTTGTACATGGAAACAACCTATAAAGACTTGTATCATCATTGTTCACTCATTTGAACTTAAAACCATTCAAAACAATTTTAGGCTTCATTCTTGACTCGTTCGAACTTGAAAACAACTTCTAGCATCATTCTTGACTCATTTGTACATGGAAACAACTTATAAACACATGTATCATATTTTTTTACTCTTCTTGAACTTCAAAACCATTCAAAACAATTTTAGGCTTCATTCTTGACTCGTTCGAACTTGAAAACAAATTTTAGCTTCATTCTTGACTAATTTGTACATGGAAACAACTTATAAAGACTTGTATCATCATTGTTCACTCATTTGAATTTAAAACCATTCAAAATAATTTTAGGCTTCATTCTTGACTCGTTCGAACTTGAAAACAACTTCTAGCATCATTCTTGACTCATTTGTACATGGAAACAACTTATAAACACATGTATCATATTTTTTTACTCTTCTTGAACTTCAAAACCATTCAAAACAATTTTAGGCTTCATTCTTGACTCGTTCGAACTTGAAAACAAATTTTAGCTTCATTCTTGACTCATTTGCACATGGAAACAACCTATAAAGACTTGTATCATCATTGTTCACTCATTTGAACTTAAAACCATTCAAAACAATTTTAGGCTTCATTCTTGACTCGTTCGAACTTGAAAACAACTTCTAGCATCATTCTTGACTCATTTGTACATGGAAACAACTTATAAACACATGTATCATATTGTTTTACTCTTCTTGAACTTCAAAACCATTCAAAAAAATTTTAGGCTTCATTCTTGACTCGTTCGAACTTGAAAACAACTTCTAAATTCATTCTTGACTCATTTATACATGGAAACAACTTATAAATACTTGTATCATCATTTTTCACTCGTTTGAACTTAAAACCATTCAAAATAATTTTAGGCTTCATTCTTGACTCGTTCGAACTTGAAAACAACTTCTAGCATCATTCTTGACTCATTTGTACATGGAAATAACTTATAAACACATGTATCATATTTTTTTACTCTTCTTGAACTTCAAAACCATTCAAAACAATTTTAGGCTTCATTCTTGACTCGTTCGAACTTGAAAACAAATTTTAGCTTCATTCTTGACTCATTTGTACATAGAAACAACTTATAAAGACTTGTATCAGTATTGTTCACTCGTTTGAACTTGAAACAATTCAAAACAATTTTAGGCTTCATTCTTGACTCGTTCGAACTTGAAAACAACTTCTTCCTTCATTCTTGACTCATTTGTACATGGAAACAACTTATAAATTCTTGTATCATCATTTTTCACTCGTTTGAACTTGAAAACCATTCATAACAATTTTAGGCTTCATTCTTGACTCGTTCGAACTTGAAAACAACTTCTAATTTCATTCTTGACTCCTTTGTACATGGAAACAACTTATAAATACTTGTATCAGCATTTTTCACTCGTTTGAACTTGAAACCATTCAAAACAATTTTAGGCTTCATTCTTGACTCGTTCGAACTTGAAAACAATTTCTAACTTCATTCTTGACTCATTTGTACATGGAAACAACTTATAGAAATACAAGTTGCTGCAAGAAGGTGTCGAAATTCAATGGCCAGGTAGTGGTTAGAACTCGATACCGCCCATGCTCCTTCAGAGATAATAGAGTTAATCCTTGCAAATCTACTGGACTCAACAATAGAAATGATTTCTTCACCAAAATGATCAATCAGAGGTTTACGAACAAGCCAAGGCTCGTGCCATAAAAGAAAATCAGAGTTGGGACCAACCTTGTAAGTGATAAATCGCAAGGCTTCATCTCTTACATTCATGATTTTACGGACATTCCAAGAACACATATGAGGAATACTAGCTGTCCAGAATGATTTATTTTTAAAGAGACAATTATGTAGCCAAAGCAACCATAGAGAATCTCTATTAGGTTGTGTAATGCGCCAGACCTGTGTCAAAATTGCAGCCTTGTTCCATTCAAGAGGGTCACGAATACCTAAACCACCCTCAGATTTTAAGAGGCAACAGTCACTCCAGGCAACTTTATGGTGCGCAGAAGAATTATAATTCCCACCCCAGAGAAATTTTGCCATAAACGACCGAATTTGCTTCAAAACACCTTTAGGTAAAAAGAGATAAGCTGACCAATACCCCTGAATGCTTATCAAGATAGATTTTAACAATTGAAGACGCCCTGCAAGCTTTAGGAATCTGGAAGTCCAGTTGTCAATCCTGGAGCATAATTTATGAACTAAAGGAATGCAATCTGCAGTTTTCAATCTAGAAGAGATGAGGGGCAAACCAAGGTAACTAATAGGAAGAGTACCCAGTTGAAACCCAGTACAGCTCAGAGTAGAATCAATGATCTCACTAGCCACATTGCCAAAGAAACACATACTCTTTGCTTGATTTGGAGTTAAGCCAGACATATTAGAAAATCTATGGACTGCACGGCAAATGGCATCAATAGAAACTTGGTCACCGTTGCAAAACAGAAAAATATCATCTGCAAAGATTAAGTGAGTTAGCTTGATCTCCTTGGTACGCCAGTGATAAGAAAAAGAAGGATTATTACTCAAATCATGATGAAGAACTCGAGTTAAAACCTCCATTGCTATCACAAAGAGATAAGGTGAGAGCGGGTCTCCCTGTCTTAATCCAGATTTGCTTTGGAAAAAACCCTCCAAGGAACCATTGATTTTTATAGAAATCATGCTACTAGTAACACAAACTTTAACCCAGTTTATAAAGATGTTAGGAAAGCCCATACGAGTCATGACCGCAAATAAGAAATCCCAGCATAAAGAATCAAATGCTTTGTGAATATCTAGTTTGATTGCACATCTCGATGGCCCAGATTGAAGATGGTAATCTTTACAAAGAGCTTGGGCCAACATGATATTATCACCAATGCTTCGAAGAGGGACGAAAGCAGATTGATTCTTAGAAATTAAAAAAGGCATCAGCAACTTCATCCTAGCTGACAACAATTTTGAAATACACTTATAGAGCGTGTTGCAGCAAGAGATAGGCCGAAACTGGCTTAAGTTTGAAGGCCCATCAACTTTCGGGATCAGGGTTATAGCTGTGGAGTTAATGATCCGAGGCAGGTGATTAGTTTGAAAGAAACTTAAAATAGCTTGAGTGACATCTGTCCCCACAACAGACCAGGCTGCAACATAGAACTCTGGAGAGAATCCATCAGGACCAGGGCTTTTGTTCCTTGCCATTGATTTAAAGGTAAGCAGGACATCATTGGGAGTGAAAGGAGCTAGCAGCTCCTCCTTTTGGGAGTGTGAGAGGTGAGGAAGCTCCACATCAGCATCAAGATCAAGCACATTAGAAGAGGATCCTAGAATCGTTTTGAAGTAATCAACAGCCAATTTTGAGATTTCCCTGTGACTAGTAACAATGTTCCCATTGGCATCTTCCAATGCTAGAATTTTGTTAACATTCCACCTATTTTTACAAGCATTAAAGAAGAATTTATTATTTCCTTCTCCAAGATGAAGCCAATTAATCCGAGATTTCTGCTGTAATAAATTTTCTTCACATTGCAGGGCCTGAGAAAGTTCGAAGCAGAGTTTATCCTCCTCAAGACGCTGCTCTCGGGAAGGAGAGAGAGGCAAAGCCGCTTGGAACTGAAGAAGAGAATGTCTGGCACATAAAACTTTATCATGAATATCACCTCCTGACCGATTAAGAGAAATGAGGGCCTGTTTGACAATACGGAGCTTTTTAGTCAATATAAACCAGGGGTCCCCTTCTACAATCACATTCCACGCATTAGCTACAGTGGAAAGAAAATCTCGAGAGTCAATAACATGTTGAAACACCTGGAAAGGTTTTTTAAATTTTTCTCTGGGAATACCAAGAGTAACCATTGCAGGACTATGATCTGAGAGGCCTCGAGGAAGAAATTGAGCATGAGAGAGACCAAAAGTAGATAACCATGAAGCATTAACCAGGACCCTGTCTAGCTTTTTTGTGACTGGAGCATCAATACTACTATCCCACCAAGTGTGAAAAGCACCTGAAAAATTGAGGTCAGTGGCTCCAGAATTTGCTAGGAACTCATGAAAATCAGTCATACCAGTAGTCCAAGAACCTCCACTCATTTCACCCAGGTTCAAGCAAACATTAAAATCACCAGCAATACCCCACGGAGAGTTCGCTGCAACATAAGATCTCTGAAAAGAAAGGAGGCTAGACCAAAGAGGTCTCCTCTCAATATATGTATTATATGCATAAACAAAAGAAACATAGCAGTGCTCCTGAGTATCAATACGAGTAACAGAACAAGAAACATGTTGAGCTGAGGTAACAAGAGGAACAACTGTCCAAAGAGAGGGATCCCAACCCACCCAAATACGACCATTATGGTTGAAATCATAGTTAAAATGCCAATTAAAAGTGCGAGACAAACGAGAAGAAATATAACTAGAGGATTCTTTTTTAACGTGCGTTTCTAAAATAGCAAAAAGGCCAATTTTATTAATGCTTAAGAAATCCTTCATATAGGAAACCTTATTATTGAGGCCACGAATATTATAAGCACCAAAATCCATAAATTATAATAAAGGAGGAGAGGGAGACCCTCTTAGAGATTTTTTACGCTTCTTTTTCTGGGATTTAGACAGCTTAGAAATCATAGAATGAGTATCACCATGCTTCTTGGCAATTTCATCAACAACAACATTCAAAAAATTCTTTGGTAGAGCAGGAGACTCCAAGTTAGGGGACAATGGTTCTGGAGAAGCCAATTTACCAGCTAAATTTGATGGCCCTGGAGAATGCAAAGATGAATTGCGCTTGTACGAAACCTTAGTCCAATCTTCCTCAGCCTGACCAGATTCATTAGGTGGTGGAACACACTTCTCGTTGTTATTGTCACCAAGATGCACAGAATTGTTTTGCAATTTTCCACTTTCACCAATTACGCTTTCAGTTTTCAATTTAGAATCCGATTTTGCCACCCACACTCGTTTAACTATAGGGCAAGCTGAGACTGGATGCCCAAGACAATTACATCCTGAACAAACCAAAGGCTTTTGAGCATAGTCAACATGAACTTCAACAACCGTTTTTACCCCCAAACAATTAAGATCTGTAACTGGAATTTTGTCAGGCAAGGTGTCACCCACTTTGTATTCAACACACATACGAGCAAATGGGAGAATTTCCAGCTGGGAGGTTAACTTATCGGCACAGAGCGGCTTACCAATGACACTAGCAATACTACTAAGCCCATCTTTTGTCCAATAACAGTCAGGAATGTTGCTTAATTTAACCCAAATAGGGAGACTAGAGATTTTAGTTTCACCAACAGTAGAGCCCCAATCAGTCAAAACAACTGGTCTTCTGTTGAAATGCCAGGTCCCCCTAGCTAGAATAGCAGTTTTATTTGCTAAGCTAGAGAATCTAAAGATAAACGTAGAGGTGTTTTTCTGAAAAACTTTCTCTAGACCTCTAGAACTCCATAACTTTCTAGCAATATCGTCTACCGAGTTAAAACTAAGTGTGCCTTTAGTAAAAACTCCAACAATACAAAATTTAAACTTTTCTAAGCCTTTCTTCAGAATATCATCAGGAGGGGTAACAGTGGAACAACCAGGAGGAAGAGGAATATAGTCGAATGTTACCTCATTCACAGTGGGGGTAGCATCATTTACAACCTGTTTCCAAGACTTTTTTGGCTGCACATCTGGATACTGAGTTGGTTCTGCATGTGGTGAACCTGGCTTGGGGGTGGAAGCAATATTTCTGGGACTTTGTTTCACATCTGGTCTCAACTTCGGCAAACCATTGTCATCTCTGTTTAAAGGTGGGGAGATAAAGCCAACATCATTTAGTTGGATATCATTATCCACATCTTCCAACGAAAACCCCTTAGCAATAAGATAGTTTTGCAGATCTAGCACTCTTTTACGGTCTCTAGAAGCAATTTCTTGTTCATACTTAAGACGCTGTAACTGGGCTTCTTGTATCTCATTTCTGTCCTCAACCCACTTTCGAGCTGCACGAGGGCTAAGAGTATCATTCGAGCTTTCAGATTGCACATCCTCCACTATTGGAATACCTCCAGGTAAAGAGCTAGCTTTAGCTTTCGAAGAGAAAGCACAAAACCCACCCTCGCCTACCTCTAAATCCATCTCAGAAGCTTGAGCTTTATAGAACACATCCCCCTTATCATTAACAGTGATAATAAAACCCGGGCGTGGCGGAAAACGAAGATCCATGACATCCGAAAGAGTCGGAAAACCAGACTCTTCCAACCTTAAACCATCGTGGTCACAAGGAACCCCAACTGAGTCCACATTAGACATGGCTGAAAGAACAAACAAAGAAACACAAAAGAACAGAGAAGAAGAGATATAAGAAATATATAAAGAAATATAGGTGTTTAGGAGAGAGGAAGGAAGGGGCGAAAAGAGGTGGATTTGTGAAGGGAAGTATAGATCTGATGAAAAGAGGTGATAGAAGAAACGCGGCTGAAAGAAAAGGGGATAGGGTTAGAACATTAACCTAGAGAGAAGGGAGA
Organism: Oenanthe sinensis; assembly: GCA_028671895.1. Lineage (NCBI taxonomy): Eukaryota > Viridiplantae > Streptophyta > Magnoliopsida > Apiales > Apiaceae > Oenanthe > Oenanthe sinensis. Next base: position 282,030 of record JAPMAC010000219.1, read on the forward strand.
GGAAATAGCTAGAGAGAGAAACATAATTTTTTTTCAAACATCATCACCACCTCCGTGGATTAATGCAGTTTGGCATCCCATGGAAATACAAAAGTGTGCAATCTTTTTGTGGCTTGCCCTTCGAAATCGGCTGTTAACAAAAGATAGAATGCTTGCCTATGGTTTTACTGTGGATGCAACCTGTGTCCTTTGCAGGAGTAATGCAGAAACCGCAGAGCATCTCTTTACTTCTTGTCCATACACTTCTATTCTTTTGCACGGGTGTCCGATTGATGTGAACAATTCCTGGAATGAATGGCAGAACGGCAACTTTCTCTTAATTCCCAGCTCAAGCATATGCGGTAATTTGACATACCTATTCATCTCGGTGATGATTTATAATGTATGGCAGGAAAGAAACAATCGTATTCATCATAATGGCAGGTTCAGGGATGCATTTCAATTATTGGCAGTTACTAAGCGAATGGTCAAAGAGCGTGTCTATTCTTCAGTAAAATTTAGAAAACAAATTGCAAGGGACCCCACCCTCAGTCTCCTTTTGTATTAATTGTTATTTGCTTGTATTGCTTTATTTTCGAATGGGCTTTTAGGATTTCTTCTTTGCCTTAGGCATAGTTTTTATTTCTAGCCTGTGCTTCCTGGGGTATGCCCCTTGTAGCTTGTCTCCTTGTTCTTTTAATTTATTTATTTAGCAAAAAAAAAAGAAACAACTTATAAAGACTTGTATTATCATTGTTCACTCGTTTGAACTTAAAACCATTCAAAATAATTTTAGGCTTCATTCTTGACTCGTTCGAACTTGAAAACAACTTCTAGCATCATTCTTGACTCATTTATACCTGGAAACAACTTATAAAGACTTGTATCATTATTGTTCACTCGTTTGTACTTGAAACCATTCAAAACAATTTTAGGCTTCATTCTTGACTCGTTCGAACTTGAAAACAACTTCTATGATCATTCTTGACTCATTTGTACATGGAAACAACTTATAATGACTTGTATCATTATTGTTCACTCGTTTGAACTTGAAACAATTCAAAACAATTTTAGGCTTCATTCTTGACTCGTTCGAACTTGAAACCAAGTTCTAGCTTCATTCTTGACTCATTTGTACATGGAAACAACTTATAAATACTTGTATCATAATTTTTCACTCGTTTGAACTTGAAAACCATTCGTAACAATTTTAGGCTTCATCCTTAACTCGTTCGAACTTGAAAACCACTTCTTCCTTCATTCTTGACTCATTTGTACATGGAAACAACTTATAAATACTTGTATCATCATTTTTCACTCGTTTGAACTTGAAAACCATTCATAACAATTTTAGGCTTCATTCTTGACTCGTTCGAACTTGAAAACAACTTCTTCCTTCATTCTTGACTCATTTGTACATGGAAACAACTTATAAATACTTGTATCATCATTTTTCACTCATTTGAACTTGAAACCATTCATAAAAATTTTAGGCTTCATTCTTGACTCGTTCGAACTTGAAAATAATTTCTAGCTTCATTCTTGACTCATTTGTTAATGGAAACAACTTATAAAGACTTCTATCATCATTCTTCACTCGTTTGAACTTCAAAACCATTCAAAACAATTTTAGGCTTCATTCTTGACTCGTTCGAACTTGAAAACAACTTCTAGCTTCATTCTTGACACACTTGTACATGGAAACAACTTATAAAGACTTATATCGTCATTCTTCACTCGTTTGAACTTGAAAACCATTCAAAACAATTTTAGGCTTCATTCTTGACTCGTTCGAACTTGAAAACAACTTCTATGATCATTCTTGACTCATTTGTACATGGAAACAACTTATAAAGACTTGTATCATTATTGTTCACTCGTTTGAACTTGAAACAATTCAAAACAATTTTAGGCTTCATTCTTGACTCGTTCGAACTTGAAACCAACTTCTAGCTTCATTCTTGACTCATTTGTACATGGAAACAACTTATAAATACTTGTATCATAATTTTTCACTCGTTTGAACTTGAAAACCATTCGTAACAATTTTAGGCTTCATCCTTGACTCGTTCGAACTTGAAAACCACTTCTTCCTTCATTCTTGACTCATTTGTACATGGAAACAACTTATAAATACTTGTATCATCATTTTTCACTCGTTTGAACTTGAAAACCATTCATAACAATTTTAGGCTTCATTCTTGACTCGTTCGAACTTGAAAACAACTTCTTCCTTCATTCTTGACTCATTTGTACATGGAAACAACTTATAAATACTTGTATCATCATTTTTCACTCGTTTGAACTTGAAACCATTCATAAAAATTTTAGGCTTCATTCTTGACTCGTTCGAACTTGAAAACAATTTCTAGCTTCATTCTTGACTCATTTGTTAATGGAAACAACTTATAAAGACTTCTATCATCATTCTTCACTCGTTTGAACTTCAAAACCATTCAAAACAATTTTAGGCTTCATTCTTGACTCGTTCGAACTTGAAAACAACTTCTAGCTTCATTCTTGACACACTTGTACATGGAAACAACTTATAAAGACTTATATCGTCATTCTTCACTCGTTTGAACTTGAAAACCATTCATAACAATTTTAGGCTTCATTCTTGACTCGTTCGAACTTGAAATCAACTTCTAAATTCATTCTTGACTCATTTATACATGGAAACAACTTATAAATACTTGTATCATCATTTTTCACTCGTTTGAACTTAAAACCATTCAAAATAATTTTAGGCTTCATTCTTGACTCGTTCGAACTTGAAAACAACTTCTAGCATCATTCTTGACTCATTTGTACATGGAAATAACTTATAAACACATGTATCATATTTTTTTACTCTTCTTGAACTTCAAAACCATTCAAAACAATTTTAGGCTTCATTCTTGACTCGTTCGAACTTGAAAACAAATTTTAGCTTCATTCTTGACTCATTTGTTAATGGAAACAACTTATAAAGACTTCTATCATCATTCTTCACTCGTTTGAACTTCAAAACCATTCAAAACAATTTTAGGCTTCATTCTTGACTCGTTCGAACTTGAAAACAACTTCTAGCTTCATTCTTGACACACTTGTACATGGAAACAACTTATAAAGACTTATATCGTCATTCTTCACTCGTTTGAACTTGAAAACCATTCATAACAATTTTAGGCTTCATTCTTAACTCGTTCGAACTTGAAAATAACTTCTAATTTCGTTCTTGACTCCTTTGTACATGGAAACAACTTATAAATACTTGTATCAGCATTTTTCACTCGTTTGAACTTGAAACCATTCAAAACAATTTTAGACTTCATTCTTGACTCGTTCGAACTTGAAAACAATTTCTAACTTCATTCTTGACTCATTTGTACATGGAAACAACTTATAAAGACTTGTATTATCATTGTTCACTCGTTTGAACTTAAAACCATTCAAAATAATTTTAGGCTTCATTCTTGACTCGTTCGAACTTGAAAACAACTTCTAGCATCATTCTTGACTCATTTGTACCTGGAAACAACTTATAAAGACTTGTATCATTATTGTTCACTCGTTTGTACTTGAAACCATTCAAAACAATTTTAGGCTTCATTCTTGACTCGTTCGAACTTGAAAACAACTTCTATGATCATTCTTGACTCATTTGTACATGGAAACAACTTATAAAGACTTGTATCATTATTGTTCACTCGTTTGAACTTGAAACAATTCAAAACAATTTTAGGCTTCATTCTTGACTCGTTCGAACTTGAAACCAACTTCTAGCTTCATTCTTGACTCATTTGTACATGGAAACAACTTATAAATACTTGTATCATAATTTTTCACTCGTTTGAACTTGAAAACCATTCGTAACAATTTTAGGCTTCATCCTTGACTCGTTCGAACTTGAAAACCACTTCTTCCTTCATTCTTGACTCATTTGTACATGGAAACAACTTATAAATACTTGTATCATCATTTTTCACTCGTTTGAACTTGAAAACCATTCATAACAATTTTAGGATTCATTCTTGACTCGTTCGAACTTGAAAACAACTTCTTCCTTCATTCTTGACTCATTTGTACATGGAAACAACTTATAAATACTTGTATCATCATTTTTCACTCGTTTGAACTTGAAACCATTCATAAAAATTTTAGGCTTCATTCTTGACTCGTTCGAACTTGAAAACAATTTCTAGCTTCATTCTTGACTCATTTGTTAATGGAAACAACTTATAAAGACTTCTATCATCATTCTTCACTCGTTTGAACTTCAAAACCATTCAAAACAATTTTAGGCTTCATTCTTGACTCGTTCGAACTTGAAAACAACTTCTAGCTTCATTCTTGACACACTTGTACATGGAAACAACTTATAAAGACTTATATCGTCATTCTTCACTCGTTTGAACTTGAAAACCATTCATAACAATTTTAGGCTTCATTCTTGACTCGTTCGAACTTGAAAACAACTTCTAAATTCATTCTTGACTAATTTATACATGGAAACAACTTATAAATACTTGTATCATCATTTTTCACTCGTTCGAACTTAAAACCATTCAAAATAATTTTAGGCTTCATTCTTGACTCGTTCGAACTTGAAAACAACTTCTAGCATCATTCTTGACTCATTTGTACATGGAAATAACTTATAAACACATGTATCATATTTTTTTACTCTTCTTGAACTTCAAAACCATTCAAAACAATTTTAGGCTTCATTCTTGACTCGTTCGAACTTGAAAACAAATTTTAGCTTCATTCTTGACTCATTTGTACATTGAAACAACTTATAAAGACTTGTATCAGTATTGTTCACTCGTTTGAACTTGAAACAATTCAAAACAATTTTAGGCTTCATTCTTGACTCGTTCGAACTTGAAAACAACTTCTTCCTTCATTCTTGACTCATTTGTACATGGAAACAACTTATAAATTCTTGTATCATCATTTTTCACTCGTTTGAACTTGAAAACCATTCATAACAATTTTAGGCTTCATTCTTAACTCGTTCGAACTTGAAAACAACTTCTAATTTCATTCTTGACTCCTTTGTACATGGAAACAACTTATAAATACTTGTATCGGCTTTTTTCACTCGTTTGAACTTGAAACCATTCAAAACAATTTTAGACTTCATTCTTGACTCGTTCGAACTTGAAAACAATTTCTAACTTCATTCTTGACTCATTTGTACATGGAAACAACTTATAAAGACTTGTATTATCATTGTTCACTCGTTTGAAGTTAAAACCATTCAAAATAATTTTAGGCTTCATTCTTTACTCGTTCGAACTTGAAAACAACTTCTAGCATCATTCTTGACTCATTTGTACCTGGAAACAACTTATAAAGACTTGTATCATTATTGTTCACTCGTTTGTACTTGAAACCATTCAAAACAATTTTAGGCTTCATTCTTGACTCGTTCGAACTTGAAAACAACTTCTATGATCATTCTTGACTCATTTGTACATGGAAACAACTTATAAAGACTTGTATCATTATTGTTCACTCGTTTGAACTTGAAACAATTCAAAACAATTTTAGGCTTCATTCTTGACTCGTTCGAACTTGAAACCAACTTCTAGCTTCATTCTTTACTCATTTGTACATGGAAACAACTTATAAATACTTGTATCATAATTTTTCACTCGTTTGAACTTGAAAACCATTCGTAACAATTTTAGGCTTCATCCTTGACTCGTTCGAACTTGAAAACCACTTCTTCCTTCATTCTTGACTCATTTGTACATGGAAACAACTTATAAATACTTGTATCATCATTTTTCACTCGTTTGAACTTGAAAACCATTCATAACAATTTTAGGCTTCATTCTTGACTCGTTCGAACTTGAAAACAACTTCTTCCTTCATTCTTGACCCATTTGTACATGGAAACAACTTATACTTGTATCATCATTTTTCACTCGTTTGAACTTGAAACCATTCATAAAAATTTTAGGCTTCATTCTTGACTCGTTCGAACTTGAAAACAATTTCTAGCTTCATTCTTGACTCATTTGTTAATGGAAACAACTTATAAAGACTTCTATCATCATTCTTCACTCGTTTGAACTTCAAAACCATTCATAACAATTTTAGGCTTCATTCTTGACTCGTTCGAACTTGAAAACAACTTCTAGCTTCATTCTTGACACACTTGTACATGGAAACAACTTATAAAGACTTATATCGTCATTCTTCACTCGTTTGAACTTGAAAACCATTCATAACAATTTTAGGCTTCATTCTTGACTCGTTCGAACTTGAAAACAACTTCTAAATTCATTCTTGACTCATTTATACATGGAAACAACTTATAAATACTTATATCATCATTTTTCACTCGTTTGAACTTAAAACCATTCAAAATAATTTTAGGCTTCATTCTTGACTCGTTCGAACTTGAAAACAACTTCTAGCATCATTCTTGACTCATTTGTACATGGAAATAACTTATAAACACATGTATCATATTTTTTTACTCTTCTTGAACTTCAAAACCATTCAAAACAATTTTAGGCTTCATTCTTGACTCGTTCGAACTTGAAAACAAATTTTAGCTTCATTCTTGACTCATTTGTACATAGAAACAACTTATAAAGACTTGTATCAGTATTGTTCACTCGTTTGAACTTGAAACAATTCAAAACAATTTTAGGCTTCATTCTTGACTCGTTCGAACTTGAAAACAACTTCTTCCTTCATTCTTGACTCATTTGTACATGGAAACAACTTATAAATTCTTGTATCATCATTTTTCACTCGTTTGAACTTGAAAACCATTCATAACAATTTTAGGCTTCATTCTTAACTCGTTCGAACTTGAAAACAACTTCTAATTTCATTCTTGACTCCTTTGTACATGGAAACAACTTATAAATACTTGTATCAGCATTTTTCACTCGTTTGAACTTGAAACCATTCAAAACAATTTTAGACTTCATTCTTGACTCGTTCGAACTTGAAAACAATTTCTAACTTCATTCTTGACTCATTTGTACATGGAAACAACTTATAAAGACTTGTATTATCATTGTTCACTCGTTTGAAGTTAAAACCATTCAAAATAATTTTAGGCTTCATTCTTTACTCGTTCGAACTTGAAAACAACTTCTAGCATAATTCTTGACTCATTTGTACCTGGAAACAACTTATAAAGACTTGTATCATTATTGTTCACTCGTTTGTACTTGAAACCATTCAAAACAATTTTAGGCTTCATTCTTGACTCGTTCGAACTTGAAAACAACTTCTATGATCATTCTTGACTCATTTGTACATGGAAACAACTTATAAAGACTTGTATCATTATTGTTCACTCGTTTGAACTTGAAACAATTCAAAACAATTTTAGGCTTCATTCTTGACTCGTTCGAACTTGAAACCAACTTCTAGCTTCATTCTTGACTCATTTGTACATGGAAACAACTTATAAATACTTGTATCATAATTTTTCACTCGTTTGAACTTGAAAACCATTCGTAACAATTTTAGGCTTCATCCTTGACTCGTTCGAACTTGAAAACCACTTCTTCCTTCATTCTTGACTCATTTGTACATGGAAACAACTTATAAATACTTGTATCATCATTTTTCACTCGTTTGAACTTGAAAACCATTCATAACAATTTTAGGCTTCATTCTTGACTCGTTCGAACTTGAAAACAACTTCTTCCTTCATTCTTGACCCATTTGTACATGGAAACAACTTATAAATACTTGTATCATCATTTTTCACTCGTTTGAACTTGAAACCATTCATAAAAATTTTAGGCTTCATTCTTGACTCGTTCGAACTTGAAAACAATTTCTAGCTTCATTCTTGACTCATTTGTTAATGGAAACAACTTATAAAGACTTCTATCATCATTCTTCACTCGTTTGAACTTAAAAATCATTCATAACAATTTTAGGCTTCATTCTTGACTCGTTCGAACTTGAAAACAACTTCTAGCTTCATTCTTGACACACTTGTACATGGAAACAACTTATAAAGACTTATATCGTCATTCTTCACTCGTTTGAACTTGAAAACCATTCATAACAATTTTAAGCTTCATTCTTGACTCGTTCGAACTTGAAAACAACTTCTAAATTCATTCTTGACTCAGTTATACATGGAAACAACTTATAAATACTTGTATCATCATTTTTCACTCGTTTGAACTTGAAAACCATTCATAACAATTTTAGGCTTCATTCTTGACTCGTTCGAACTTGAAAACAACTTCTAAATTCATTCTTGACTCATTTATACATGGAAACAACTTATAAATACTTGTATCATCATTTTTCACTCGTTTGAACTTAAAACCATTCAAAATAATTTTAGGCTTCATTCTTGACTCGTTCGAACTTGAAAACAACTTCTAGCATCATTCTTGACTCATTTGTACATGGAAATAACTTATAAACACATGTATCATATTTTTTTACTCTTCTTGAATTTCAAAACCATTCAAAACAATTTTAGGCTTCATTCTTGAATCGTTCGAACTTGAAAACAAATTTTAGCTTCATTCTTGACTCATTTATACATGGAAACAACTTATAAATACTTGTATCATCATTTTTCACTCGTTTGAACTTAAAACCATTCAAAATAATTTTAGGCTTCATTCTTGACTCGTTCGAACTTGAAAACAACTTCTAGCATCATTCTTGACTCATTTATACATGGAAATAACTTATAAACACATGTATCATATTTTTTTACTCTTCTGAACTTGAAAACCATTCATAACAATTTTAGGCTTCATTCTTGACTCGTTCGAACTTGAAAACAACTTCTAATTTCATTCTTGACTCCTTTGTACATGGAAACAACTTATAAATACTTGTATCAGCATTTTTCACTCGTTTGAACTTGAAACCATTCAAAACAATTTTAGGCTTCATTCTTGACTCATTCGAACTTGAAAACAATTTCTAACTTCATTCTTGACTCATTTGTACATGGAAACAACTTATAAAGACTTGTATTATCATTGTTCACTCGTTTGAACTTAAAACCATTCAAAATAATTTTAGGCTTCATTCTTGACTCGTTCGAACTTGAAAACAACTTCTAGCTTCATTCTTGACACACTTGTACATGGAAACAACTTATAAAGACTTATATCGTCATTCTTCACTCGTTTGAACTTGTAAACCATTCATAACAATTTTAAGCTTCATTCTTGACTCGTTCGAACTTGAAAACAACTTCTAAATTCATTCTTGACTCATTTATACATGGAAACAACTTATAAATACTTGTATCATCATTTTTCACTCGTTTGAACTTAAAACCATTCAAAATAATTTTAGGCTTCATTCTTGACTCGTTCGAACTTGAAAACAACTTCTAGCATCATTCTTGACTCATTTGTACATGGAAACAACTTATAAACACATGTATCATATTTTTTTACTCTTCTTGAGCTTCAAAACCATTCAAAACAATTTTAGGCTTCATTCTTGACTCGTTCGAACTTGAAAACAACTTCTCTGATCATTCTTGACTCATTTGTACATGGAAACAACTTATAAAGACTTGTATGATTATTGTTCACTCGTTTGAACTTGAAACAATTCAAAACAATTTTAGGCTTCATTCTTGACTCGTTCGAACTTGAAACCAACTCCTAGCTTCATTCTTGACTCATTTGTACTTGGAAACAACTTATAAATACTTGTATCCTAATTTTTCACTCGTTTGAACTTGAAAACCATTCATAACAATTTTAGGCTTCATTCTTGACTCGTTCGAACTTGAAAACCACTTCCTCCTTTATTCTTGACTCATTTGTACATGGAAACAACTTATAAAGACTTATATCGTCATTCTTCACTCGTTTGAACTTGAAAACCATTCATAACAATTTTACGCTTCATTCTTGACTCGTTCGAACTTGAAAACAACTTCTAAATTCATTCTTGACTCATTTATACATGGAAACAACTTATAAATACTTGTATCATCATTTTTCACTCGTTTGAACTTAAAACCATTCAAAATAATTTTAGGCTTCATTCTTGACTCGTTCGAACTTGAAAACAACTTCTAGCATCATTCTTGACTCATTTGTACATGGAAACAACTTATAAACACATGTATCATATTTTTTTACTCTTCTTGAACTTCAAAACCATTCAAAACAATTTTAGGCTTCATTCTTGACTCGTTCGAACTTGAAAACAAATTTTAGCTTCATTCTTGACTCATTTGTACATGGAAACAACTTATAAAGACTTGTATCATCATTGTTCACTCATTTGAACTTAAAACCATTCAAAATAATTTTAGGCTTCATTCTTGACTCGTTCGAACTTGAAAACAACTTCTAGCATCATTCTTGACTCATTTGTACATGGAAACAACTTATAAACACTTGTATCATCATTTTTTACTCTTCTTGAATTACAAAACCATTCAAAACAATTTTAGGCTTCATTCTTGACTCGTTCGAACTTGAAAACAAATTCTAGCTTCATTCTTGACTCATTTGTACATGAAAACAACTTATCAAGACTTGTATCATCATTTTTCACTCATTTGAACTTGAAAACTATTCAAAACAATTTTAGGCTTCATTCTTGACTCGTTCGAACTTGAAAATAATTTCTAGCTTCATTCTTGACTCATTTGTACATGGAAACAAGTTATAAAGACTTGTATCATCATTCTTCACTCGTTTGAACTTGAAAACCATTCATAACATTTTTGGGCTTCATTCTTGACTCGTTCTAACATGAAAACAACTTCTAACTTCATTCTTGACTCATTTGTACATGGAAACAACTTATAAATACTTGTATCATTATATTTCACTCGTTTGAACTTGAAACCATTAAAAACAATTTTAGGCTTCATTCTTGACTCGTTCGAACTTGAAAACAACTTCTTCCTTCATTCTTGACTCATTTGAACATGGAAACAACTTATAAACACTTGTATCATCATTTTGTACTCTTCTTGAACTTCAAAATAATTCAAAACATTTTTTGGATTCATTTTTGACTCGTTCGAACTTGAAAACAAATTTTAGCTTCATTCTTGACTCATTTGTACATGGAAACAACTTATAAAGACTTGTATCATTATTGTTCACTCGTTTGAACTTGAAACCATTCAAAATAATTTTAGGCTTCATTCTTGACTCGTTCGAACTTGAAAACAACATCTAGCTTCATTCTTGACTCATTTGTTAATGGAAACAACTTATAAAGACTTGTATCATCATTCTTCACTCGTTTGAACTTGAAAACCATTCATAACAATTTTAGGCTTCATTCTTGACTCGTTCGAACTTGAAAACAACTTCTACCTTCATTCTTGACTCATTTGTACATGGAAACAACTTCTTCCTTCATTCTTGACTCATTTGTACATGGAAACAACTTATAAATACTTGTATCATCATTTTTCACTCGTTTGAACTTGAAAACCATTCATAACAATTTTAGACTTCATTCTTGACTCGTTCGAACTTGAAAACAATTTCTAACTTCATTCTTGACTCATTTGTACATGGAAACAACTTATAAAGACTTGTATTATCATTGTTCACTCGTTTGAACTTAAAACCATTCAAAACAATTTTAGGCTTCATTCTTGACTCGTTCGAACTTGAAAACATCTTCTAGCATCATTCTTGACTCATTTGTACATGGAAACAACTTATAAACACTTGTATCATCATTTTGTACTCTTCTTGAACTTCAAAACAATTCAAAACATTTTTAGGCTTCATTCTTGACTCGTTCGAATTTGAAAACAACTTCTAGCTTCATTCTTGACTCATTTGTACATGGAAACTTATAAAGACTTGTATCATCATTGTTCACTCGTTTGAACTTGAAACCATTCAAAACAATTTTAGGCTTCATTCTTGACTCGTTCGAACTTGAAAACAACTGCTAGCATCATTCTTGACTCATTTGTACATGGAAACAACTTATAAACACTTGTATCATCATTTTTTACTCTTCTTGAATTTCAAAACCATTCAAAACAATTTTAGGCTTCATTCTTGACTCGTTCGAACTTGAAAACAATTTCTAACTTCATTCTTGACTCATTTGTACATGGAAACAACTTATAAATACTTGTATCATTATTTTTCACTCGTTTGAACTTGAAAACCATTCATAACAATTTTTGTATCATCATTGTTCACTCGTTTGAACTTGAAACCATTCAAAACAATTTTAGGCTTCATTCTTGACTCGTTCGAACTTAAAAATAACTTCTAGCATCATTCTTGAGTCATTTGTACATGGAAACAACTTATATATACTTGTATCATCATTTTTCACTCGTTTGAACTTGAAACCATTCAAAACAATTTTAGGCTTCATTCTTGACTCGTTCGAACTTGAAAACAATTTCTAACTTCATTCTTGACTCATTTGTACATGGAAACAACTTATAAAGACTATACGATCATTGTTCACTCGTTTGAACTTGAAACCATTCCAAACAATTTTAGGCTTCATTCTTGTAACGATCGAGGTAATTAAATCTATTTGAATAATATGAATTTTGAAGAAGGTGACCAAGTGTTGTTAAAGATTTCTCCGTGGAAAGGTGTTAGTAGATTTGGCAAGAGAGGAAAGCTTAATCCACGATATATAGGACCTTTCGAAGTTTTGAAGCAAGTTGGGAAAGTTGCATATGAATTGGCTCTACCACCACAGATGCAGCACATTCACAATGTTTTTCACGTATCTATGCTTAGAAAGTATAATCCTGATATGAGTCATGTGATAGAGTATGAACCCTTGGAAATTCAACCCGACTTGTCCTATGTAGAACAGCCTGTAGAGATTCAGGATCATAAGGATAAAGTTTTGAGGAATAAGTCTGTTAGGCTTGTAAAGGTTTTGTGGAGAAACCCTCGAGTTGAGGAATCTACCTGGGAACTTGAGAGTGAAATGCTCGAGAAGTATCCCTATTTGTTTACTTAGGCTGATTCTGAGGACAGAATCTTTTTAAGGGGGGGGGAGAATGTAACGATCGAGGTAATTAAATCTATTTGAATAATATGAGGTATATGACTTATGTGTTTTAATGTGTTAAGATATGATATGTGGTGATTTTATATGTCCGGTTGACTGCCCGTTTGACTGTATTATGCTTACATGTTTTAATTAAGTGATTAATTGATTTTTCATGCTTAATTGAGTGACTGTTTGATTTTTATAAAATTATTGGTGTGTCCAATAATTATGAAATTTTATATGTAGCTTCTATGTGATTTTAGAGACTTTCTAAAAATGGTGATGTATTTAATTATAGTCCCAGTGATTTTATATAAATCTTTCATTCCTGTTTTATTCTAGAGATATTACTCTTCTAAATTCCATATTTAATTATTGGAATGCCCAAAAATCATGAAACCTGTTTCAAAATGTTTTTTAAATATTTTGAGACTTTTGAAAAATAAAAGTTTATTTTATTCAAGCCCGAATGTATTTTTAAAGATTTTCCTACTCTTATTTCCTATTTCTGTACTAAAACTTCAAAGATTTTTAATTAATTCTTTATTCATCAGAAAAATATTTCAAAAATATGGGTGAGCTTCTAAATTCGTATTCTTTATTTTAAAAATATAAAACTCATTTTTGTATCCATTTATACCCAAAATTTGATTTATTAAATGATTTAATTTCAGAAAATAGCAAATGTGAATTTACTATTTTACCCTTGCTTTTGTTATAACCTGCAACACCCACCCATTTCTTCCCTTGCTCTGCAACTAGCGTACCAGGTCGACTCTCTCTCTCTAGAACTACTGCGTGCGTGAGTGTGTGTGAGTAAATCGACTTGATGTTGTAGATTATTGAGTAGTTAAATGCTAGCAATGTTACTATGATGATTTGATTTCATTTTGTTGCAAAACTTATAAATGTTTGTATGTAGCCGTATGTATATTAATTGCTAGGGTTGCATGCAAGCTCCATTAGTACCTTGATTTCAATTATAGTGTCTTTATTGAGCTATACTCGAAGATTGTAGGTTGATGGAAGCAAAAAGAACCCGAAACGGGTCTTTGTTCTTCATCGCCGTCGCCGGCGATGAACTCCGGTGAGCCGGCGACTCAACTAGCTTCATTTAGCTTCGATTTTAATAGTAATGATTAGTATGAGTATTAATCTAAGGGCTTCTGTGATTGCATGTTTGTTTCTTGAGTTTTCCGAACTATAATCAAATTTCCGGCCACGTTTTGCAATTTTCCGGTCATGGCCTCAAGTGCAGCTCGAGATTTGAGCTTTGGGTGGGATAAATAGCTGCAATGTAGTGGTTAGATGATTAATCAAGGATTGCATGTGATTAATTGCAATTAGTTCGAAAATTTTGAATTAATTGAATAATTTTATATTCGATTTTTATGTAAATGTTATAATTAATTTGGGGTCTTATTCGATTTAAAAGAAATGCAGTAATTTATAAATACTTCATATGTATAAGTTAAGTATAGGGCTGATTTTCTGATTCTACATATATAGTATATATGTTTTCGAATTAATAAGCATTTTATAATGCTAATTCTTGCAATTAATTGATTTAAAATCGTCATGGTCATATTCTCTATTTAACCTTATTAAAGTGTATGATCACAAAAGCTGAAAGCAGGAATTTGTAATACATAGTTAAACGTACTACTAAAATGGTTTAATAATTGCATTATGATTAGACAATTAGGTTCGAAATTGTTTAAATATAAAGTGAAGATTGAGTTGCAAATTGATTAGTATATGGGTAATTGAGATGTTATATGGTGCATTAGAGTGTAGCTTGATGCTAGTCACTGAATTCTTGGTCGAATTATGATCTTCATGATAGCCCTTTTTCGAAATATGTGTATATTAGTATTCTATATTCGAATGTCATTCATTGATTGCCAATATGAGTTTAAGTAATTGAACATGGATTAGCATGATATAGAATTGAATTAAGAATTAGATTGACTATATCAATAAGCAGTTGATACCTGAGTTGTTTCAGTTATTCTGAATGATAATAGTATTGTATATTGTTTATAGCTATTGCTTGTTTGATATGGATTTGGTGCAAACATGGTTGTATAATGGGATATGATTGACATTAATGTTTGGTTGTGTCGGTTGCATTCCGACGGATAGCTCCAATTACAGGGGAAGTGCTGCCAAAATTTTCTAAAACTAAAACAACTTTGTAAAGCATTATTGGCACACCACTTCTGTATAGGAATGACTATCAGTCAGGAATATTGTAGATGATCTAATTGTCTATGTGATACTTGCTTGCCAGTGTAGAAGTGATTTTAGTAGAATATGTCTATAGTGGATTATATATGTGTTTAAGGGTTGCATTATCGAAAGGGTAGAATAGTTAGACGTTAAAGAGAACGTCGAGAGTTTATAAGATTCTTAAATAGTACTATTTATGTGTAGCTACGAAGGATATTGAGGTGAAGGACAAGGGAAAAGCTAAAGTAGAGAGTTAGTGTCTGGTGTAGGCGATCTACCTGTTCCACAGCTGTAGCATTCCTTGTTTGAGGCAAGTAACTACTGCCTAATCTCTTTTAAATTAAGCACTGTTTTATAAACTGCTTTATGACCCTGCAACTGTATTATCTTATCTCAACTGTTTTAAATTACAGCCTGCTTTACTTTAATTGATTTACTTAAACTGCAACCTTATACCAGTGTTAATTGCACTTTAAACTTTTCAATCCCTGAACTACTATTGACAACTTATAAACTAGTTTTACAAATCTTAAACCAGTGATCTTGAGCTGTGACTTATGCTACCACCACTTTCTTAACAATAATTGCTTAAACCTAAACCTTAAAAGAACCCTGTTATTTAGGCCTAACTACTGTTCTGATTAAATGTTTTACAACTGTTTTCAAAAACAACTGTTATACTTATGAATTGACCCTGCAACTTGACTTCCCAACTTTAACTTGTTTTAGATTTCCAGTTCATGATTTCAGCTTACCCTATTACAACAGAAACTTGTTTGAGACTTATTTTGGAATAAACTTTACCTCTGTCTAATGATCTTTAAAAAGAGATTTAAATATGAAATCCGACTTTCAAGAAGTCTTTTTCATCAAATGATTTGGTAACTTTAAAAAGAAAGGTTTTGGTTATTATAGGAATTCCGATCAAAATGGTTTCTGCGGATTCCTATAGGTTGGAGGCGTAAGAGGCCGAGTGACGCCGGTCCAGCACTTTTTATGTGTAGACTATAATGAGATAGTCAATGGCTATAATGAGATAGCCCACGGCCAATGGCAATAAGTGCCTTTATGAGTACTCCTTATGTCCAGAGGGACTTTAGTCCGTTATGGGGACTTTACGTGGCTGATCACCCGTATTGTCTGGCGTTGTGAGAAAACTTCAACCAAAATGATTGTTTTAAACAGTAAAGGTCCTAATGAGAGGACAGTTTTATAAATGATTTGAAAAGTAAAGGTCCTAATGAAAGGACAATTTTATAGATGATTTTAAAAGCAAGGTCCTAATGAGAGGACAGTTTTATAAAATGTTTTGAAAGAATCAATCCTAAGGAAAGGATAGTTTTATATAAATGGACTTTGAAATGATTAATAATGAAAATTGAAATGCCCTGTTATATCATGCCCTTTTTCAGCTTAAACTGTCAGTCCTATCTTGACTTCACCTTGTTTCAATTGTTATACATTATTTTCCTGTTATCCATCTAACCCTGCAGATTACTCTTATACTTACACCTGGTTATTACTTTCCAGTTTCTTGTTTACTCTGTACCAGTTATTGAAATTGTTTAACCCTGCCAGCAGTTTTATAAAAGAAAGTTTTGCGAGTAATGATTACCCTGACTAGTATGTTAATTACAACTTTGGGACAATGAGGTCCAGAAATGATTTAAAGCATGGTTTTGAGAAAAGTCTTTTAAATTATATACAAGCCTGTAGAACTGTTTTTTAACCTATATGGTTACTTGCTGAGCTTTTGTAGCTCATTCTTTTATTTTCTAACATCTACAGCTTTTGAGAATCATGGTCCGTATTAAGCAGACTGCTCGGAAGAACATGTCTTACATGAACTTTGCTAGGCTGGCTGAGAGGGAACAGGTAGGATCGAGGCAGAGTTGGAAGGAAAAGACTTTGTTTAGTCTTGTACTTTTATTAGTAGATCTTGAGATGTTTCAGGAGTTGTAATATTATTTCGTTGCTGTAAATTTAAAAATAAATGAATGTAGTTGTGTGCTTGTTTCATACCATTACCTTGAAAGGTCCAGGCGAGTAGTCGGGGTCATATTTATGCATATTTTCTATTATTGTTATTTAGGGTGCATGCATATAGAGTGTCAGTGACGCCCCGATCTAGACCCCGGGTCGGGAGGGCGCCACAGGTTGGTATCAGAGCTAAGGTTTTGGTCACTGAAACAAGCCAGGATTAAGTTAAACAAATAGATCATTTAATAAAAGGAGAGAGAGTAATGGTAAGATAGGATTAGATAGCGAAGAGTGTATAGACGTTAGGATTTTAACTGTAGATTTAAGGTGATCTTATCCCTTTTTGCATTACATATTATATTATTGCAGGCTCGTGGTATTGTTTCACAACCACCACCCTCTCCTAGTTCCTCTGATTCTTCTTCTTCGGATTCTGACGATGATGTTATAGTCATATCCAGTTCTGAGAGCGAGGAGGAGTTGATTCCTGAGCCCCTTGCTCAGCCTGACCTACCCTCAGGGAGTGCTTGTGCCCCTATTCGCCATAGAGTTTATAGGCCAGCTATTACCCGAGGCCAGCTGAGAGTTCCCGAGCATCCTGTCGAGTGGTGGGAGGATCGCATTAGAGCTGTTGAGGAGGAGGGACGTAGGCAGATTGCGGCTAGGGCATTTCCAGACGATGTGGCGGAGCGGGCAGGAGAGTTAACCCGTGTGCTTAGTAGACTGCTGATTGGACTCAGGGCAGCCAGAGACAGGGATCACAGGGGTGATTAGATGTCAGGATGTTTGAGTGTTAGAAGGGACATTTGTTAGAGCCCTCTAGCACACTTGCCCAGATGTTATTTCTGTTTTCTTCCCAGTACTTTTATTTCGTGTTTGTACTTTAACTTATCCTGCACTTTGGCACTTTTCGTATCTATTTATGATTGCTTTTCAGTTCCAGTATCTTCCGATATATCTGTCATTTACCTTTTCGCACATTTGACCATAAACTGTTCCTTTCCTTTACCAGTACCTTATTTATACCTGTTGTGCTAACCTGTTTTCGATAGAACCTTTATATCCTTGTTGTACAGGCAACTTATGTAGTAATGATGCTACAAGATTGATTTCTAAAATAAAGTTTCTAATGCTCAAATGGTTTTAAAAAAGTATTTGAACTGTTTACAATATGGTGTAGTGTATTGCTTAATAAGTTGCTTGTTTCCCTATAGTAAATGCCGCCAAGAAAAAGAAACACCTCAAATTCGTCTCAGAACCATAATACTCAAGATCAAAATCCCATGGACCCTACAGTTGCCCAACTCATTCAGTTGCTACAACAGCAAACAACTCTTTTAACTCAGCAACAGCAAAGACCTTCTGCACCCCCAGTAGTTACTTTTAAATCTTTTCAAGCAGTGAAACCACCTGAATTCAAAGGATCCACAGACCCAGTAGAAGCCCAGACATGGCTTAAGGAGATGGAAAAAGCTTTTCAGTTGGTGGACGTAGATGAAGATAAAAAGACTGAGTATGCTAGTTATTTTCTTAAAGCTGAAGCCGGTTACTGGTGGGAATCTACGAAGATGCTTCAGGGTGAAGGTGTGATTTCTTGGGATCAGTTTACAGAATTGTTTTTAGAAAAGTACTTTCCTAGTTTCATGAAGGACCAGATGGAGATTAAATTTCTAGAACTGAAGCAAGGAGGTATGAGTGTAGCAGAGTACGAGGCCAAGTTTTCTGAGATGGCCAGGTTTGTGCCAGAATTTGTCAACACTGATGTTAAGAAGGCTAAGAGGTTTCAGCAAGGCCTAAGGCCATGGATTAGAAGTAGGGTAGCAGTTTTTGAGCTGCAAAGCTTCACTGCAATAGTTCAAAAAGCAATGATCGTGGAAGGTGAGAGTGACATGTCCCAGAAGGAGAAGGACAACAGAAAGAGAAAGTTTGGTGCTAGGGAAGACAGTCAGGGACATGGTAATTTCAGGAATAAGTTTCATAGAAGACCAGAAGGTCAGAGAAGTAATGTTCAACAGATCAAGAATGGTAATGATGGAAGAGGAAGACAGAATAATAAAGCTCAAGGTTTCGACCAGCCAAAGGCCGTCAGACAGTTTGTTCCTGAGTGCAAGATTTGTGGAAGGAAGCACTCTGGAGTTTGTAATAAGCCCAATATTACCTGCTTCAAATGCAACAGGAAAGGACATTATGCAGCAGAATGCAACAGTCAGAGTCAGAATCAAAATCAAAAGTCAGGGATCAAATGCTATAAGTGTGGCAAGCTAGGTCACATGGCAAGGGAATGCAAGGAACCTACACAGCCTACCAATGTTCTCCGAATAGATGGAACTCCGTCTCAATCTTCAGCACATCAATCTAGAGCAAGAACATTCAACATGACTCAGAAAGAGGCTATCCAGGATGTGGATGTGATATCAGGTACACTTCCTGTTAACTCAGTGCAAGCTAGTGTATTGATTGATTCAGGAGCTACTAAGTCTTTTGTATCTCAAGATTTCCTTGGTAAATTGCAATGTGAAGTCCGACCTTTGGAGCAAGTTTTAGTTATAGAAGTAGCTAACCAGGCAAAGATTCCAGTAAGCCAAGTTTGTCCTAGTTGTGACATTGAAATAGGCAGTTATCATTTTCTTGCTAACTTAATACCTTTTAAGTTAGGTGAATTTGATGTAATTCTAGGGATGGATTGGTTGTCAGAATACAAGGCTCAAATAGATTGTAGGAATAAGAATTTAAAGTTGAAAACCCTAGAAGGAGAAGAAGTTGAATTCCGAGGTACCCGGCAAGTCAAGAAGTTTTTGAATATTGCTCAGGCAAAGAGATTTCTGCGTCAAGGATGTGAGGCTTACCTAGCCTATGTTGTAGACACTGAGAAGAAGTCAGTTCAATTAGAAGATGTTCCTATCGTCAATGAATTTCCCGACGTGTTTCCAGATGAATTACCAGGCTTACCTTCCGATAGGGAAATAGAATTCTCCATTGATTTAGCTCCAGGCACTGAGCCAGTTTCCAAAGCCCCGTATAGAATGGCGCCAGTTGAGATGAAAGAGTTGGCGAGTCAAATACAAGATCTCTTGGATAAAGGAATAATAAGACCTAGTGTGTCCCCTTGGGGAGCACCAGTTTTATTTATTAAAAAGAAGGATGGAAGCATGAGGTTGTGCATAGATTACCGAGAATTAAATAAGCTAACCATCAAGAACAAGTACCCGTTGCCGAGGATCGATGATCTTTTTGACCAGCTGAAAGGAGCCGAATGGTTCTCAAAAATTGATTTAAGGTCCGGATACCATCAACTCAAGATCAAACCTGAAGATGTATCTAAAACAGCATTCAGAACAAGGTACGGACACTATGAATTTTTAGTTATGGCTTTTGGATTGACAAATGCCCCAGCAGCGTTTATGGACCTGATGAACAGAGTCTTTAAGAAATATTTAGACAAGTTTGTGATTGTTTTCATCGACGATATCCTGATATATTCCAAGTCAGAAGAAGAGCATGCAGATCACTTAAGAATTGCTTTAGAAACTTTAAGAAAGGAGAAGCTGTATGCGAAGTTTTCAAAATGTGAATTTTGGCTGAAGGAAGTACAATTCTTAGGTCATGTTGTTAGCAGAGAAGGCATCAAAGTTGATCCGGCAAAAATAGAAGCAGTGATGAAATGGGAAAGACCAAGGACTCCAACAGAAGTCAGAAGTTTTCTGGGTTTAGCGGGATACTATCGAAGATTTGTTCAAGATTTTTCAAAGATAGCTACCCCTATGACCAAGTTGA
Organism: Oenanthe sinensis; assembly: GCA_028671895.1. NCBI lineage: Eukaryota > Viridiplantae > Streptophyta > Magnoliopsida > Apiales > Apiaceae > Oenanthe > Oenanthe sinensis. The sequence goes on from JAPMAC010000219.1 coordinate 302,976, forward strand.
CAAGGAAGAATGAAAAGTTTGTATGGAATGAGAAGTGTGAAGAAAGTTTTGAAGAGTTAAAGCGGAGACTAGTGTCTGCCCCGGTATTGGTGTTACCAGACGATCAAGGAAATTTTGTCATCTACAGTGACGCTTCACACAAAGGCTTGGGATGTGTTCTGATGCAACATGGGAAAGTTATTGCATATGCTTCCAGGCAGTTAAGACCTCATGAAGTGAAGTATCCTACACATGATCTGGAATTAGCTGCCATCGTATTTGCATTGAAGATTTGGAGGCACTATTTGTACGGAGAAAAGTGTGAGATTTTTACTGACCATAAGAGTTTGAAGTATATCTTTACTCAGAAAGAATTGAACATGAGACAGAGAAGATGGTTGGAATTGATCAAGGACTACGACTGCACGATCAACTACCATCCAGGCAAGGCGAATGTTGTAGCAGATGCTTTAAGTAGAAAAGAAAGATTGAATATAATGGTTTCGTCTGAAGAATTGATCAAAGAGTTTGAGAAATTGGAAATAGAGGTATGTGATTCTGATTCAGTGGAAGAGATGGTGTATACAATGACTTTTCAGCCAGAATTGTTAGAAAAGATCAAAAGATGTCAAGAACAGATGATGAGTCAAGACAGAGCTAAGTTGACTGGAGAAGAGTTAAGAAGTCAGAAGGACAGTGAAGGAATCTTTAGGTTTTCCTCACGAATTTGGATCCCCAATGTTCAAGAGCTCAAGAATGAAATTTTGCATGATGCACATAGTTCAAGATACTCTATTCATCCAGGAAGCACAAAGATGTATAAAGACTTAAAGGAAAATTTTTGGTGGCCCAACATGAAAAGAGATGTGGCAGAGTGGATCAGTAAATGTTATACGTGCCAGAGAGTCAAAGCTGAACATCAGAGGCCCAGTGGATTGTTGCAACCACTAGAGATTCCAGAATGGAAATGGGAGAATCTTGCTATGGATTTTGTAGTAGGTCTGCCAAGGACTAAGGCTAATCATGATGCTATCTGGGTAATAATAGACAGATTGACCAAGTCAGCGCACTTTCTACCTATCAACGAAAGATTTTCACTGGACAAGTTGGTTCATTTGTACCTTAAAGAGATTGTTATGCGACATGGTGTTCCTGTATCAATAGTGTCAGATAGAGACCCGAGATTCAATTCAAGATTTTGGAAGAAGTTTCAAGAATGTTTGGGAACAAAGTTGAATATGAGTACTGCATATCATCCTCAGACAGATGGCCAGAGTGAAAGGACAATCCAAACCATTGAAGACATGTTAAGAGTTTGTGCCTTGGATTTTGAAGGAAGCTGGGACGAGCATCTACCGTTAGTGGAGTTTTCATATAACAACAATTATCATGCTAGTATTGGGATGCCCCCGTATGAAGCTTTGTATGGAAGAAAATGCAGATCACCAGTGTGTTGGAATGAAGTTGGTGAGCGTAAGATTTTGGGTCCAGAGTTGGTTCAACAAACTAAAGAAAAGATTGAGTTGATTCAGAAGAGATTGCTAGCTGCTCAAGATAGGCAAAAGAAGTATGCTGACCAGTCCAGGAAGGATATGAATTTTGAAGAAGGTGACCAAGTGTTGTTAAAGATTTCTCCGTGGAAAGGTGTTAGTAGATTTGGCAAGAGAGGAAAGCTTAATCCACGATATATAGGACCTTTCGAAGTTTTGAAGCAAGTTGGGAAAGTTGCATATGAATTGGCTCTACCACCACAGATGCAGCACATTCACAATGTTTTTCACGTATCTATGCTTAGAAAGTATAATCCTGATATGAGTCATGTGATAGAGTATGAACCCTTGGAAATTCAACCCGACTTGTCCTATGTAGAACAGCCTGTAGAGATTCAGGATCATAAGGATAAAGTTTTGAGGAATAAGTCTGTTAGGCTTGTAAAGGTTTTGTGGAGAAACCCTCGAGTTGAGGAATCTACCTGGGAACTTGAGAGTGAAATGCTCGAGAAGTATCCCTATTTGTTTACTTAGGCTGATTCTGAGGACAGAATCTTTTTAAGGGGGGGAGAATGTAACGATCGAGGTAATTAAATCTATTTGAATAATATGAGGTATATGACTTATGTGTTTTAATGTGTTAAGATATGATATGTGGTGATTTTATATGTCCGGTTGACTGCCCGTTTGACTGTATTATGCTTACATGTTTTAATTAAGTGATTAATTGATTTTTCATGCTTAATTGAGTGACTGTTTGATTTTTATAAAATTATTGGTGTGTCCAATAATTATGAAATTTTATATGTAGCTTCTATGTGATTTTAGAGACTTTCTAAAAATGGTGATGTATTTAATTATAGTCCCAGTGATTTTATATAAATCTTTCATTCCTGTTTTATTCTAGAGATATTACTCTTCTAAATTCCATATTTAATTATTGGAATGCCCAAAAATCATGAAACCTGTTTCAAAATGTTTTTTAAATATTTTGAGACTTTTGAAAAATAAAAGTTTATTTTATTCAAGCCCGAATGTATTTTTAAAGATTTTCCTACTCTTATTTCCTATTTCTGTACTAAAACTTCAAAGATTTTTAATTAATTCTTTATTCATCAGAAAAATATTTCAAAAATATGGGTGAGCTTCTAAATTCGTATTCTTTATTTTAAAAATATAAAACTCATTTTTGTATCCATTTATACCCAAAATTTGATTTATTAAATGATTTAATTTCAGAAAATAGCAAATGTGAATTTACTATTTTACCCTTGCTTTTGTTATAACCTGCAACACCCACCCATTTCTTCCCTTGCTCTGCAACTAGCGTACCAGGTCGACTCTCTCTCTCTAGAACTACTGCGTGCGTGAGTGTGTGTGAGTAAATCGACTTGATGTTGTAGATTATTGAGTAGTTAAATGCTAGCAATGTTACTATGATGATTTGATTTCATTTTGTTGCAAAACTTATAAATGTTTGTATGTAGCCGTATGTATATTAATTGCTAGGGTTGCATGCAAGCTCCATTAGTACCTTGATTTCAATTATAGTGTCTTTATTGAGCTATACTCGAAGATTGTAGGTTGATGGAAGCAAAAAGAACCCGAAACGGGTCTTTGTTCTTCATCGCCGTCGCCGGCGATGAACTCCGGTGAGCCGGCGACTCAACTAGCTTCATTTAGCTTCGATTTTAATAGTAATGATTAGTATGAGTATTAATCTAAGGGCTTCTGTGATTGCATGTTTGTTTCTTGAGTTTTCCGAACTATAATCAAATTTCCGGCCACGTTTTGCAATTTTCCGGTCATGGCCTCAAGTGCAGCTCGAGATTTGAGCTTTGGGTGGGATAAATAGCTGCAATGTAGTGGTTAGATGATTAATCAAGGATTGCATGTGATTAATTGCAATTAGTTCGAAAATTTTGAATTAATTGAATAATTTTATATTCGATTTTTATGTAAATGTTATAATTAATTTGGGGTCTTATTCGATTTAAAAGAAATGCAGTAATTTATAAATACTTCATATGTATAAGTTAAGTATAGGGCTGATTTTCTGATTCTACATATATAGTATATATGTTTTCGAATTAATAAGCATTTTATAATGCTAATTCTTGCAATTAATTGATTTAAAATCGTCATGGTCATATTCTCTATTTAACCTTATTAAAGTGTATGATCACAAAAGCTGAAAGCAGGAATTTGTAATACATAGTTAAACGTACTACTAAAATGGTTTAATAATTGCATTATGATTAGACAATTAGGTTCGAAATTGTTTAAATATAAAGTGAAGATTGAGTTGCAAATTGATTAGTATATGGGTAATTGAGATGTTATATGGTGCATTAGAGTGTAGCTTGATGCTAGTCACTGAATTCTTGGTCGAATTATGATCTTCATGATAGCCCTTTTTCGAAATATGTGTATATTAGTATTCTATATTCGAATGTCATTCATTGATTGCCAATATGAGTTTAAGTAATTGAACATGGATTAGCATGATATAGAATTGAATTAAGAATTAGATTGACTATATCAATAAGCAGTTGATACCTGAGTTGTTTCAGTTATTCTGAATGATAATAGTATTGTATATTGTTTATAGCTATTGCTTGTTTGATATGGATTTGGTGCAAACATGGTTGTATAATGGGATATGATTGACATTAATGTTTGGTTGTGTCGGTTGCATTCCGACGGATAGCTCCAATTACAGGGGAAGTGCTGCCAAAATTTTCTAAAACTAAAACAACTTTGTAAAGCATTATTGGCACACCACTTCTGTATAGGAATGACTATCAGTCAGGAATATTGTAGATGATCTAATTGTCTATGTGATACTTGCTTGCCAGTGTAGAAGTGATTTTAGTAGAATATGTCTATAGTGGATTATATATGTGTTTAAGGGTTGCATTATCGAAAGGGTAGAATAGTTAGACGTTAAAGAGAACGTCGAGAGTTTATAAGATTCTTAAATAGTACTCCCTCCGTCCCAACCAATTCTTATCACTTTTTTTTCATTTTCTGACACGCATTTTAAGGTGGATTTTAAGAATAGTTCCATAACTTATTTTTAAAAATTTCTTTTTTTGTATAAAAATAGGATTGTTCTATATTTATACAAAAAAGGAAAATTTCAAAAATAAATTATGGAACTATCCTTAAAATCCACCTTAAAATGCATGCCAGACACCCCATTTTGAAATGATAACAATTCAAAAGGACGGAGGGAGTACTATTTATGTGTAGCTACGAAGGATATTGAGGTGAAGGACAAGGGAAAAGCTAAAGTAGAGAGTTAGTGTCTGGTGTAGGCGATCTACCTGTTCCACAGCTGTAGCATTCCTTGTTTGAGGCAAGTAACTACTGCCTAATCTCTTTTAAATTAAGCACTGTTTTATAAACTGCTTTATGACCCTGCAACTGTATTATCTTATCTCAACTGTTTTAAATTACAGCCTGCTTTACTTTAATTGATTTACTTAAACTGCAACCTTATACCAGTGTTAATTGCACTTTAAACTTTTCAATCCCTGAACTACTATTGACAACTTATAAACTAGTTTTACAAATCTTAAACCAGTGATCTTGAGCTGTGACTTATGCTACCACCACTTTCTTAACAATAATTGTTAAACCTAAACCTTAAAAGAACCCTGTTATTTAGGCCTAACTACTGTTCTGATTAAATGTTTTACAACTGTTTTCAAAAACAACTGTTATACTTATGAATTGACCCTGCAACTTGACTTCCCAACTTTATCTTGTTTTAGATTTCCAGTTCATGATTTCAGCTTACCCTATTACAACAGAAACTTGTTTGAGACTTATCTTGGAATAAACTTTACCTCTGTCTAATGATCTTTAAAAAGAGATTTAAATATGAAATCCGACTTTCAAGAAGTCTTTTTCATCAAATGATTTGGTAACTTTAAAAAGAAAGGTTTTGGTTATTATAGGAATTCCGATCAAAATGGTTTCTGCGGATTCCTATAGGTTGGAGGCGTAAGAGGCCGAGTGACGCCGGTCCAGTACTTTTTATGTGTAGACTATAATGAGATAGTCAATGGCTATAATGAGATAGCCCAAGGCCAATGGCAATAAGTGCCTTTATGAGTACTCCTTATGTCCAGAGGGACTTTAGTCCGTTATGGGGACTTTACGTGGCTGATCACCCGTATTGTCTGGCGTTGTGAGAAAACTTCAACCAAAATGATTGTTTTAAACAGTAAAGGTCCTAATGAGAGGACAGTTTTATAAATGATTTGAAAAGTAAAGGTCCTAATGAAAGGACAATTTTATAGATGATTTTAAAAGCAAGGTCCTAATGAGAGGACAGTTTTATAAAATGTTTTGAAAGAATCAATCCTAAGGAAAGGATAGTTTTATATAAATGGACTTTGAAATGATTAATAATGAAAATTGAAATGCCCTGTTATATCATGCCCTTTTTCAGCTTAAACTGTCAGTCCTATCTTGACTTCACCTTGTTTCAATTGTTATACATTATTTTCCTGTTATCCATCTAACCCTGCAGATTACTCTTATACTTACACCTGGTTATTACTTTCCAGTTTCTTGTTTACTCTGTACCAGTTATTGAAATTGTTTAACCCTGCCAGCAATTTTATAAAAGAAAGTTTTGCGAGTAATGATTACCCTGACTAGTATGTTAATTACAACTTTGGGACAATGAGGTCCAGAAATGATTTAAAGCATGGTTTTGAGAAAAGTCTTTTAAATTATATACAAGCCTGTAGAACTGTTTTTTAACCTATATGGTTACTTGCTGAGCTTTTGTAGCTCATTCTTTTATTTTCTAACATCTACAGCTTTTGAGAATCATGGTCCGTATTAAGCAGACTGCTCGGAAGAACATGTCTTACATGAACTTTGCTAGGCTGGCTGAGAGGGAACAGGTAGGATCGAGGCAGAGTTGGAAGGAAAAGACTTTGTTTAGTCTTGTACTTTTATTAGTAGATCTTGAGATGTTTCAGGAGTTGTAATATTATTTCGTTGCTGTAAATTTAAAAATAAATGAATGTAGTTGTGTGCTTGTTTCATACCATTACCTTGAAAGGTCCAGGCGAGTAGTCGGGGTCATATTTATGCATATTTTCTATTATTGTTATTTAGGGTGCATGCATATAGAGTGTCAGTGACGCCCCGATCTAGACCCCGGGTCGGGAGGGCGCCACAGGTTGGTATCAGAGCTAAGGTTTTGGTCACTGAAACAAGCCAGGATTAAGTTAAACAAATAGATCATTTAATAAAAGGAGAGAGAGTAATGGTAAGATAGGATTAGATAGCGAAGAGTGTATAGACGTTAGGATTTTAACTGTAGATTTAAGGTGATCTTATCCCTTTTTGCATTACATATTATATTATTGCAGGCTCGTGGTATTGTTTCACAACCACCACCCTCTCCTAGTTCCTCTGATTCTTCTTCTTCGGATTCTGACGATGATGTTATAGTCATATCCAGTTCTGAGAGCGAGGAGGAGTTGATTCCTGAGCCCCTTGCTCAGCCTGACCTACCCTCAGGGAGTGCTTGTGCCCCTATTCGCCATAGAGTTTATAGGCCAGCTATTACCCGAGGCCAGCTGAGAGTTCCCGAGCATCCTATCGAGTGGTGGGAGGATCGCATTAGAGCTGTTGAGGAGGAGGGACGTAGGCAGATTGCGGCTAGGGCATTTCCAGACGATGTGGCGGAGCGGGCAGGAGAGTTAACCCGTGTGCTTAGTAGACTGCTGATTGGACTCAGGGCAGCCAGAGACAGGGATCACAGGGGTGATTAGATGTCAGGATGTTTGAGTGTTAGAAGGGACATTTGTTAGAGCCCTCTAGCACACTTGCCCAGATGTTATTTCTGTTTTCTTCCCAGTACTTTTATTTCGTGTTTGTACTTTAACTTATCCTGCACTTTGGCACTTTTCGTATCTATTTATGATTGCTTTTCAGTTCCAGTATCTTCCGATATATCTGTCATTTACCTTTTCGCACATTTGACCATAAACTGTTCCTTTCCTTTACCAGTACCTTATTTATACCTGTTGTGCTAACCTGTTTTCGATAGAACCTTTATATCCTTGTTGTACAGGCAACTTATGTAGTAATGATGCTACAAGATTGATTTCTAAAATAAAGTTTCTAATGCTCAAATGGTTTTAAAAAAGTATTTGAACTATTTACAATATGGTGTAGTGTATTGCTTAATAAGTTGCTTGTTTCCCTATAGTAAATGCCGCCAAGAAAAAGAAACACCTCAAATTCGTCTCAGAACCATAATACTCAAGATCAAAATCCCATGGACCCTACAGTTGCCCAACTCATTCAGTTGCTACAACAGCAAACAACTCTTTTAACTCAGCAACAGCAAAGACCTTCTGCACCCCCAGTAGTTACTTTTAAATCTTTTCAAGCAGTGAAACCACCTGAATTCAAAGGATCCACAGACCCAGTAGAAGCCCAGACATGGCTTAAGGAGATGGAAAAAGCTTTTCAGTTGGTGGACGTAGATGAAGATAAAAAGACTGAGTATGCTAGTTATTTTCTTAAAGCTGAAGCCGGTTACTGGTGGGAATCTACGAAGATGCTTCAGGGTGAAGGTGTGATTTCTTGGGATCAGTTTACAGAATTGTTTTTAGAAAAGTACTTTCCTAGTTTCATGAAGGACCAGATGGAGATTAAATTTCTAGAACTGAAGCAAGGAGGTATGAGTGTAGCAGAGTACGAGGCCAAGTTTTCTGAGATGGCCAGGTTTGTGCCAGAATTTGTCAACACTGATGTTAAGAAGGCTAAGAGGTTTCAGCAAGGCCTAAGGCCATGGATTAGAAGTAGGGTAGCAGTTTTTGAGCTGCAAAGCTTCACTGCAATAGTTCAAAAAGCAATGATCGTGGAAGGTGAGAGTGACATGTCCCAGAAGGAGAAGGACAACAGAAAGAGAAAGTTTGGTGCTAGGGAAGACAGTCAGGGACATGGTAATTTCAGGAATAAGTTTCATAGAAGACCAGAAGGTCAGAGAAGTAATGTTCAGCAGATCAAGAATGGTAATGATGGAAGAGGAAGACAGAATAATAAAGCTCAAGGTTTCGACCAGCCAAAGGCCGTCAGACAGTTTGTTCCTGAGTGCAAGATTTGTGGAAGGAAGCACTCTGGAGTTTGTAATAAGCCCAATATTACCTGCTTCAAATGCAACAGGAAAGGACATTATGCAGCAGAATGCAACAGTCAGAGTCAGAATCAAAATCAAAAGTCAGGGATCAAATGCTATAAGTGTGGCAAGCTAGGTCACATGGCAAGGGAATGCAAGGAACCTACACAGCCTACCAATGTTCTCCGAATAGATGGAACTCCGTCTCAATCTTCAGCACATCAATCTAGAGCAAGAACATTCAACATGACTCAGAAAGAGGCTATCCAGGATGTGGATGTGATATCAGGTACACTTCCTGTTAACTCAGTGCAAGCTAGTGTATTGATTGATTCAGGAGCTACTAAGTCTTTTGTATCTCAAGATTTCCTTGGTAAATTGCAATGTGAAGTCCGACCTTTGGAGCAAGTTTTAGTTATAGAAGTAGCTAACCAGGCAAAGATTCCAGTAAGCCAAGTTTGTCCTAGTTGTGACATTGAAATAGGCAGTTATCATTTTCTTGCTAACTTAATACCTTTTAAGTTAGGTGAATTTGATGTAATTCTAGGGATGGATTGGTTGTCAGAATACAAGGCTCAAATAGATTGTAGGAATAAGAATTTAAAGTTGAAAACCCTAGAAGGAGAAGAAGTTGAATTCCGAGGTACCCGGCAAGTCAAGAAGTTTTTGAATATTGCTCAGGCAAAGAGATTTCTGCGTCAAGGATGTGAGGCTTACCTAGCCTATGTTGTAGACACTGAGAAGAAGTCAGTTCAATTAGAAGATGTTCCTATCGTCAATGAATTTCCCGACGTGTTTCCAGATGAATTACCAGGCTTACCTTCCGATAGGGAAATAGAATTCTCCATTGATTTAGCTCCAGGCACTGAGCCAGTTTCCAAAGCCCCGTATAGAATGGCGCCAGTTGAGATGAAAGAGTTGGCGAGTCAAATACAAGATCTCTTGGATAAAGGAATAATAAGACCTAGTGTGTCCCCTTGGGGAGCACCAGTTTTATTTGTTAAAAAGAAGGATGGAAGCATGAGGTTGTGCATAGATTACCGAGAATTAAATAAGCTAACCATCAAGAACAAGTACCCGTTGCCGAGGATCGATGATCTTTTTGACCAGCTGAAAGGAGCCGAATGGTTCTCAAAAATTGATTTAAGGTCCGGATACCATCAACTCAAGATCAAACCTGAAGATGTATCTAAAACAGCATTCAGAACAAGGTACGGACACTATGAATTTTTAGTTATGGCTTTTGGATTGACAAATGCCCCAGCAGCGTTTATGGACCTGATGAACAGAGTCTTTAAGAAATATTTAGACAAGTTTGTGATTGTTTTCATCGACGATATCCTGATATATTCCAAGTCAGAAGAAGAGCATGCAGATCACTTAAGAATTGCTTTAGAAACTTTAAGAAAGGAGAAGTTGTATGCGAAGTTTTCAAAATGTGAATTTTGGCTGAAGGAAGTACAATTCTTAGGTCATGTTGTTAGCAGAGAAGGCATCAAAGTTGATCCGGCAAAAATAGAAGCAGTGATGAAATGGGAAAGACCAAGGACTCCAACAGAAGTCAGAAGTTTTCTGGGTTTAGCGGGATACTATCGAAGATTTGTTCAAGATTTTTCAAAGATAGCTACCCCTATGACCAAGTTGACAAGGAAGAATGAAAAGTTTGTATGGAATGAGAAGTGTGAAGAAAGTTTTGAAGAGTTAAAGCGGAGACTAGTGTCTGCCCCGGTATTGGTGTTACCAGACGATCAAGGAAATTTTGTCATCTACAGTGACGCTTCACACAAAGGCTTGGGATGTGTTCTGATGCAACATGGGAAAGTTATTGCATATGCTTCCAGGCAGTTAAGACCTCATGAAATGAAGTATCCTACACATGATCTGGAATTAGCTGCCATCGTATTTGCATTGAAGATTTGGAGGCACTATTTGTACGGAGAAAAGTGTGAGATTTTTACTGACCATAAGAGTTTGAAGTATATCTTTACTCAGAAAGAATTGAACATGAGACAGAGAAGATGGTTGGAATTGATCAAGGACTACGACTGCACGATCAACTACCATCCAGGCAAGGCGAATGTTGTAGCAGATGCTTTAAGTAGAAAAGAAAGATTGAATATAATGGTTTCGTCTGAAGAATTGATCAAAGAGTTTGAGAAATTGGAAATAGAGGTATGTGATTCTGATTCAGTGGAAGAGATGGTGTATACAATGACTTTTCAGCCAGAATTGTTAGAAAAGATCAAAAGATGTCAAGAACAGATGATGAGTCAAGACAGAGCTAAGTTGACTGGAGAAGAGTTAAGAAGTCAGAAGGACAGTGAAGGAATCTTTAGGTTTTCCTCACGAATTTGGATCCCCAATGTTCAAGAGCTCAAGAATGAAATTTTGCATGATGCACATAGTTCAAGATACTCTATTCATCCAGGAAGCACAAAGATGTATAAAGACTTAAAGGAAAATTTTTGGTGGCCCAACATGAAAAGAGATGTGGCAGAGTGGATCAGTAAATGTTATACGTGCCAGAGAGTCAAAGCTGAACATCAGAGGCCCAGTGGATTGTTGCAACCACTAGAGATTCCAGAATGGAAATGGGAGAATCTTGCTATGGATTTTGTAGTAGGTCTGCCAAGGACTAAGGCTAATCATGATGCTATCTGGGTAATAATAGACAGATTGACCAAGTCAGCGCACTTTCTACCTATCAACGAAAGATTTTCACTGGACAAGTTGGTTCATTTGTACCTTAAAGAGATTGTTATGCGACATGGTGTTCCTGTATCAATAGTGTCAGATAGAGACCCGAGATTCAATTCAAGATTTTGGAAGAAGTTTCAAGAATGTTTGGGAACAAAGTTGAATATGAGTACTGCATATCATCCTCAGACAGATGGCCAGAGTGAAAGGACAATCCAAACCATTGAAGACATGTTAAGAGTTTGTGCCTTGGATTTTGAAGGAAGCTGGGACGAGCATCTACCGTTAGTGGAGTTTTCATATAACAACAATTATCATGCTAGTATTGGGATGCCCCCGTATGAAGCTTTGTATGGAAGAAAATGCAGATCACCAGTGTGTTGGAATGAAGTTGGTGAGCGTAAGATTTTGGGTCCAGAGTTGGTTCAACAAACTAAAGAAAAGATTGAGTTGATTCAGAAGAGATTGCTAGCTGCTCAAGATAGGCAAAAGAAGTATGCTGACCAGTCCAGGAAGGATATGAATTTTGAAGAAGGTGACCAAGTGTTGTTAAAGATTTCTCCGTGGAAAGGTGTTAGTAGATTTGGCAAGAGAGGAAAGCTTAATCCACGATATATAGGACCTTTCGAAGTTTTGAAGCAAGTTGGGAAAGTTGCATATGAATTGGCTCTACCACCACAGATGCAGCACATTCACAATGTTTTTCACGTATCTATGCTTAGAAAGTATAATCCTGATATGAGTCATGTGATAGAGTATGAACCCTTGGAAATTCAACCCGACTTGTCCTATGTAGAACAGCCTGTAGAGATTCAGGATCATAAGGATAAAGTTTTGAGGAATAAGTCTGTTAGGCTTGTAAAGGTTTTGTGGAGAAACCCTCGAGTTGAGGAATCTACCTGGGAACTTGAGAGTGAAATGCTCGAGAAGTATCCCTATTTGTTTACTTAGGCTGATTCTGAGGACAGAATCTTTTTAAGGGGGGGAGAATGTAACGATCGAGGTAATTAAATCTATTTGAATAATATGAGGTATATGACTTATGTGTTTTAATGTGTTAAGATATGATATGTGGTGATTTTATATGTCCGGTTGACTGCCCGTTTGACTGTATTATGCTTACATGTTTTAATTAAGTGATTAATTGATTTTTCATGCTTAATTGAGTGACTGTTTGATTTTTATAAAATTATTGGTGTGTCCAATAATTATGAAATTTTATATGTAGCTTCTATGTGATTTTAGAGACTTTCTAAAAATGGTGATGTATTTAATTATAGTCCCAGTGATTTTATATAAATCTTTCATTCCTGTTTTATTCTAGAGATATTACTCTTCTAAATTCCATATTTAATTATTGGAATGCCCAAAAATCATGAAACCTGTTTCAAAATGTTTTTTAAATATTTTGAGACTTTTGAAAAATAAAAGTTTATTTTATTCAAGCCCGAATGTATTTTTAAAGATTTTCCTACTCTTATTTCCTATTTCTGTACTAAAACTTCAAAGATTTTTAATTAATTCTTTATTCATCAGAAAAATATTTCAAAAATATGGGTGAGCTTCTAAATTCGTATTCTTTATTTTAAAAATATAAAACTCATTTTTGTATCCATTTATACCCAAAATTTGATTTATTAAATGATTTAATTTCAGAAAATAGCAAATGTGAATTTACTATTTTACCCTTGCTTTTGTTATAACCTGCAACACCCACCCATTTCTTCCCTTGCTCTGCAACTAGCGTACCAGGTCGACTCTCTCTCTCTAGAACTACTGCGTGCGTGAGTGTGTGTGAGTAAATCGACTTGATGTTGTAGATTATTGAGTAGTTAAATGCTAGCAATGTTACTATGATGATTTGATTTCATTTTGTTGCAAAACTTATAAATGTTTGTATGTAGCCGTATGTATATTAATTGCTAGGGTTGCATGCAAGCTCCATTAGTACCTTGATTTCAATTATAGTGTCTTTATTGAGCTATACTCGAAGATTGTAGGTTGATGGAAGCAAAAAGAACCCGAAACGGGTCTTTGTTCTTCATCGCCGTCGCCGGCGATGAACTCCGGTGAGCCGGCGACTCAACTAGCTTCATTTAGCTTCGATTTTAATAGTAATGATTAGTATGAGTATTAATCTAAGGGCTTCTGTGATTGCATGTTTGTTTCTTGAGTTTTCCGAACTATAATCAAATTTCCGGCCACGTTTTGCAATTTTCCGGTCATGGCCTCAAGTGCAGCTCGAGATTTGAGCTTTGGGTGGGATAAATAGCTGCAATGTAGTGGTTAGATGATTAATCAAGGATTGCATGTGATTAATTGCAATTAGTTCGAAAATTTTGAATTAATTGAATAATTTTATATTCGATTTTTATGTAAATGTTATAATTAATTTGGGGTCTTATTCGATTTAAAAGAAATGCAGTAATTTATAAATACTTTATATGTATAAGTTAAGTATAGGGCTGATTTTCTGATTCTACATATATAGTATATATGTTTTCGAATTAATAAGCATTTTATAATGCTAATTCTTGCAATTAATTGATTTAAAATCGTCATGGTCATATTCTCTATTTAACCTTATTAAAGTGTATGATCACAAAAGCTGAAAGCAGGAATTTGTAATACATAGTTAAACGTACTACTAAAATGGTTTAATAATTGCATTATGATTAGACAATTAGGTTCGAAATTGTTTAAATATAAAGTGAAGATTGAGTTGCAAATTGATTAGTATATGGGTAATTGAGATGTTATATGGTGCATTAGAGTGTAGCTTGATGCTAGTCACTGAATTCTTGGTCGAATTATGATCTTCATGATAGCCCTTTTTCGAAATATGTGTATATTAGTATTCTATATTCGAATGTCATTCATTGATTGCCAATATGAGTTTAAGTAATTGAACATGGATTAGCATGATATAGAATTGAATTAAGAATTAGATTGACTATATCAATAAGCAGTTGATACCTGAGTTGTTTCAGTTATTCTGAATGATAATAGTATTGTATATTGTTTATAGCTATTGCTTGTTTGATATGGATTTGGTGCAAACATGGTTGTATAATGGGATATGATTGACATTAATGTTTGGTTGTGTCGGTTGCATTCCGACGGATAGCTCCAATTACAGGGGAAGTGCTGCCAAAATTTTCTAAAACTAAAACAACTTTGTAAAGCATTATTGGCACACCACTTCTGTATAGGAATGACTATCAGTCAGGAATATTGTAGATGATCTAATTGTCTATGTGATACTTGCTTGCCAGTGTAGAAGTGATTTTAGTAGAATATGTCTATAGTGGATTATATATGTGTTTAAGGGTTGCATTATCGAAAGGGTAGAATAGTTAGACGTTAAAGAGAACGTCGAGAGTTTATAAGATTCTTAAATAGTACTATTTATGTGTAGCTACGAAGGATATTGAGGTGAAGGACAAGGGAAAAGCTAAAGTAGAGAGTTAGTGTCTGGTGTAGGCGATCTACCTGTTCCACAGCTGTAGCATTCCTTGTTTGAGGCAAGTAACTACTGCCTAATCTCTTTTAAATTAAGCACTGTTTTATAAACTGCTTTATGACCCTGCAACTGTATTATCTTATCTCAACTGTTTTAAATTACAGCCTGCTTTACTTTAATTGATTTACTTAAACTGCAACCTTATACCAGTGTTAATTGCACTTTAAACTTTTCAATCCCTGAACTACTATTGACAACTTATAAACTAGTTTTACCAATCTTAAACCAGTGATCTTGAGCTGTGACTTATGCTACCACCACTTTCTTAACAATAATTGTTAAACCTAAACCTTAAAAGAACCCTGTTATTTAGGCCTAACTACTGTTCTGATTAAATGTTTTACAATTGTTTTCAAAAACAACTGTTATACTTATGAATTGACCCTGCAACTTGACTTCCCAACTTTAACTTGTTTTAGATTTCCAGTTCATGATTTCAGCTTACCCTATTACAACAGAAACTTGTTTGAGACTTATCTTGGAATAAACTTTACCTCTGTCTAATGATCTTTAAAAAGAGATTTAAATATGAAATCCGACTTTCAAGAAGTCTTTTTCATCAAATGATTTGGTAACTTTAAAAAGAAAGGTTTTGGTTATTATAGGAATTCCGATCAAAATGGTTTCTGCGGATTCCTATAGGTTGGAGGCGTAAGAGGCCGAGTGACGCCGGTCCAGCACTTTTTATGTGTAGACTATAATGAGATAGTCAATGGCTATAATGAGATAGCCCAAGGCCAATGGCAATAAGTGCCTTTATGAGTACTCCTTATGTCCAGAGGGACTTTAGTCCGTTATGGGGACTTTACGTGGCTGATCACCCGTATTGTCTGGCGTTGTGAGAAAACTTCAACCAAAATGATTGTTTTAAACAGTAAAGGTCCTAATGAGAGGACAGTTTTATAAATGATTTGAAAAGTAAAGGTCCTAATGAAAGGACAATTTTATAGATGATTTTAAAAGCAAGGTCCTAATGAGAGGACAGTTTTATAAAATGTTTTGAAAGAATCAATCCTAAGGAAAGGATAGTTTTATATAAATGGACTTTGAAATGATTAATAATGAAAATTGAAATGCCCTGTTATATCATGCCCTTTTTCAGCTTAAACTGTCAGTCCTATCTTGACTTCACCTTGTTTCAATTGTTATACATTATTTTCCTGTTATCCATCTAACCCTGCAGATTACTCTTATACTTACACCTGGTTATTACTTTCCAGTTTCTTGTTTACTCTGTACCAGTTATTGAAATTGTTTAACCCTGCCAGCAGTTTTATAAAAGAAAGTTTTGCGAGTAATGATTACCCTGACTAGTATGTTAATTACAACTTTGGGACAATGAGGTCCAGAAATGATTTAAAGCATGGTTTTGAGAAAAGTCTTTTAAATTATATACAAGCCTGTAGAACTGTTTTTTAACCTATATGGTTACTTGCTGAGCTTTTGTAGCTCATTCTTTTATTTTCTAACATCTACAGCTTTTGAGAATCATGGTCCGTATTAAGCAGACTGCTCGGAAGAACATGTCTTACATGAACTTTGCTAGGCTGGCTGAGAGGGAACAAGTAGGATCGAGGCAGAGTTGGAAGGAAAAGACTTTGTTTAGTCTTGTACTTTTATTAGTAGATCTTGAGATGTTTCAGGAGTTGTAATATTATTTCGTTGCTGTAAATTTAAAAATAAATGAATGTAGTTGTGTGCTTGTTTCATACCATTACCTTGAAAGGTCCAGGCGAGTAGTCGGGGTCATATTTATGCATATTTTCTATTATTGTTATTTAGGGTGCATGCATATAGAGTGTCAGTGACGCCCCGATCTAGACCCCGGGTCGGGAGGGCGCCACAATTCTTAACTCGTTCCAACTTGAAAACAACTTCTAACTTCATTCTTGACTCCTTTGTATATGGAAACAAATTATAAATACTTGTATCATCATTTTTCACTAGTTTCAACTTGAAACCATTCAAAACAATTTTAGGCTTCATTCTTGACTCGTTCGAACTTGAAAACAACTTCTAGCTACATTCTTGACTCATTTATACATGGAAACAACTTATAAAGACTTGTATCATCATTCTTCACTCGTTTAAATTTGAAAACCATTCATAACTATTTTAGGCTTCATTCTTGACTCGTTCGAACTTGAAAACAACTTCTAGCTTCAATCTTGACACACTTGTTACATGGAAACAACTTATAAAGACTTATATCATCATTCTTCACTCGTTTGAACTTGAAAACCATTCATAACAATTTTAGGCTTCATTCTTGACTCGTTCGAACTTGAAAACAATTTCTAACTTCATTCTTGACTCATTTGTACATGGAAACAACTTATAAAGACTTGTATTATCATTGTTCACTCGTTTGAACTTAAAACCATTCAAAATAATTTTAGGCTTCATTCTTGACTCGTTCGAACTTGAAAACATCTTCTAACATCATTCTTGAGTCATTTGTACATGGAAACAACTTATATACACTTGTATCATCATTTTGTACTCTTCTAGAACTTCAAAACAATTCAAAACATTTTTAGGCTTCATTCTTGACTCGTTCGAACTTGAAAACAAATTCTAGCTTCATTCTTGACTCATTTGTACATGGAAACATCTTATAAAGACTTGTATCATTATTGTTCACTCGTTTGAACTTGAAACCATTCAAAACAATTTTAGGCTTCATTCTTGACTCGTTCGAACTTGAAAACAACTTCTAGCTTCATTCTTGATTCATTTGTTAATGGAAACAACTTATAAAGACTTGTATCATCATTCTTCACTCGTTTAAACTTGAAAACCATTCATAACAATTTTAGACTTCATTCTTGACTCGTTCGAACTTGAAAACAACTTCTAGCTTCAATCTTGACACACTTGTACATGGAAACAACTTATAAAGACTTATATCATCATTCTTCACTCGTTTGAACTTGAAAACCATTCATAACAATTTTAGGCATCATTCTTGACTCGTTCGAACTTGAAAACAATTTCTAACTTCATTCTTGACTCATTTGTACATGGAAACAACTTATAAAGACTTGTATTATCATTGTTCACTCGTTTGAACTTAAAACCATTCAAAACAATTTTAGGCTTCATTCTTGACTCGTTCGAACTTGAAAACATCTTCTAGCAACATTCTTGACTCATTTGTACATGGAAACAACTTATAAACACTTGTATCATCATTTTGTACTCTTCTTGAACTTCAAAACAATTCAAAACATTTTTAGGCTTCATTCTTGACTCGTTCGAATTTGAAAACAACTGCTAGCTTCATTCTTGACTCATTTGTACATGGAAACTTATAAAGACTTGTATCATCATTGTTCACTCGTTTGAACTTGAAACCATTCCAAATAATTTTAGGCTTCATTCTTGACTCGTTCCAACTTGAAAACAACTTCTAACTTCATTCTCGACTCCTTTGTACATGGAAACAACTTATAAATACTTGTATCATCATTTTTCACTCGTTTGAACTTGAAACCTTTCAAAACAATTTTAGGCTTCATTCTTGACTCGTTCGAACTTGAAAATAACTTCTAGCTTCATTCTTGACTCATTTGTACATGGAAACAACTTATAAAGACTTGTATCATCATTCTTCACTCGTTTGAACTTGAAAACCATTCATAACAATTTTAGGCTTCATTCTTGACTCGTTCGAACTTGAAAACAACTTCTTCCTTCATTCTTGACTCATTTGTACATGGAAACAACTTATAAATACTTGTATCATCATTTTTCAATCGTTTGAACTTGAAAACCATTCATAACAATTTTAGGCTTCATTCTTGACTCGTTCGAACTTGAAAACAACTTCTAGCTTCATTCTTGACTCATTTGTACATGGAAACAACTTATAAATACTTGTATCATCATTGTTCACTCGTTTGAACTTGAAACCATTCCAAACAATTTTAGGCTTCATTCTTAACTCGTTCCAACTTGAAAACAACATCTAACTTCATTCTTGACTCCTTTGTACATGGAAACAACTTATAAATACTTGTATCATCATTTTTCACTAGTTTGAACTTGAAACCATTCAAAACAATTTTAGGCTTCATTCTTGACTCGTTCGAACTTGAAAACAACTTCTAGCTACATTCTTGACTCATTTATACATGGAAACAACTTATAAAGACTTGTATCATTATTGTTCACTCGTTTGAACTTGAAACCATTCAAAACAATTTTAGGCTTCATTCTTGACTCGTTCGAACTTGAAAACAACTTCTAGCTTCATTCTTGATTCATTTGTTAATGGAAACAACTTATAAAGACTTGTATCATCATTCTTCACTCGTTTAAACTTGAAAACCATTCATAACAATTTTAGGCTTCATTCTTGACTCGTTCGAACTTGAAAACAATTTCTAGCTTCAATCTTGACACACTTGTACATGGAAACAACTTATAAAGACTTATATCATCATTCTTCACTCGTTTGAACTTGAAAACCATTCATAACAATTTTAGGCTTCATTCTTGACTCGTTCGAACTTGAAAACATCTTCTAGCATCATTCTTGACTCATTTGTACATGGAAACTTATAAACACTTGTATCATCATTTTGTACTCTTCTTGAACTTCAAAACAATTCAAAACATTTTTAGGATTCATTCTTGACTCGTTCGAACTTGAAAACAACTTCTAGCTTCATTCTTGATTTATTTGTACATGGAAACTTATAAAGACTTGTATCATCATTGTTCACTCGTTTGAACTTGAAACCATTCCAAACAATTTTAGGCTTCATTCTTGACTCGTTCCAACTTGAAAACAACTTCTAACTTCATTCTCGACTCCTTTGTACATGGAAACAACTTATAAATACTTGTATCATCATTTTTCACTCGTTTGAACTTGAAACCTTTCAAAACAATTTTAGGCTTCATTCTTGACTCGTTCGAACTTGAAAACAACTTCTAGCTTCATTCTTGACTCATTTGTTAATGGAAACAACTTATAAAGACTTGTATCATCATTCTTCACTCGTTTGAACTTGAAAACCATTCATAACAATTTTAAGCTTCATTCTTGACTCGTTCGAACTTGAAAACAACTTCTTCCTTCATTCTTGACTCATTTGTACATGGAAACAACTTATAAATACTTGTATCATCATTTTTCACTCGTTTGAACTTGAAAACCATTCATAACAATTTTAGGCTTCATTCTTGACTCGTTCGAACTTGAAAACAACTTCTAACTTCATTCTTGACTCATTTGTACATGGAAACAACTTATAAATACTTGTATCATTATTTTTCACTCGTTTGAACTTGAAAACCATTCATAACAATTTTTGTATCATCATTGTTCACTCGTTTGAACTTGAAACCATTCAAAACAATTTTAGGCTTCATTCTTGACTCGTTCGAACTTGAAAACAACTTCTAGCTTCATTCTTGATTCATTTGTTAATGGAAACAACTTATAAAGACTTGTATCATCATTCTTCACTCGTTTAAACTTGAAAACCATTCATAACAATTTTAGGCTTCCTTCTTGACTCGTTCGAACTTGAAAACAATTTCTAGCTTCAATCTTGACACACTTGTACATGGAAACAACTTATAAAGACTTATATCATCATTCTTCACTCGTTTGAACTTGAAAACCATTCATAACAATTTTAGGCTTCATTCTTGACTCGTTCGAACTTGAAAACATCTTCTAGCATCATTCTTGACTCATTTGTACATGGAAACAACTTATAAACACTTGTATCATCATTTTGTACTCTTCTTGAACTTCAAAACAATTCAAAACATTTTTAGGATTCATTCTTGACTCGTTCGAACTTGAAAACAACTTCTAGCTTCATTCTTGACTCATTTGTACATGGAAACAACTTATAAATACTTGTATCATCATTGTTCACTCGTTTGAACTTGAAAACCATTCATAACAATTTTAGGCTTCATTCTTGACTCGTTCCAACTTGAAAACAACTTCTAACTTCATTCTCGACTCCTTTGTACATGGAAACAACTTATAAATACTTGTATCATCATTTTTCACTAGTTTGAACTTGAAACCATTCAAAACAATTTTAGGCTTCATTCTTGACTCGTTCGAACTTGAAAACAACTTCTAGCTACATTCTTGACTCATTTATACATGGAAACAACTTATAAAGACTTGTATCATCATTCTTCACTCGTTTAAACTTGAAAACCATTCATAACTATTTTAGGCTTCATTCTTGAATCGTTCGAACTTGAAAACAACTTCTAGCTTCAATCTTGACACACTTGTACATGGAAACAACTTATAAAGACTTATATCATCATTCTTCACTCGTTTGAACTTGAAAACCATTCATAACAATTTTAGGCTTCATTCTTGACTCGTTCGAACTTGAAAACAATTTCTAACTTCATTCTTGACTCATTTGTACATGGAAACAACTTATAAAGACTTGTATTATCATTGTTCACTCGTTTGAACTTAAAACCATTCAAAATAATTTTAGGCTTCATTCTTGACTCGTTCGAACTTGAAAACATCTTCTAGCATCATTCTTGATTCATTTGTACATGGAAACAACTTATATACACTTGTATCATCATTTTGTACTCTTCTTGAACTTCAAAACAATTCAAAACATTTTTAGGCTTCATTCTTGACTCGTTCGAACTTGAAAACAAATTCTAGCTTCATTCTTGCCGCATTTGTACATGGAAACATCTTATAAAGACTTGTATCATTATTGTTCACTCGTTTGAACTTGAAACCATTCAAAACAATTTTAGGCTTCATTTTTGACTCGTTCGAACTTGAAAACAACTTCTAGCTTCATTCTTGATTTATTTGTTAATGGAAACAACTTATAAAGACTTGTATCATCATTCTTCACTCGTTTAAACTTGAAAACCATTCATAACAATTTTAGGCTTCATTCTTGACTCGTTCGAACTTGAAAACAACTTCTAGCTTCAATCTTGACACACTTGTACATGGAAACAACTTATAAAGACTTATATCATCATTCTTCACTCGTTTGAACTTGAAAACCATTCATAACAATTTTAGGCTTCATTCTTGACTCGTTCGAACTTGAAAACAATTTCTAACTTCATTCTTGACTCATTTGTACATGGAAACAACTTATAAAGACTTCTATCATTATTGTTCACTCGTTTGAACTTGAAACCATTCAAAACAATTTTAGGCTTCATTCTTGACTCGTTCGAACTTGAAAACAACTTCTAGCTTCATTCTTGACTCATTTGTTAATGGAAACAACTTATAAAGACTTGTATCATCATTCTTCACTCGTTTGAACTTGAAAACCATTCATAACAATTTTAGGCTTCATTCTTGACTCGTTCGAACTTGAAAACAACTTCTTCCTTCATTCTTGACTCATTTGTACATGGAAACAACTTATAAATACTTGTATCATCATTTTTCACTCGTTTGAACTTGAAAACCATTCATAACAATTTTAGGCTTCATTCTTGACTCGTTCGAACTTGAAAACAACTTCTAGCTTCATTCTTGACTCATTTGTACATGGAAACAACTTATAAATACTTGTATCATCATTGTTCACTCGTTTGAACTTGAAAACCATTCATAACAATTTTAGGCTTCATTCTTGACTCGTTCCAACTTGAAAACAACTTCTAACTTCATTCTCGACTCCTTTGTACATGGAAACAACTTATAAATACTTGTATCATCATTTTTCACTAGTTTGAACTTGAAACCATTCAAAACAATTTTAGGCTTCATTCTTGACTCGTTCGAACTTGAAAACAACTTCTAGCTACATTCTTGACTCATTTATACATGGAAACAACTTATAAAGACTTGTATCATCATTCTTCACTCGTTTAAACTTGAAAACCATTCATAACTATTTTAGGCTTCATTCTTGACTCGTTCGAACTTGAAAACAACTTCTAGCTTCAATCTTGACACACTTGTACATGGAAACAACTTATAAAGACTTATATCATCATTCTTCACTCGTTTGAACTTGAAAACCATTCATAACAATTTTAGGCTTCATTCTTGACTCGTTCGAACTTGAAAACAATTTCTAACTTCATTCTTGACTCATTTGTACATGGAAACAACTTATAAAGACTTGTATTATCATTGTTCACTCGTTTGAACTTAAAACCATTCAAAATAATTTTAGGCTTCATTCTTGACTCGTTCGAACTTGAAAACATCTTCTAGCATCATTCTTGATTCATTTGTACATGGAAACAACTTATATACACTTGTATCATCATTTTGTACTCTTCTTGAACTTCAAAACAATTCAAAACATTTTTAGGCTTCATTCTTGACTCGTTCGAACTTGAAAACAAATTCTAGCTTCATTCTTGCCTCATTTGTACATGGAAACATCTTATAAAGACTTGTATCATTATTGTTCACTCGTTTGAACTTGAAACCATTCAAAACAATTTTAGGCTTCATTTTTGACTCGTTCGAACTTGAAAACAACTTCTAGCTTCATTCTTGATTTATTTGTTAATGGAAACAACTTATAAAGACTTGTATCATCATTCTTCACTCGTTTAAACTTGAAAACCATTCATAACAATTTTAGGCTTCATTCTTGACTCGTTCGAACTTGAAAACAACTTCTAGCTTCAATCTTGACACACTTGTACATGGAAACAACTTATAAAGACTTATATCATCATTCTTCACTCGTTTGAACTTGAAAACCATTCATAACAATTTTAGGCTTCATTCTTGACTCGTTCGAACTTGAAAACATCTTCTAGCATCATTCTTGACTCATTTGTACATGGAAACTTATAAACACTTGTATCATCATTTTGTACTCTTCTTGAACTTCAAAACAATTCAAAACATTTTTAGGCTTCATTCTTGACTCGTTCGAACTTGAAAACAAATTCTAGCTTCATTCTTGCCTCATTTGTACATGGAAACATCTTATAAAGACTTGTATCATTATTGTTCACTCGTTTGAACTTGAAACCATTCAAAACAATTTTAGGCTTCATTTTTGACTCGTTCGAACTTGAAAACAACTTCTAGCTTCATTCTTGATTTATTTGTTAATGGAAACAACTTATAAAGACTTGTATCATCATTCTTCACTCGTTTAAACTTGAAAACCATTCATAACAATTTTAGGCTTCATTCTTGACTCGTTCGAACTTGAAAACAACTTCTAGCTTCAATCTTGACACACTTGTACATGGAAACAACTTATAAAGACTTATATCATCATTCTTCACTCGTTTGAACTTGAAAACCATTCATAACAATTTTAGGCTTCATTCTTGACTCGTTCGAACTTGAAAACATCTTCTAGCATCATTCTTGACTCATTTGTACATGGAAACTTATAAACACTTGTATCATCATTTTGTACTCTTCTTGAACTTCAAAACAATTCAAAACATTTTTAGGATTCATTCTTGACTCGTTCGAACTTGAAAACAACTTCTAGCTTCATTCTTGATTTATTTGTACATGGAAACTTATAAAGACTTGTATCATCATTGTTCACTCGTTTGAACTTGAAACCATTCCAAACAATTTTAGGCTTCATTCTTGACTCGTTCCAACTTGAAAACAACTTCTAACTTCATTCTCGACTCCTTTGTACATGGAAACAACTTATAAATACTTGTATCATCATTTTTCACTCGTTTGAACTTGAAACCTTTCAAAACAATTTTAGGCTTCATTCTTGACTCGTTCGAACTTGAAAACAACTTCTAGCTTCATTCTTGACTCATTTGTTAATGGAAACAACTTATAAAGACTTGTATCATCATTCTTCACTCGTTTGAACTTGAAAACCATTCATAACAATTTTAAGCTTCATTCTTGACTCGTTCGAACTTGAAAACAACTTCTTCCTTCATTCTTGACTCATTTGTACATGGAAACAACTTATAAATACTTGTATCATCATTTTTCACTCGTTTGAACTTGAAAACCATTCATAACAATTTTAGGCTTCATTCTTGACTCGTTCGAACTTGAAAACAACTTCTAACTTCATTCTTGACTCATTTGTACATGGAAACAACTTATAAATACTTGTATCATTATTTTTCACTCGTTTGAACTTGAAAACCATTCATAACAATTTTTGTATCATCATTGTTCACTCGTTTGAACTTGAAACCATTCAAAACAATTTTAGGCTTCATTCTTGACTCGTTCGAACTTGAAAACAACTTCTAGCTTCATTCTTGATTCATTTGTTAATGGAAACAACTTATAAAGACTTGTATCATCATTCTTCACTCGTTTAAACTTGAAAACCATTCATAACAATTTTAGGCTTCCTTCTTGACTCGTTCGAACTTGAAAACAATTTCTAGCTTCAATCTTGACACACTTGTACATGGAAACAACTTATAAAGACTTATATCATCATTCTTCACTCGTTTGAACTTGAAAACCATTCATAACAATTTTAGGCTTCATTCTTGACTCGTTCGAACTTGAAAACATCTTCTAGCATCATTCTTGACTCATTTGTACATGGAAACAACTTATAAACACTTGTATCATCATTTTGTACTCTTCTTGAACTTCAAAACAATTCAAAACATTTTTAGGATTCATTCTTGACTCGTTCGAACTTGAAAACAACTTCTAGCTTCATTCTTGACTCATTTGTACATGGAAACAACTTATAAATACTTGTATCATCATTGTTCACTCGTTTGAACTTGAAAACCATTCATAACAATTTTAGGCTTCATTCTTGACTCGTTCCAACTTGAAAACAACTTCTAACTTCATTCTCGACTCCTTTGTACATGGAAACAACTTATAAATACTTGTATCATCATTTTTCACTAGTTTGAACTTGAAACCATTCAAAACAA
Organism: Oenanthe sinensis; assembly: GCA_028671895.1. Classification (NCBI taxonomy): domain Eukaryota; kingdom Viridiplantae; phylum Streptophyta; class Magnoliopsida; order Apiales; family Apiaceae; genus Oenanthe; species Oenanthe sinensis. Next base: position 328,690 of record JAPMAC010000219.1, read on the forward strand.
TTTTAGGCTTCATTCTTGACTCGTTCGAACTTGAAAACAACTTCTAGCTACATTCTTGACTCATTTATACATGGAAACAACTTATAAAGACTTGTATCATCATTCTTCACTCGTTTAAACTTGAAAACCATTCATAACTATTTTAGGCTTCATTCTTGAATCGTTCGAACTTGAAAACAACTTCTAGCTTCAATCTTGACACACTTGTACATGGAAACAACTTATAAAGACTTATATCATCATTCTTCACTCGTTTGAACTTGAAAACCATTCATAACAATTTTAGGCTTCATTCTTGACTCGTTCGAACTTGAAAACAATTTCTAACTTCATTCTTGACTCATTTGTACATGGAAACAACTTATAAAGACTTGTATTATCATTGTTCACTCGTTTGAACTTAAAACCATTCAAAATAATTTTAGGCTTCATTCTTGACTCGTTCGAACTTGAAAACATCTTCTAGCATCATTCTTGATTCATTTGTACATGGAAACAACTTATATACACTTGTATCATCATTTTGTACTCTTCTTGAACTTTAAAACAATTCAAAACATTTTTAGGCTTCATTCTTGACTCGTTCGAACTTGAAAACAAATTCTAGCTTCATTCTTGCCGCATTTGTACATGGAAACATCTTATAAAGACTTGTATCATTATTGTTCACTCGTTTGAACTTGAAACCATTCAAAACAATTTTAGGCTTCATTTTTGACTCGTTCGAACTTGAAAACAACTTCTAGCTTCATTCTTGATTTATTTGTTAATGGAAACAACTTATAAAGACTTGTATCATCATTCTTCACTCGTTTAAACTTGAAAACCATTCATAACAATTTTAGGCTTCATTCTTGACTCGTTCGAACTTGAAAACAACTTCTAGCTTCAATCTTGACACACTTGTACATGGAAACAACTTATAAAGACTTATATCATCATTCTTCACTCGTTTGAACTTGAAAACCATTCATAACAATTTTAGGCTTCATTCTTGACTCGTTCGAACTTGAAAACAATTTCTAACTTCATTCTTGACTCATTTGTACATGGAAACAACTTATAAAGACTTCTATCATTATTGTTCACTCGTTTGAACTTGAAACCATTCAAAACAATTTTAGGCTTCATTCTTGACTCGTTCGAACTTGAAAACAACTTCTAGCTTCATTCTTGACTCATTTGTTAATGGAAACAACTTATAAAGACTTGTATCATCATTCTTCACTCGTTTGAACTTGAAAACCATTCATAACAATTTTAGGCTTCATTCTTGACTCGTTCGAACTTGAAAACAACTTCTTCCTTCATTCTTGACTCATTTGTACATGGAAACAACTTATAAATACTTGTATCATCATTTTTCACTCGTTTGAACTTGAAAACCATTCATAACAATTTTAGGCTTCATTCTTGACTCGTTCGAACTTGAAAACAACTTCTAGCTTCATTCTTGACTCATTTGTACATGGAAACAACTTATAAATACTTGTATCATCATTGTTCACTCGTTTGAACTTGAAAACCATTCATAACAATTTTAGGCTTCATTCTTGACTCGTTCCAACTTGAAAACAACTTCTAACTTCATTCTCGACTCCTTTGTACATGGAAACAACTTATAAATACTTGTATCATCATTTTTCACTAGTTTGAACTTGAAACCATTCAAAACAATTTTAGGCTTCATTCTTGACTCGTTCGAACTTGAAAACAACTTCTAGCTACATTCTTGACTCATTTATACATGGAAACAACTTATAAAGACTTGTATCATCATTCTTCACTCGTTTAAACTTGAAAACCATTCATAACTATTTTAGGCTTCATTCTTGACTCGTTCGAACTTGAAAACAACTTCTAGCTTCAATCTTGACACACTTGTACATGGAAACAACTTATAAAGACTTATATCATCATTCTTCACTCGTTTGAACTTGAAAACCATTCATAACAATTTTAGGCTTCATTCTTGACTCGTTCGAACTTGAAAACAATTTCTAACTTCATTCTTGACTCATTTGTACATGGAAACAACTTATAAAGACTTGTATTATCATTGTTCACTCGTTTGAACTTAAAACCATTCAAAATAATTTTAGGCTTCATTCTTGACTCGTTCGAACTTGAAAACATCTTCTAGCATCATTCTTGATTCATTTGTACATGGAAACAACTTATATACACTTGTATCATCATTTTGTACTCTTCTTGAACTTCAAAACAATTCAAAACATTTTTAGGCTTCATTCTTGACTCGTTCGAACTTGAAAACAAATTCTAGCTTCATTCTTGCCTCATTTGTACATGGAAACATCTTATAAAGACTTGTATCATTATTGTTCACTCGTTTGAACTTGAAACCATTCAAAACAATTTTAGGCTTCATTTTTGACTCGTTCGAACTTGAAAACAACTTCTAGCTTCATTCTTGATTTATTTGTTAATGGAAACAACTTATAAAGACTTGTATCATCATTCTTCACTCGTTTAAACTTGAAAACCATTCATAACAATTTTAGGCTTCATTCTTGACTCGTTCGAACTTGAAAACAACTTCTAGCTTCAATCTTGACACACTTGTACATGGAAACAACTTATAAAGACTTATATCATCATTCTTCACTCGTTTGAACTTGAAAACCATTCATAACAATTTTAGGCTTCATTCTTGACTCGTTCGAACTTGAAAACAATTTCTAACTTCATTCTTGACTCATTTGTACATGGAAACAACTTATAAAGACTTGTATTATCATTGTTCACTCGTTTGAACTTAAAACCATTCAAAATAATTTTTGGCTTCATTCTTGACTCGTTCGAACTTGAAAACATCTTCTAGCATCATTCTTGACTTATTTGTACATGGAAACAACTTATAAACACTTGTATCATCATTTTGTACTCTTCTTGAACTTCAAAACAATTCAAAACATTTTTAGGCTTCATTCTTGACTCGTTCGAACTTGAAAACAAATTCTAGCTTCATTCTTGACTCATTTGTACATGGAAACATCTTATAAAGACTTGTATCATTATTGTACACTCGTTTGAACTTGAAACCATTCAAAACAATTTTAGGCTTCATTCTTGACTCGTTCGAACTTGAAAACAACTTCTAGCTTCATTCTTGATTCATTTGTTATTGGAAACAACTAATAAAGACTTGTATCATCATTCTTCACTCGTTTAAACTTGAAAACCATTCATAACAATTTTAGGCTTCATTCTTGACTCGTTTGAACTTGAAAACAACTTCTAGCTTCAATCTTGACACACTTGTACATGGAAACAACTTATAAAGACTTATATCATCATTCTTCACTCGTTTGAACTTGAAAACCATTCATAACAATTTTAGGCTTCATTCTTGACTCGTTCGAACTTGAAAACAATTTCTAACTTCATTCTTGACTCATTTGTACATGGAAACAACTTATAAAGAATTGTATTATCATTGTTCACTCGTTTGAACTTAAAACCATTCAAAACAATTTTAGGCTTCATTCTTGACTCGTTCAAACTTGAAAACATCTTCTAGCATCATTCTTGACTCATTTGTACATGGAAACAACTTATAAACACTTGTGTCATCATTTTGTACTCTTCTTGAACTTCAAAACAATTCAAAACATTTTTAGGATAAATTCTTGTCTCGTTCGAACTTGAAAACAACTTCTAGCTTCATTCTTGCTCATTTGTACATGGAAACTTATAAAGACTTGTATCATCATTGTTCACTCGTTTGAACTTGAAACCATTCCAAACAATTTTAGGCTTCATTCTTGACTCGTTCCAACTTGAAAACAACTTCTAACTTCATTCTCGACTCCTTTGTACATGGAAACAACTTATAAATACTTGTATCATCATTTTTCACTCGTTTGAACTTGAAACCTTTCAAAACAATTTTAGGCTTCATTCTTGACTCGTTCGAACTTGAAAACAACTTCTAGCTTCATTCTTGACTCATTTGTACATGGAAACAACTTATAAAGACTTGTATCATTATTGTTCACTCGTTTGAACTTGAAACCATTCAAAACAATTTTAGGCTTCAATCTTGACTCGTTCGAACTTGAAAACAACTTCTAGCTTCATTCTTGACTCATTTGTTAATGGAAACAACTTATAAAGACTTGTATCATCATTCTTCACTCGTTTGAACTTGAAAACCATTCATAACAATTTTAGGCTTCATTCTTGACTCGTTCGAACTTGAAAACAACTTCTTCCTTCATTCTTGACTCATTTGTACATGGAAACAACTTATAAATACTTGTATCATCATTTTTTACTCGTTTGAACTTGAAAACCATTCATAACAATTTTAGGCTTCATTCTTGACTCGTTCGAACTTGAAAACAATTTCTAACTTCATTCTTGACTCATTTGTACATGGAAACAACTTATAAATACTTGTATCATTATTTTTCACTCGTTTGAACTTGAAAACCATTCATAACAATTTTTGTATCATCATTGTTCACTCGTTTGAACTTGAAACCATTCAAAACAATTTTAGGCTTCATTCTTGACTCGTTCGAACTTGAAAATAACTTCTAGCATCATTCTTGACTCATTTGTACATGGAAACAACTTATAAACACATGTATCATCATTTTGTACTCTTCTTGAACTTCAAAACAATTCAAAACATTTTTAGGCTTCGTTCTTGACTCGTTCGAACTTGAAAACAAATTCTAGCTTCATTCTTGACTCATTTATACATGGAAACATCTTATAAAGACTTGTATCATTATTGTACACTCGTTTGAACTTGAAACCATTCAAAACAATTTTAGGCTTCATTCTTGACTCGTTCGAACTTGAAAACAACTTCTAGCTTCATTCTTGATTCATTTGTTATTGGAAACAACTTATAAAGACTTGTATCATCATTCTTCACTCGTTTAAACTTGAAAACCATTCATAACAATTTTAGGCTTCATTCTTGACTCGTTCGAACTTGAAAACAACTTCTAGCTTCAATCTTGACACACTTGTACATGGAAACAACTTATAAAGACTTATATCATCATTCTTCACTCGTTTGAACTTGAAAACCATTCATAACAATTTTAGGCTTCATTCTTGACTCGTTCGAACTTGAAAACAATTTCTAACTTCATTCTTGACTCATTTGTACATGGAAACAACTTATAAAGAATTGTATTATCATTGTTCACTCGTTTGAACTTAAAACCATTCAAAACAATTTTAGGCTTCATTCTTGACTCGTTCAAACTTGAAAACATCTTCTAGCATCATTCTTGACTCATTTGTACATGGAAACAACTTATAAACACTTGTATCATCATTTTGTACTCTTCTTGAACTTCAAAACAATTCAAAACATTTTTAGGATAAATTCTTGTCTCGTTCGAACTTGAAAACAACTTCTAGCTTCATTCTTGACTCATTTGTACATGGAAACTTATAAAGACTTGTATCATCATTGTTCACTCGTTTGAACTTGAAACCATTCCAAACAATTTTAGGCTTCATTCTTGACTCGTTCCAACTTGAAAACAACTTCTAACTTCATTCTCGACTCCTTTGTACATGGAAACAACTTATAAATACTTGTATCATCATTTTTCACTCGTTTGAACTTGAAACCTTTCAAAACAATTTTAGGCTTCATTCTTGACTCGTTCGAACTTGAAAACAACTTCTAGCTTCATTCTTGACTCATTTGTACATGGAAACAACTTATAAAGACTTGTATCATTATTGTTCACTCGTTTGAACTTGAAACCATTCAAAACAATTTTAGGCTTCAATCTTGACTCGTTCGAACTTGAAAACAACTTCTAGCTTCATTCTTGACTCATTTGTTAATGGAAACAACTTATAAAGACTTGTATCATCATTCTTCACTCGTTTGAACTTGAAAACCATTCATAACAATTTTAGGCTTCATTCTTGACTCGTTCGAACTTGAAAACAACTTCTTCCTTCATTCTTGACTCATTTGTACATGGAAACAACTTATAAATACTTGTATCATCATTTTTCACTCGTTTGAACTTGAAAACCATTCATAACAATTTTAGGCTTCATTCTTGACTCGTTCGAACTTGAAAACAATTTCTAACTTCATTCTTGACTCATTTGTACATGGAAACAACTTATAAATACTTGTATCATTATTTTTCACTCGTTTGAACTTGAAAACCATTCATAACAATTTTTGTATCATCATTGTTCACTCGTTTGAACTTGAAACCATTCAAAACAATTTTAGGCTTCATTCTTGACTCGTTCGAACTTGAAAATAACTTCTAGCATCATTCTTGACTCATTTGTACATGGAAACAACTTATAAACACTTGTATCGTCATTTTGTACTCTTCTTGAACTTCAAAACAATTCAAAACATTTTTAGGCTTCGTTCTTCACTCGTTCGAACTTGAAAACAAATTCTAGCTTCATTCTTGACTCATTTGTACATGGAAACAACTTATAAAGACTTGTATCATCATTGTTCACTCGTTTGAACTTGAAACCATTCAAAACAATTTTAGGCTTCATTCTTGACTCGTTCGAACTTGAAAACAACTTCTAGCTTCATTCTTGACTCATTTGTACATGGAAATAACTTATAAAGACTTGTATCATTATTGTTCATTCGTTTGAACTTGAAACCATTCAAAACAATTTTAGGCTTCATTCTTGACTCGTTCAAACTTGAAAACAACTTCTAGCTTCATTCTTGACTCATTTGTACATGGAAACAACTTATAAACACTTGTATCGTCATTTTGTACTCTTCTTGAACTTCAAAACAATTCAAAACATTTTTAGGCTTCATTCTTGACTCGTTCGAACTTGAAAATAACTTCTAGCATCATTCTTGACTCATTTGTACATGGAAACAACTTATAAACACTTGTATCGTCATTTTGTACTCTTCTTGAACTTCAAAACAATTCAAAACATTTTTAGGCTTCGTTCTTGACTCGTTTGAACTTGAAAACAAATTCTAGCTTCATTCTTGACTCATTTGTACATGGAAACAACTTATAAAGACTTGTATCATCATTGTTCACTCGTTTGAACTTGAAACCATTCAAAACAATTTTAGGCTTCATTCTTGACTCGTTCGAACTTGAAAACAACTTCTAGCTTCATTCTTGACTCATTTGTACATGGAAATAACTTATAAAGACTTGTATCATTATTGTTCATTCGTTTGAACTTGAAACCATTCAAAACAATTTTAGGCTTCATTCTTGACTCGTTCGAACTTGAAAACAACTTCTAGCTTCATTCTTTACTCATTTGTTAATGGAAACAACTTATAAAGACTTGTATCATCATTCTTCACTCGTTTGAACTTGAAAACCATTCATAACAATTTTAGGCTTCATTCTTGACTCGTTCGAACTTGAAAATAACTTCTAGCATCATTCTTGACTCATTTGTACATGGAAACAACTTATAAACACTTGTATCGTCATTTTGTACTCTTCTTGAACTTCAAAACAATTCAAAACATTTTTAGGCTTCGTTCTTGACTCGTTTGAACTTGAAAACAAATTCTAGCTTCATTCTTGACTCATTTGTACATGGAAACAACTTATAAAGACTTGTATCATCATTGTTCACTCGTTTGAACTTGAAACCATTCAAAACAATTTTAGGCTTCATTCTTGACTCGTTCGAACTTGAAAACAACTTCTAGCTTCATTCTTGACTCATTTGTACATGGAAATAACTTATAAAGACTTGTATCATTATTGTTCATTCGTTTGAACTTGAAACCATTCAAAACAATTTTAGGCTTCATTCTTGACTCGTTCGAACTTGAAAACAACTTCTAGCTTCATTCTTTACTCATTTGTTAATGGAAACAACTTATAAAGACTTGTATCATCATTCTTCACTCGTTTGAACTTGAAAACCATTCATAACAATTTTAGGCTTCATTCTTGACTCGTTCGAACTTGAAAACAACTTCTTCCTTCATTCTTGACTCATTTGTACATGGAAACAACTTATAAATACTTGTATCATCATTTTTCACTCGTTTGAACTTGAAAACCATTCATAACAATTTTAGGCTTCATTCTTGACTCGTTCGAACTTGAAAACAATTTCTAACTTCATTCTTGACTCATTTGTACATGGAAACAACTTATAAATACTTGTATCATTATTTTTCACTCGTTTGAACTTGAAAACCATTCATAACAATTTTTGTATCATCATTGTTCACTCGTTTGAACTTGAAACCATTCAAAACAATTTTAGGCTTCATTCTTGACTCGTTCGAACTTGAAAATAACTTCTAGCATCATTCTTGACTCATTTGTACATGGAAACAACTTATAAACACTTGTATCGTCATTTTGTACTCTTCTTGAACTTCAAAACAATTCAAAACATTTTTAGGCTTCGTTCTTGACTCGTTCGAACTTGAAAACAAATTCTAGCTTCATTCTTGCTCATTTGTACATGGAAACTTATAAAGACTTGTATCATCATTGTTCACTCGTTTGAACTTGAAACCATTCCAAACAATTTTAGGCTTCATTCTTGACTCGTTCCAACTTGAAAACAACTTCTAACTTCATTCTCGACTCCTTTGTACATGGAAACAACTTATAAATACTTGTATCATCATTTTTCACTCGTTTGAACTTGAAACCTTTCAAAACAATTTTAGGCTTCATTCTTGACTCGTTCGAACTTGAAAACAACTTCTAGCTTCATTCTTTACTCATTTGTTAATGGAAACAACTTATAAAGACTTGTATCATCATTGTTCACTCGTTTGAACTTGAAACCATTCAAAACAATTTTAGGCTTCATTCTTGACTCGTTCGAACTTGAAAATAACTTCTAGCATCATTCTTGACTCATTTGTACATGGAAACAACTTATAAACACTTGTATCGTCATTTTGTACTCTTCTTGAACTTCAAAACAATTCAAAACATTTTTAGGCTTCGTTCTTGACTCGTTTGAACTTGAAAACAAATTCTAGCTTCATTCTTGACTCATTTGTACATGGAAACAACTTATAAAGACTTGTATCATCATTGTTCACTCGTTTGAACTTGAAACCATTCAAAACAATTTTAGGCTTCATTCTTGACTCGTTCGAACTTGAAAACAACTTCTAGCTTCATTCTTGACTCATTTGTACATGGAAATAACTTATAAAGACTTGTATCATTATTGTTCATTCGTTTGAACTTGAAACCATTCAAAACAATTTTAGGCTTCATTCTTGACTCGTTCGAACTTGAAAACAACTTCTAGCTTCATTCTTTACTCATTTGTTAATGGAAACAACTTATAAAGACTTGTATCATCATTCTTCACTCGTTTGAACTTGAAAACCATTCATAACAATTTTAGGCTTCATTCTTGACTCGTTCGAACTTGAAAACAACTTCTTCCTTCATTCTTGACTCATTTGTACATGGAAACAACTTATAAATACTTGTATCATCATTTTTCACTCGTTTGAACTTGAAAACCATTCATAACAATTTTAGGCTTCATTCTTGACTCGTTCGAACTTGAAAACAATTTCTAACTTCATTCTTGACTCATTTGTACATGGAAACAACTTATAAATACTTGTATCATTATTTTTCACTCGTTTGAACTTGAAAACCATTCATAACAATTTTTGTATCATCATTGTTCACTCGTTTGAACTTGAAACCATTCAAAACAATTTTAGGCTTCATTCTTGACTCGTTCGAACTTGAAAATAACTTCTAGCATCATTCTTGACTCATTTGTACATGGAAACAACTTATAAACACTTGTATCGTCATTTTGTACTCTTCTTGAACTTCAAAACAATTCAAAACATTTTTAGGCTTCGTTCTTGACTCGTTCGAACTTGAAAACAAATTCTAGCTTCATTCTTGCTCATTTGTACATGGAAACTTATAAAGACTTGTATCATCATTGTTCACTCGTTTGAACTTGAAACCATTCCAAACAATTTTAGGCTTCATTCTTGACTCGTTCCAACTTGAAAACAACTTCTAACTTCATTCTCGACTCCTTTGTACATGGAAACAACTTATAAATACTTGTATCATCATTTTTCACTCGTTTGAACTTGAAACCTTTCAAAACAATTTTAGGCTTCATTCTTGACTCGTTCGAACTTGAAAACAACTTCTAGCTTCATTCTTGACTCATTTGTACATGGAAACAACTTATAAAGACTTGTATCATTATTGTTCACTCGTTTGAACTTGAAACCATTCAAAACAATTTTAGGCTTCAATCTTGACTCGTTCGAACTTGAAAACAACTTCTAGCTTCATTCTTGACTCATTTGTTAATGGAAACAACTTATAAAGACTTGTATCATCATTCTTCACTCGTTTGAACTTGAAAACCATTCATAACAATTTTAGGCTTCATTCTTGACTCGTTCGAACTTGAAAACAACTTCTTCCTTCATTCTTGACTCATTTGTACATGGAAACAACTTATAAATACTTGTATCATCATTTTTCACTCGTTTGAACTTGAAAACCATTCATAACAATTTTAGGCTTCATTCTTGACTCGTTCGAACTTGAAAACAATTTCTAACTTCATTCTTGACTCATTTGTACATGGAAACAACTTATAAATACTTGTATCATTATTTTTCACTCGTTTGAACTTGAAAACCATTCATAACAATTTTTGTATCATCATTGTTCACTCGTTTGAACTTGAAACCATTCAAAACAATTTTAGGCTTCATTCTTGACTCGTTCGAACTTGAAAATAACTTCTAGCATCATTCTTGACTCATTTGTACATGGAAACAACTTATAAACACTTGTATCGTCATTTTGTACTCTTCTTGAACTTCAAAACAATTCAAAACATTTTTAGGCTTCGTTCTTGACTCGTTCGAACTTGAAAACAAATTCTAGCTTCATTCTTGACTCATTTGTACATGGAAACAACTTATAAAGACTTGTATCATCATTGTTCACTCGTTTGAACTTGAAACCATTCAAAACAATTTTAGGCTTCATTCTTGACTCGTTCGAACTTGAAAACAACTTCTAGCTTCATTCTTGACTCATTTGTACATGGAAATAACTTATAAAGACTTGTATCATTATTGTTCATTCGTTTGAACTTGAAACCATTCAAAACAATTTTAGGCTTCATTCTTGACTCGTTCGAACTTGAAAACAACTTCTAGCTTCATTCTTTACTCATTTGTTAATGGAAACAACTTATAAAGACTTGTATCATCATTCTTCACTCGTTTGAACTTGAAAACCATTCATAACAATTTTAGGCTTCATTCTTGACTCGTTCGAACTTGAAAACAACTTCTTCCTTCATTCTTGACTCATTTGTACATGGAAACAACTTATAAATACTTGTATCATCATTTTTCACTCGTTTGAACTTGAAAACCATTCATAACAATTTTAGGCTTCATTCTTGACTCGTTCGAACTTGAAAACAACTTCTAACTTCATTCTTGACTCATTTGTACATGGAAACAACTTATAAATACTTGTATCATTATTTTTCACTCGTTTGAACTTGAAAACCATTCATAACAATTTTTGTATCATCATTGTTCACTCGTTTGAACTTGAAACCATTCAAAACAATTTTAGGCTTCATTCTTGACTCGTTCGAACTTGAAAATAACTTCTAGCATCATTCTTGACTCATTTGTACATGGAAACAACTTATAAACACTTGTATCATCATTTTGTACTCTTTTTGAACTTCAAAACAATTCAAAACATTTTTAGGCTTCATTCTTGACTCGTTCGAACTTGAAAACAAATTCTAGCTTCATTCTTGACTCATTTGTACATGGAAACAACTTATAAAGACTTGTATCATCATTGTTCACTCGTTTGAACTTAAAACCATTCAAAATAATTTTAGGCTTCATTCTTGAACCGTTCGAACTTGAAAACAACTTCTAGCATCATTCTTGACTCATTTGTACATGGAAACAACTTATAAACACTTGTATCATCATTTTTTACTCTTCTTGAATTTCAAAACCATTCAAAACAATTTTAGGCTTCATTCTTGACTCGTTCGAACTTGAAAACAAATTCTAGCTTCATTCTTGACTCATTTGTACATGGAAACAACTTATCAAGACCTGTATCATCATTTTTCACTCATTTGAACTTGAAAACTATTCAAAACAATTTTAGGCTTCATTCTTGACTCGTTCGAACTTGAAAATAATTTCTAGCTTCATTCTTAACTCATTTGTACATGGAAACAAGTTATAAAGACTTGTATCATCATTCTTCACTCGTTTGAACTTGAAAACCATTCATAACAATTTTGGGCTTCATTCTTGACTCGGTCGAACATGAAAACAACTTCTAACTTCATTCTTGACTTATTTGTACAAGGAAACAACTTATAAATACTTGTATCATTATTTTTCACTCGTTTGAACATGAAAACCATTCATAACAATTTTTGTATCATCATTGTTCACTCGTTTGAACTTGAAACCATTCAAAACAATTATAGGCTTCATTCTTGACTCGTTCGAACTTGAAAACAACTTCTAGCTTCATTCTTGACTCATTTGTACATGGAAACAACTTATAAAGACTTGTATCATCATTGTTTACTCGTTTGAACTTGAAACCATTCAAAATAATTTTAGGTTTCATTCTTGACTCGTTCGAACTTGAAAACAACATCTAGCTTTATTCTTGACTCATTTGTTAATGGAAACAACTTATAAAGACTTATATCATCATTTTTCACTCGTTTGAACTTGAAAACCATTCATAATAATTTTAGGCTTCATTCTTGACTCGTTCGAACTTGAAAACAACTTCTACCTTCATTCTTGACTCATTTGTACATGGAAACAACTTCTTCCTTCATTCTTGACTCATTTGGACATGGAAACAACTTATAAATACTTGTATCATCATTTTTCACTCGTTTGAACTTGAAAACCATTCATAACAATTTTAGGCTTCATTCTTGACTCGTTCGAACTTGAAAACAACTTCTAACTTCATTCTTGACTCATTTGTACATGGAAACAACTTATAAATACTTGTATCATTATTTTTCACTCGTTTGAACTTGAAAACCATTCATAACAATTTTTGTATCATCATTGTTCACTCGTTTGAACTTGAAACCATTCAAAACAATTTTAGGCTTCATTCTTGACTCGTTCGAACTTGAAAATAACTTCTAGCATCATTCTTGACTCATTTGTACATGGAAACAACTTATAAACACTTGTATCATCATTTTGTACTCTTCTTGAACTTCAAAACAATTCAAAACATTTTTAGGCTTCATTCTTGACTCGTTCGAACTTGAAAACAAATTCTAGCTTCATTCTTGACTCATTTGTACATGGAAACAACTTATAAAGACTTGTATCATCATTGTTCACTCGTTTGAACTTAAAACCATTCAAAATAATTTTAGGCTTCATTCTTGAGTCGTTCGAACTTGAAAACAACTTCTAGCATCATTCTTGACTCATTTGTACATGGAAACAACTTATAAACACTTGTATCATCATTTTTTACTCTTCTTGAATTTCAAAACCATTCAAAACAATTTTAGGCTTCATTCTTGACTCGTTCGAACTTGAAAACAAATTCTAGCTTCATTCTTGACTCATTTGTACATGGAAACAACTTATCAAGACCTGTATCATCATTTTTCACTCATTTGAACTTGAAAACTATTCAAAACAATTTTAGGCTTCATTCTTGACTCGTTCGAACTTGAAAATAATTTCTAGCTTCATTCTTGACTCATTTGTACATGGAAACAAGTTATAAAGACTTGTATCATCATTCTTCACTCGCTTGATCTTGAAACCATTCAAAACAATTTTAGGCTTCATTCTTGACTCGTTCGAACTTGAAAACAACTTCTACCTTCATTCTTGACTCATTTGTACATGGAAACAACTTCTTCCTTCATTCTTGACTCATTTGTACATGGAAACAACTTATAAATACTTGTATCATCATTTTGTACTCTTCTTGAACTTCAAAACAATTCAAAACATTTTTAGGATTCATTCTTGACTCGTTCGAACTTGAAAACAACTTCTAGCTTCATTCTTGACTCATTTGTACATGGAAACAACTTATAAACACTTGTATCATCATTTTTTACTCTTCTTGAATTTCAAAACCATTCAAAACAATTTTAGGCTTCATTCTTGACTCGTTCGAACTTGAAAACAAATTCTAGCTTCATTCTTGACTCATTTGTACATGGAAACAACTTATCAAGACCTGTATCATCATTTTTCACTCATTTGAACTTGAAAACTATTCAAAACAATTTTAGGCTTCATTCTTGACTCGTTCGAACTTGAAAATAATTTCTAGCTTCATTCTTGACTCATTTGTACATGGAAACAAGTTATAAAGACTTGTATCATCATTCTTCACTCGTTTGAACTTGAAAACCATTCATAACAATTTTCGACTTCATTCTTGACTCGGTCTAACATGAAAACAACTTCTAACTTCATTCTTGACTTATTTGTACAAGGAAACAACTTATAAATACTTGTATCATTATTTTTCACTCGTTTGAACTTGAAAACCATTCATAACAATTTTTGTATCATCATTGTTCACTCGTTTGAACTTGAAACCATACAAAACAATTTTAGGCTTCATTCTTGACTCGTTCGAACTTGAAAATAACTTCTAGCATCATTCTTGACTCATTTGTACATGGAAACAACTTATAAACACTTGTATCATCATTTTGTACTCTTCTTGAACTTCAAAACAATTCAAAACATTTTTAGGATTCATTCTTGACTCGTTCGAACTTGAAAACAACTTCTAGCTTCATTCTTGACTCATTTGTACATGGAAACAACTTATAAAGACTTGTATCATCATTCTTCACTCGCTTGATCTTGAAACCATTCAAAACAATTTTAGGCTTCATTCTTGACTCGTTCGAACTTGAAAACAACTTCTACCTTCATTCTTGACTCATTTGTACATGGAAACAACTTCTTCCTTCATTCTTGACTCATTTGTACATGGAAACAACTTATAAATACTTGTATCATCATTTTTCACTCGTTTGAACTTGAAAACCATTCATAACAATTTTAGGCTTCATTCTTGACTCGTTCGAACTTGAAAACAACATCTAGCTTCATTCTTGACTCATTTGTTAATGGAAACAACTTATAAAGACTTGTATCATTATTTTTCACTCGTTTGAACTTGAAAACCATTCATAACAATTTTAGGCTTCATTCTTGACTCGTTCGAACTTGAAAACAACTTCTACCTTCATTCTTGACTCATTTGTACATGGAAACAACTTCTTCCTTCATTCTTGACTCATTTGGACATGGAAACAACTTATAAATACTTGTATCGTCATTTTTCACTCGTTTGAACTTGAAAACCATTCATAACAATTTTTGGCTTCGTTCTTGACTCGTTCGAACTTGAAAACAAATTCTAGCTTCATTCTTGACTCATTTGTACATGGAAACATCTTATAAAGACTTGTATCATTATTGTACACTCGTTTGAACTTGAAACCATTCAAAACAATTTTAGGCTTCATTCTTGACTCGTTCGAACTTGAAAACAACTTCTAGCTTCATTCTTGATTCATTTGTTATTGGAAACAACTTATAAAGACTTGTATCATCATTCTTCACTCGTTTAAACTTGAAAACCATTCATAACAATTTTAGGCTTCATTCTTGACTCGTTCGAACTTGAAAACAACTTCTAGCTTCAATCTTGACACACTTGTACATAGAAACAACTTATAAAGACTTATATCATCATTCTTCACTCGTTTGAACTTGAAAACCATTCATAACAATTTTAGGCTTCATTCTTGACTCGTTCTAACTTGAAAACAAATTCTAGCTTCATTCTTGACTCATTTGTACATGGAAACAACTTATAAAGACTTGTATCATCATTGTTCACTCGTTTGAACTTAAAACCATTCAAAATAATTTTAGGCTTCATTCTTGAACCGTTCGAACTTGAAAACAACTTCTAGCATCATTCTTGACTCATTTGTACATGGAAACAACTTATAAACACTTGTATCGTCATTTTTTACTCTTCTTGAATTTCAAAACCATTCAAAACAATTTTAGGCTTCATTCTTGACTCGTTCGAACTTGAAAACAAATTCTAGCTTCATTCTTGACTCATTTGTACATGGAAACAACTTATCAAGACCTGTATCATCATTTTTCACTCATTTGAACTTGAAAACTATTCAAAACAATTTTAGGCTTCATTCTTGACTCGTTCGAACTTGAAAATAATTTCTAGCTTCATTCTTAACTCATTTGTACATGGAAACAAGTTATAAAGACTTGTATCATCATTCTTCACTCGTTTGAACTTGAAAACCATTCATTACAATTTTGGGCTTCATTCTTGACTCGGTCGAACATGAAAACAACTTCTAACTTCATTCTTGACTTATTTGTACAAGGAAACAACTTATAAATACTTGTATCATTATTTTTCACTCGTTTGAACATGAAAACCATTCATAACAATTTTTGTATCATCATTGTTCACTCGTTTGAACTTGAAACCATTCAAAACAATTATAGGCTTCATTCTTGACTCGTTCGAACTTGAAAACAACTTCTAGCTTCATTCTTGACTCATTTGTACATGGAAACAACTTATAAAGACTTGTATCATCATTGTTTACTCGTTTGAACTTGAAACCATTCAAAATAATTTTAGGCTTCATTCTTGATTCGTTCGAACTTGAAAACAACATCTAGCTTCATTCTTGACTCATTTGTTAATGGAAACAACTTATAAAGACTTATATCATCATTTTTCACTCGTTTGAACTTGAAAACCATTCATAACAATTTTAGGCTTCATTCTTGACTCGTTCGAACTTGAAAACAACTTCTACCTTCATTCTTGAATCATTTGTACATGGAAACAACTTCTTCCTTCATTCTTGACTCATTTGGACATGGAAACAACTTATAAATACTTGTATCATCATTTTTCACTCGTTTGAACTTGAAAACCATTCATAACAATTTTAGGCTTCATTCTTGACTCGTTCGAACTTGAAAACAACTTCTAACTTCATTCTTGACTCATTTGTACATGGAAACAACTTATAAATACTTGTATCATTATTTTTCACTCGTTTGAACTTGAAAACCATTCATAACAATTTTTGTATCATCATTGTTCACTCGTTTGAACTTGAAACCATTCAAAACAATTTTAGGCTTCATTCTTGACTCGTTCGAACTTGAAAATAACTTCTAGCATCATTCTTGACTCATTTGTACATGGAAACAACTTATAAACACTTGTATCATCATTTTGTACTCTTCTTGAACTTCAAAACAATTCAAAACATTTTTAGGCTTCATTCTTCACTCGTTCGAACTTGAAAACAAATTCTAGCTTCATTCTTGACTCATTTGTACATGGAAACAACTTATAAAGACTTGTATCATCATTGTTCACTCGTTTGAACTTAAAACCATTCAAAATAATTTTAGGCTTCATTCTTGAGTCGTTCGAACTTGAAAACAACTTCTAGCATCATTCCTGACTCATTTGTACATGGAAACAACTTATAAACACTTGTATCATCATTTTTTACTCTTCTTGAATTTCAAAACCATTCAAAACAATTTTAGGCTTCATTCTTGACTCGTTCGAACTTGAAAACAAATTCTAGCTTCATTCTTGACTCATTTGTACATGGAAACAACTTATCAAGACCTGTATCATCATTTTTCACTCATTTGAACTTGAAAACTATTCAAAACAATTTTAGGCTTCATTCTTGACTCGTTCGAACTTGAAAATAATTTCTAGCTTCATTCTTGACTCATTTGTACATGGAAACAAGTTATAAAGACTTGTATCATCATTCTTCACTCGTTTGAACTTGAAAACCATTCATAACAATTTTCGACTTCATTCTTGACTCGGTCTAACATGAAAACAACTTCTAACTTCATTCTTGACTTATTTGTACAAGGAAACAACTTATAAATACTTGTATCATTATTTTTCACTCGTTTGAACTTGAAAACCATTCATAACAGTTTTTGTATCATCATTGTTCACTCGTTTGAACTTGAAACCATACAAAACAATTTTAGGCTTCATTCTTGACTCGTTCGAACTTGAAAATAACTTCTAGCATCATTCTTGACTCATTTGTACATGGAAACAACTTATAAACACTTGTATCATCATTTTGTACTCTTCTTGAACTTCAAAACAATTCAAAACATTTTTAGGATTCATTCTTGACTCGTTCGAACTTGAAAACAACTTCTAGCTTCATTCTTGACTCATTTGTACATGGAAACAACTTATAAAGACTTGTATCATCATTCTTCACTCGCTTGATATTGAAACCATTCAAAACAATTTTAGGCTTCATTCTTGACTCGTTCGAACTTGAAAACAACTTCTACCTTCATTCTTGACTCATTTGTACATGGAAACAACTTCTTCCTTCATTCTTGACTCATTTGTACATGGAAACAACTTATAAATACTTGTATCATCATTTTTCACTCGTTTGAACTTGAAAACCATTCATAACAATTTTAGGCTTCATTCTTGACTCGTTCGAACTTGAAAACAACATCTAGCTTCATTCTTGACTCATTTGTTAATGGAAACAACTTATAAAGACTTGTATCATCATTTTTCACTCGTTTGAACTTGAAAACCATTCATAACAATTTTAGGCTTCATTCTTGACTCGTTCGAACTTGAAAACAACTTCTACCTTCATTCTTGACTCATTTGTACATGGAAACAACTTCTTCCTTCATTCTTGACTCATTTGGACATGGAAACAACTTATAAATACTTGTATCGTCATTTTTCACTCGTTTGAACTTGAAAACCATTCATAACAATTTTAGGCTTCATTCTTGACTCGTTCGAACTTGAAAACAACTTCTAACTTCATTCTTGACTCATTTGTACATGGAAACAACTTATAAATACTTGTATCATTATTTTTCACTCGTTTGAACTTGAAAACCATTCATAACAATTTTTGTTTCATCATTGTTCACTCGTTTGAACTTGAAACCATTCAAAACAATTTTAGGCTTCATTCTTGACTCGTTCGAACTTGAAAATAACTTCTAGCATCATTCTTGACTCATTTGTACATGGAAACAACTTATAAACACTTTTATCATCATTTTGTACTCTTCTTGAACTTCAAAACAATTCAAAATAATTTTAGGCTTCATTCTTGACTCGTTCGAACTTGAAAACAACATCTAGCTTCACTCTTGACTCATTTGTTAATGGAAACAACTTATAAAGACTTGTATCATCATTTTTCACTCGTTTGAACTTGAAAACCATTCATAACAATTTTAGGCTTCATTCTTAACTCGTTCGAACTTGAAAACAACTTCTACCTTCATTCTTGACTCATTTGTACATGGAAACAACTTCTTCCTTCATTCTTGACTCATTTGGACATGGAAACAACTTATAAATACTTGTATCGTCATTTTTCACTCGTTTTAACTTGAAAACCATTCATAACAATTTTAGGCTTCATTCTTGACTCGTTCGAACTTGAAAACAACTTCTAACTTCATTCTTGACTCATTTGTACATGGAAACAACTTATAAATACTTGTATCATTATTTTTCACTCGTTTGAACTTGAAAACCATTCATAACAATTTTTGTATCATCATTGTTCACTCGTTTGAACTTGAAACCATTCAAAACAATTTTAGGCTTCATTCTTGACTCGTTCGAACTTGAAAATAACTTCTAGCATCATTCTTGACTCATTTGTACATGGAAACAACTTATAAACACTTTTATCATCATTTTGTACTCTTCTTGAACTTCAAAATAATTCAAAACATTTTTAGGCTTCATTCTTGACTCGTTCGAACTTGAAAACAAATTCTAGCTTCATTCTTGACTCGTTCGAACTTGAAAACAACATCTAGCTTCATTCTTGACTCATTTGTTAATGGAAACAACTTATAAAGACTTGTATCATCATTTTTCACTCGTTTGAACTTGAAAACCATTCATAACAATTTTAGGCTTCATTCTTGACTCGTTCGAACTTGAAAACAACTTCTACCTTCATTCTTGACTCATTTGTACATGGAAACAACTTCTTCCTTCATTCTTGACTCATTTGGACATGGAAACAACTTATAAATACTTGTATCATCATTTTTCACTCGTTTGAACTTGAAAACCATTCAACACAATTTTAGGCTTCATTCTTGACTCGTTCGAACTTGAAAACAACTTCTAACTTCATTCTTGACTCATTTGTACATGGAAACAACTTATAAATACTTGTATCATTATTTTTCACTCGTTTGAACTTGAAAACCATTCATAACAATTTTTGTATCATCATTGTTCCCTCGTTTGAACTTGGAACCATTCAAAAAAAATTTAGGGTTCATTCTTGACTCGTTCGAACTTGAAAATAACTTCTAGCATCATTCTTGACTCATTTGTACATGGAAACAACTTATAAACACTTTTATCATCATTTTGTACTCTTCTTGAACTTCAAAACAATTCAAAACATTTTTAGGCTTCATTCTTGACTCGTTCGAACTTGAAAACAACTTCTAGCATCATTCTTGACTCATTTGTACATGGAAACAACTTATAAACACTTGTATCATCATTTTTTACTCTTCCTGAATTTCAAAACCATTCAAAACAATTTTAGGCTTCATTCTTGACTCGTTCGAACTTGAAAACAAATTCTAGCTTCATTCTTGACTCATTTGTACATGGAAACAACTTATCAAGACCTGTATCATCATTTTTCACTCATTTGAACTTGAAAACTATTCAAAACAATTTTAGGCTTCATTCTTGACTCGTTCGAACTTGAAAATAATTTCTAGCTTCATTCTTGACTCATTTGTACATGGAAACAAGTTATAAAGACTTGTATCATCATTCTTCACTCGTTTGAACTTGAAAACCATTCATAACAATTTTAGGCTTCATTCTTGACTCGTTCGAACTTGAAAACAAATTCTAGCTTCATTCTTGACTCATTTGTACATGAAACAACTTATCAAGACCTGTATCATCATTTTTCACTCATTTGAACTTGAAAACTACTCAAAACAATTTTAGGCTTCATTCTTGACTCGTTCGAACTTGAAAATAATTTCTAGCTTCATTCTTGACTCATTTGTACATGGAAACAAGTTATAAAGACTTGTATCATCATTCTTCACTCGTTTGAACTTGAAAACCATTCATAACAATTTTGGGCTTCATTCTTGACTCGGTCTAACATGAAAACAACTTCTAACTTCATTCTTGACTTATTTATACAAGGAAACAACTTATAAATACTTGTATCATTATTTTTCACTCGTTTGAACATGAAAACCATTCATAACAATTTTTGTATCATCATTGTTCACTCGTTTGAACTTGAAACCATTCAAAACAATTTTACGCTTCATTCTTGACTCGTTCGAACTTGAAAATAACGTCTAGCATCATTCTTGACTCATTTGTACATGGAAACAACTTATAAACACTTGTATCATCATTTTGTACTCTTCTTGAACTTCAAAACAATTCAAAACATTTTTAGGATTCATTCTTGACTCGTTCGAACTTGAAAACAACTTCTAGCTTCATTCTTGACTCATTTGTACATGGAAACAACTTCTTCCTTCATTCTTGACTCATTTGGACATGGAAACAACTTATAAATACTTGTATCGTCATTTTTCACTCGTTTTAACTTGAAAACCATTCATAACAATTTTAGGCTTCATTCTTGACTCGTTCGAACTTGAAAACAACTTCTAACTTCATTCTTGACTCATTTGTACATGGAAACAACTTATAAATACTTGTATCATTATTTTTCACTCGTTTGAACTTGAAAACCATTCATAACAATTTTTGTATCATCATTGTTCACTCGTTTGAACTTGAAACCATTCAAAACAATTTTAGGCTTCATTCTTGACTCGTTCGAACTTGAAAATAACTTCTAGCATCATTCTTGACTCATTTGTACATGGAAACAACTTATAAACACTTTTATCATCATTTTGTACTCTTCTTGAACTTCAAAATAATTCAAAACATTTTTAGGCTTCATTCTTGACTCGTTCGAACTTGAAAACAAATTCTAGCTTCATTCTTGACTCGTTCGAACTTGAAAACAACATCTAGCTTCATTCTTGACTCATTTGTTAATGGAAACAACTTATAAAGACTTGTATCATCATTTTTCACTCGTTTGAACTTGAAAACCATTCATAACAATTTTAGGCTTCATTCTTGACTCGTTCGAACTTGAAAACAACTTCTACCTTCATTCTTGACTCATTTGTACATGGAAACAACTTCTTCCTTCATTCTTGACTCATTTGGACATGGAAACAACTTATAAATACTTGTATCATCATTTTTCACTCGTTTGAACTTGAAAACCATTCAACACAATTTTAGGCTTCATTCTTGACTCGTTCGAACTTGAAAACAACTTCTAACTTCATTCTTGACTCATTTGTACATGGAAACAACTTATAAATACTTGTATCATTATTTTTCACTCGTTTGAACTTGAAAACCATTCATAACAATTTTTGTATCATCATTGTTCCCTCGTTTGAACTTGGAACCATTCAAAAAATATTTAGGGTTCATTCTTGACTCGTTCGAACTTGAAAATAACTTCTAGCATCATTCTTGACTCATTTGTACATGGAAACAACTTATAAACACTTTTATCATCATTTTGTACTCTTCTTGAACTTCAAAACAATTCAAAACATTTTTAGGCTTCATTCTTGACTCGTTCGAACTTGAAAACAACTTCTAGCATCATTCTTGACTCATTTGTACATGGAAACAACTTATAAACACTTGTATCATCATTTTTTACTCTTCCTGAATTTCAAAACCATTCAAAACAATTTTAGGCTTCATTCTTGACTCGTTCGAACTTGAAAACAAATTCTAGCTTCATTCTTGACTCATTTGTACATGGAAACAACTTATCAAGACCTGTATCATCATTTTTCACTCATTTGAACTTGAAAACTATTCAAAACAATTTTAGGCTTCATTCTTGACTCGTTCGAACTTGAAAATAATTTCTAGCTTCATTCTTGACTCATTTGTACATGGAAACAAGTTATAAAGACTTGTATCATCATTCTTCACTCGTTTGAACTTGAAAACCATTCATAACAATTTTAGGCTTCATTCTTGACTCGTTCGAACTTGAAAACAAATTCTAGCTTCATTCTTGACTCATTTGTACATGAAACAACTTATCAAGACCTGTATCATCATTTTTCACTCATTTGAACTTGAAAACTACTCAAAACAATTTTAGGCTTCATTCTTGACTCGTTCGAACTTGAAAATAATTTCTAGCTTCATTCTTGACTCATTTGTACATGGAAACAAGTTATAAAGACTTGTATCATCATTCTTCACTCGTTTGAACTTGAAAACCATTCATAACAATTTTGGGCTTCATTCTTGACTCGGTCTAACATGAAAACAACTTCTAACTTCATTCTTGACTTATTTATACAAGGAAACAACTTATAAATACTTGTATCATTATTTTTCACTCGTTTGAACATGAAAACCATTCATAACAATTTTTGTATCATCATTGTTCACTCGTTTGAACTTGAAACCATTCAAAACAATTTTACGCTTCATTCTTGACTCGTTCGAACTTGAAAATAACGTCTAGCATCATTCTTGACTCATTTGTACATGGAAACAACTTATAAACACTTGTATCATCATTTTGTACTCTTCTTGAACTTCAAAACAATTCAAAACATTTTTAGGATTCATTCTTGACTCGTTCGAACTTGAAAACAACTTCTAGCTTCATTCTTGACTCATTTGTACATGGAAACAACTTATAAAGACTTGTATCATCATTCTTCACTCGCTTGATCTTGAAACCATTCAAAACAATTTTAGGCTTCATTCTTGACTCGTTTGAACTTGAAAGCAACTTCTACCTTCATTCTTGACTCATTTGTACATGGAAACAACTTCTTCCTACATTCTTGACTCATTTGTACATGGAAACAACTTATAAATACTTGTATCATCATTTTTCACTCGTTTGAACTTGAAAACCATTCATAACAATTTTAGGCTTCATTCTTGACTCGTTCGAACTTGAAAACAACTTCTAGCTTCATTCTTGACTCATTTGTACATGGAAACAACTTATAAAGACTTGTATCATCATTGTTCACTCGTTTGAACTTGAAACCATTCAAAATAATTTTAGGCTTCATTCTTGACTCGTTCGAACTTGAAAACAACATCTAGCTTCATTCTTGACTCATTTGTTAATGGAAACAACTTATAAAGACTTGTATCATCATTTTTCACTCGTTTGAACTTGAAAACCATTCATAACAATTTTAGGCTTCATTCTTGACTCGTTCGAACTTGAAAACAACTTCTACCTTCATTCTTGACTCATTTGTACATGGAAACAACTTCTTCCTTCATTCTTGACTCATTTGGACATGGAAACAACTTATAAATACTTGTATCATCATTTTTCACTCGTTTGAACTTGAAAACCATTCAACACAATTTTAGGCTTCATTCTTGACTCGTTCGAACTTGAAAACAACTTCTAACTTCATTCTTGACTCATTTGTACATGGAAACAACTTATAAATACTTGTATCATTATTTTTCACTCGTTTGAACTTGAAAACCATTCATAACAATTTTTGTATCATCATTGTTCCCTCGTTTGAACTTGAAACCATTCAAAACAATTTGAGGCTTCATTCTTGACTCGTTCGAACTTGAAAATAACTTCTAGCATCATTCTTGACTCATTTGTACATGGAAACAACTTATAAACACTTTTATCATCATTTTGTACTCTTCTTGAACTTCAAAACAATTCAAAACATTTTTAGGCTTCATTCTTGACTCGTTCGAACTTGAAAACAAATTCTAGCTTCATTCTTGACTCATTTGTACATGGAAACAACTTATAAAGACTTGTATCATCATTGTTCACTCGTTTAAACTTAAAACCATTCAAAATAATTTCAGGCTTCATTCTTGACTCGTTCGAACTTGAAAACAACTTCTAGCATCATTCTTGACTCATTTGTACATGGAAACAACTTATAAACACTTGTATCATCATTTTTTACTCTTCTTGAATTTCAAAACCATTCAAAACAATTTTAGGCTTCATTCTTGACTCGTTCGAACTTGAAAACAAATTCTAGCTTCATTCTTGACTCATTTGTACATGGAAACAACTTATCAGGACCTGTATCATCATTTTTCACTCATTTGAACTTGAAAACTATTCAAAACAATTTTAGGCTTCATTCTTGACTCGTTCGAACTTGAAAATAATTTCTAGCTTCATTCTTGACTCATTTGTACATGGAAACAAGTTATAAAGACTTGTATCATCATTCTTCACTCGTTTGAACTTGAAAACCATTCATAACAATTTTGGGCTTCATTCTTGACTCGGTCTAACATGAAAACAACTTCTAACTTCATTCTTGACTTATTTGTACAAGGAAACAACTTATAAATACTTGTATCATTATTTTTCACTCGTTTGAACATGAAAACCATTCATAACAATTTTTGTATCATCATTGTTCACTCGTTTGAACTTGAAACCATTCAAAACAATTTTAGGCTTCATTCTTGACTCGTTCGAACTTGAAAATAACTTCTAGCATCATTCTTGACTCATTTGTACATGAAAACAACTTATAAACACTTGTATCATCATTTTGTACTCTTCTTGAACTTCAAAACAATTCAAAACATTTTTAGGATTCATTCTTGACTCGTTCGAACTTGAAAACAACTTCTAGCTTCATTCTAGACTCATTTGTACATGGAAACAACTTATAAAGACTTGTATCATCATTCTTCCCTCGTTTGATCTTGAAACCATTCAAAACAATTTTAGGCTTCATTCTTGACTCGTTCGAACTTGAAAACAACTTCTACCTTCATTCTTGACTCATTTGTACATGGAAACAACTTCTTCCTTCATTCTTGACTCATTTGTACATGGAAACAACTTATAAATACTTGTATCATCATTTTTCACTCGTTTGATCTTGAAAACCATTCATAACAATTTTAGGCTTCATTCTTGACTCGTTCGAACTTGAAAACAACTTCTAGCTTCATTCTTGACTCATTTGTACATGGAAACAACTTATAAAGACTTGTATCATCATTGTTCACTCGTTTGAACTTGAAACCATTCAAAATAATTTTAGGCTTCATTCTTGACTCGTTCGAACTTGAAAAAAACTTCTAGCTTCATTCTGGATTCATTTGTTAATGGAAACAACTTATAAAGACTTGTATCATGATTCTTCACTCGTTTAAACTTGAAAACCATTCATAACAATTTTAGGCTTCATTCTTGACTCGTTCGAACTTAAAACAACTTCTAGCTTCATTCTTGACACACTTGTACATGGAAACAACTTATAAAGACTTATATCATCATTCTTCACTCGTTTGAACTTGAAAACCATTCATAACAATTTTAGGCTTCATTCTTGACTCGTTCGAACTTGAAAACAATTTCTAACTTCATTCTTGACTCATTTGTACATGGAAACAACTTATAAAGGCTTGTATTATCATTGTTCACTCGTTTGAACTTGAAACCATTCAAAACAATTTTAGGCTTCATTCTTGACTCGTTCGAACTTGAAAACAACTTCTAGCTTCATTCTTGACTCATTTGTTAATGGAAACAACTTATAAAGACTTGTATCATCATTCTTCACTCGTTTGAACTTGAAAACCATTCATAACAATTTTAGGCTTCATTCTTGACTCATTCGAACTTGAAAACATCTTCTAGCATCATTCTTGTCTCATTTGTACATGGAAACAACTTATAAACACTTGTATCATCATTTTGTACTCTTCTTGAACTTTAAAACAATTCAAAACATTTTTAGGCTTCATTCTTGACTCGTTCGAACTTGAAAAAAAATTCTAGCTTCATTCTTGACTCATTAGTACATGGAAACAACTTAAAAAGACTTGTATCATTATTGTTCACTCGTTTGAACTTGAAACCATTCAAAACAATTTTAGGCTTCATTCTTGACTCGTTCGAATTTGAAAACAACTTCTAGCTTCATTCTTGACTCATTTGTTAATGGAAACAACTTATAAAGACTTGTATCATCATTCTTCACTCGTTTGAACTTGAAAACCATTCATAACAATTTTAGGCTTCATTCTGGACTCGTTTGAACTTGAAAACAACTTCTTCCTTCGTTCTTGACTCATTTGTACATGGAAACAACTTATAAATACTTGTATCATCATTTTTCACTCGTTTGAACTTGAAAATCATTCATAACAATTTTAGGCTTCATTCTTGACTCGTTCGAACTTGAAAACAAAATATAACTTCATTCTTGACTCATTTTTACATGGAAACAACTTATAAATACTTGTATCATTATTTTTCACTCGTTTGAACTTGAAAACCATTCATAACAATTTTTGTATCATCATTGTTCACTCGTTTGAACTTGAAACCATTCAAAACAATTTTAGGCTTCATTCTTGACTCGTTCGAATTTGAAAATAACTTCTAGCATCATTCTTGACTCATTTGTACATGGAAACAACTTATAAACACTTGTATCATCATTTTGTACTCTTCTTGAACTTCAAAACAATTCAAAACATTTTTAGGCTTCATTCTTAACTCGTTCGAACTTGAAAACAAAATCTAGCTTCATTCTTGACTCATTTGTACATGGAAACAACTTATAAAAACTTGTATCATTATTGTTCACTCGTTTGAACTTGAAACCATTCAAAATAATTTTAGGCTTCATTGTTGACTCGTTCGAACTTAAAAACAACTTCTAGCTTCATTCTTGACTCATTTGTTAATGGAAACAACTTATAAAAACTTGTATCATTATTGTTCACTCGTTTGAACTTGAAACCATTCAAAATAATTTTAGGCTTCATTGTTGACCCGTTCGAACTTGAAAACAACATCTAGCTTCATTCTTGACTCATTTGTTAATGGAAACAACTTATAAAGACTTGTATCATCATTCTTCACTCGTTTGACCTTGAAAACCATTCATAACAATTTTAGGCTTCATTCTTCACTCGTTCGAACTTGAAAACAACTTCTACGTTCATTCTTGACTCATTTGTACATGGAAACAACTTCTTCCTTCATTCTTGACTCATTTGTACATGGAAACAACTTATAAATACTTGTATCATCATTTTTCACTCGTTTGAACTTGAAAACCATTTGTAATATCCCTAAATTTCAGGTACCTTTAAAACCTTGATTAATAATAGTACGTCTTGGATGATAATTATGGAATAAGGTTTTGTTGGGCAATCAAATTATTAAAATTGCCGGAACAAGATAATGATTAAATTATCGTCATGGATTATTATGAAATTGAAAAATTCTAGGATTTCCAAGAATTATTAAAGAGTTTATTATTTTATATTTTTGACATGGATTATTAAAAATGCAATTACTTGCATTTTATTTAAAGTGTATGAAATGCTAGTGCTAGTATTATTATTATATGAAGTCAAAGAAGCTTGACCAAGACCATAGCTTTGACTAGTCTTTTAAATAGCCAAGGGCAAGTACTAGCATAAACAAAGAAAAGAAAAATACATAGCAAGCACTAGCCAAGCAAGGAGCATTCGGCAAAAGCTAGAGCAAGGAGAAAGAAAAATCCATAACTACATGGATTCTTCATGGATCATTGAGTTTAATAGCTTAAATCGAAGGTAGTAAATCCCTCTTGCTCTCCCTTGAATCTTATAAGCAACCATCCGCTAAATCTTTAGTTATGATCAATGGAAATTTCGAATGAACAGTAAAATTCGAAAATTTAGTCTTTGTTTTCTTGATTCTTAAGTTCCTATAGCTTGGTGGATGATTGTTATGGCATATATATGTTATGGGTAGCATTGTTGAAGCATGGATAGTCATAGAAATGCATGACTTGTTCATTTGAGTTTGATTTATAAATAATAAGCTAAACTGATTTTTATGGCTTAAAGTTGTGGTATGTTGGTTGTTGATGTTGAATGAGGAGTTTGGGGTTGTTTGTTGGTTGTTTTGGAGTAGGATAAAAATGGAAAACGATGAGTTTACAAACGTAACCATGCCATTTTTTTTTGACCCTGTCTGCTGCCCACTGTCCAGAAAATCTGGGAACATTGTTTGTCTAGTCTGGGCAGTTTGATGAAATGACTGGATAGTAGTTAGTCTCTAGATCGTTTGCGCGCTAATTTTGCGTCAAACGGAGTTGTGAGCTAAAAGTTATGACTAAAATGGTGAGGAGATGCAGAAACTTGACTGCCCTGTTTTTAACCAACTTTGAGGAGATGATCAGCCTAGTTAGACTGCCTTATAAAATCTGGAACTTTTACTCAAGATACTAGGAACATTTGGAAAGACTTGGGAAAAGGTTTCGGATTAAAATGAGTAAAATCCGATTTATGATAATTGTTGGAAGCTAGTAGGTGCAGTTAGAAATCTTACAAAAACTGCTTGTCCTATCTTTGCATAACCTATGTTTTAAATGGAATTTGAGGCTATGATTGGACTAGCTACGGAGTTTAATAAAATCCGAAACTTTTATGGGATATTCCTTGGCAGTCATAGAAGACCTCAGAGAAGAAATCGTGTCAAAATGATTAATTTACAATTTATTAAAAATGTTAGAAGACAGGGGTTTGAGTGAAATGAACATGATGAAAATGTTAGACAACCGTTTCGGGAGTCGATTTCGAGCAAGTTAGAGGACTTGTTTCGAGTATGTCAAGTGATGAAAGTTGTTAAGGAGTATCATGACTACATGTTGGTATGTAGAACTTGATTAAAAATCATTGACACGATAGTTTTACGAGTAGCTAAAGTAGGTTCGATGAGATGAAATATCGGGAATAATAAAAGTTAATAAAACAAAGAAGTGCAAATTGTAATGACCATAATTGGACTCGATATAGGTTTGTGGATTAGTATCGAGGTCCTAGCTTATCAAAATCATGAGATTTTATAATTGTAAAGCAAATGTCAGTACTTAATAAAAAGTTGTTATGATTAGTAGATAGACTAATCAAAGTTCTTATATCTATTGATAGAACTTTTGGATTACAAGTGGAATCATGGATATGCATCATGGACACCAGGCAAGATTTCTAACTCCATTCTTTTATTCTATATAAGAATATTTTGATTCCTGTTAATGCAAGTTCTATAAACTCTGATCTTATAACAAGTTTATTGGTTATAAGTCTGTGGTGCTTGGAAATCTTATTCAATTATTGACTTGTATCGTTGATTAATTTGTTTGTTTGCGTCTCTGAACTCTCAAAAGTTAGAGGACGCTTCCTGTCAGTTTTGCATAACTGATTTCTGTGTCGAGTACATTTCTTTGGTACTTGACAGACGACCGGGAGTAGTGTATTATCTCTCGACTATTAGTCGATATTATCCAGGGATTCTCCCTGGAATATAAGTTTTGGGGATAATAAGTATTATGGGTTAGGGATTAATCAAGTTGATTAATATCCCTTCGATATTTTAAATAATATTTAGTTTTATTAAATATTATTTAAAAGGGTATATATCTAGTATTTAATGTTGATTAAATACTTTCAACTCATTATGAGTTATTTAAATATTATTTAAGATTGATTAAATATTATTTAAATATTTTGGATTATTTCAAAGTATTTATTTTAATTAAATACTTTTGATTCTTTTGGGAATATTTAAATATTATTTGAGATTGAATAAATACTATTTAAATATATTGATTCATGTAAAACTATTTAAATGTTAAATAGTCTTGATTAAATCCTAATTAAATAGTTTAATTATTTTAAAATATTTTTCAGGGACTATTCAAGGTCTCGTATTTATTGATTAAATATTTACTGGAACTTTAAAAATATTCCGGAGTTATCAAGAAAATTCTTAAAACATTATTTTTCATTAAATAATAAATATTGAGCTATGACTCAGATATTTTATACTTACTTTGAGTCGATAACTCCATGTTAAGGAAGGAATATCCCACTTTAACATTCTTTTTATTTAAACTGGTGCTTGTAGGGACCATTAATTTACCTAAAAGTATTATATTTTCGTGGGGTGTATTTTATCACCTATTAGCGACTCCCCGGTCGTGATCTTGATTTTATATCCATTCGTTGACCGAGAGTCAACCCACACATATAAAGAGATTACTTCCACCTCGTTTCGGGAGTTAATCTACTATCGAACATTGAAATCCTGCCAAGATTTGTTGTTATTCTGGAAGGTCGTATTAAATTCCCTTCCACACCTTGATTCGAATATTTCCTAAAAAGCTTTGTTGTTGTTCTGGAAGGTCGTATTAAATTCCCTTCCACACCTTGATTCGATTATTTCCTAAAAAGTTTTGTTGTTGTTCTGGAAGGTTGTATTAAATTCCCTTCTAAGACTTGTTGATTGTACTCAAAGGGAACTGGAGATATAAAGTGTAAGAGGCTTGTGTGCGGCACAGTCCATCTAGCGTAAGAGGCCGAGTGACGCACGGTCCAGCATTTAAAGGCCCATGTGTTGCCTAGGGTGATGACCGGTTTAGGATCATCCTTCTACTAGTAGTAAAGGTTACTTAACTATTGTACTATACGACTGATCATCGTGTACAATAGGCGTGGTGGATGCTCCAGTATCTTCTTTTCTTCCAATTGGAATTTGACATTAACACTGTAATGAAGGCCTAGGTGCTAAGTTACTGATAGTGTTAATGGGAACTGTTGAACTTTCATTGGTCCTACACTAAGGATAGTGTTAATGGGAACTGTTGAACTTTCATTGGTCCTACACTAAGGATAGTGTTAATGGGAACTGTTGAACTTTCATTGGTCCTACACTAAGGATAGTGTTAATGGGAACTGTTGAACTTTCATTGGTCCTACACTAGCGATAGTGTGAATGAGAATTGTTGAGCTTTTATTGATTCTTTTCGCAGTATCTTGAACTGCCTTCTTATTGATGCTCGAATAAATAGTACTCTGTGGTTGATGCCATTGTGCTAAATTATCGATTCTGTTGTTCCCAAAACTGTGAATCTTAAATTGTGGTATCGCAGTAACTTGAACTGCATACTTATGTTGAAAATCTTCTTGCATCGTAAACTCTGATTCATTTATTGTCGAAACATATTTCGCTAAACTTTCTGCTGGAAAAGCATTGCAAATTATCTACTGATATTGTTGGACATCGCGTTGGTATAAATATTAGTTGCCACCCTTTCCTTGGTGCAAGTTACAAAATATTCTAATATATATCTTGCTGAGCATTCTTTGGCTCATTCTTGTTTTTGTTGTAAACTTTAAAACTTGCAGTAAGACTTGCCCATGGGATGCAAAAGAAAGGAGATGCTCGAGCTTGAGTTAGTCAGGTTCAAGGCTTCTACAGGTGGTGTAAGCTAGATAGGATTTTAGTTTAGAATTCTTATACTTATTGTATAATATGCAATGTAATAATAAATGTTGAAACAACGAGATCCTGAGTTTATTACAGTTGAATTATAATAACTATTATTATTTTAAGTTCATTTTCTGAGACTATGGCTCGAGTTGTGTATTTGGTTGGGGGTCACCAGAGTATATTGTGGATATAATTGTTAAGCAGGTGAGTATTATTATGGTGGAATTGGATCGTGATGGCCCCGATCCCTGACCCCGGATCGGGGGGCGTCACACCATTCATAACAATTTTAGGCTTCATTCTTGACTCGTTCGAACTTGAAAACAACTTCTAGCTTCATTCTTGACTCATTTGTACATGGAAACAACTTATAAAGACTTGTATCATCATTGTTCACTCCTTTGAACTTGAAACCATTCCAAACAATTATAGGCTTCATTCTTGACTCGTTCCAACTTGAAAACAACTTCTAGCTTCATTCTTGACTCAATTGTTAATGGAAACAACTTATAAAGACTTGTATCATCATTCTTCACTCGTTTGAACTTGAAAACCATTCATAACAATTTTAGGCTTCATTCTTGACTCGTTCGAACTTGAAAACAACTTCTTCCTTCATTCTTGACTCATTTGTACATGGAAACAACTTATAAATACTTGTATCATCATTTTTCACTCGTTTGAACTTGAAAACCATTCATAACAATTTTAGGCTTCATTCTTGACTCGTTCGAACATGAAAACAACTTATAACTTCATTCTTGACTCATTTTTACATGGAAACAACTTATAAATACTTGTATCATTATTTTTCACTCGTTTGAACTTGAAAACCATTCATAACAATTTTTGTATCATCATTGTTCACTCGTTTGAACTTGAAACCATTCAAAACAATTTTAGGCTTCATTCTTGACTCGTTCGAACTTGAAAATAACTTCTAGCATCATTCTTGACTCATTTGTACATGGAAACAACTTATAAACACTTGTATCATCATTTTGTACTCTTCTTGAACTTCAAAACAATTCAAAACATTTTTAGGCTTCATTCTTAACTCGTTCGAACTTGAAAACAAATTCTAGCTTCATTCTTGACTCATT
Organism: Oenanthe sinensis; assembly: GCA_028671895.1. Classification (NCBI taxonomy): domain Eukaryota; kingdom Viridiplantae; phylum Streptophyta; class Magnoliopsida; order Apiales; family Apiaceae; genus Oenanthe; species Oenanthe sinensis. The sequence goes on from JAPMAC010000219.1 coordinate 362,358, forward strand.
TGTACATGGAAACAACTTATAAAAACTTGTATCATTATTGTTCACTCGTTTGAACTTGAAACCATTCAAAATAATTTTAGGCTTCATTGTTGACTCGTTCGAACTTGAAAACAACTTCTAGCTTCATTCTTGACTCATTTGTTAATGGAAACAACTTATAAAGACTTGTATCATCATTCTTCACTCGTTTGAACTTGAGAACCATTCATAACAATTTTAGGCTTCATTCTTGACTCATTCGAACTTGAAAACAACTTCTACCTTCATTCTTGACTCATTTGTACATGGAAACAACTTCTTCCTTCATTCTTGACTCATTTGTACATGGAAACAACTTATAAATACTTGTATCATCATTTTTCACTCGTTTGAACTTGAAAACCATTCATAACAATTTTAGGCTTCATTCTTGACTCGTTCGAACTTGAAAACAACTTCTAGCTTCATTCTTGACTCATTTGTACATGGAAACAACTTATAAAGACTTGTATCATCATTGTTCACTCGTTTGAACTTGAAACCATTCCAAACAATTTTAGGCTTCATTCTTGACTCGTTCCAACTTGAAAACAACTTCTAACTTCATTCTCGACTCCTTTGTACATGGAAACAACTTATAAATACTTATATCATCATTTTTCACTCGTTTGAACTTGAAACCATTCAAAACAATTTTAAGCTTCATTCTTGACTCGTTCGAACTTGAAAACAACTTCTAGGTACATTCTTGACTCATTTGTACATGGAAACAAGTTATAAAGACTTGTATCATTTTTGTTCACTCGTTTGAACTTGAAACCATTCAAAACAATTTTAGGCTTCATTCTTGACTCGTTCGAACTTGAAAAAAACTTCTAGCTTCATTCTTGATTCATTTGTTAATGGAAACAACTTATAAAGACTTGTATCATGATTCTTCACTCGTTTAAACTTGAAAACCATTCATAACAATTTTAGGCTTCATTCTTGACTCGTTCGAACTTAAAAACAACTTCTAGCTTCATTCTTGACACACTTGTACATGGAAACAACTTATAAAGACTTATATCATCATTCTTCACTCGTTTGAACTTGAAAACCATTCATAACAATTTTAGGCTTCATTCTTGACTCGTTCGAACTTGAAAACAATTTCTAACTTCATTCTTGACTCATTTGTACATGGAAACAACTTATAAAGACTTTTATTATCATTGTTCACTCGTTTGAACTTAAAACCATTCAAAATAATTTTAGGCTTCATTCTTGACTCGTTCGAACTTGAAAACATCTTCTAGTATCATTCTTGACTCATTTGTACATGGAAACAACTTATAAACTCTTGTATCAACATTTTGTACTCTTCTTGAACTTTAAAACAATTCAAAACATTTTTAGGCTTCATTCTTGACTCGTTCGAACTTGAAAACAAATTCTAGCTTCATTCTTGACTCATTTGTACATGGAAACAACTTATAAAGACTTGTATCATTATTGTTCACTCGTTTGAACTTGAAACCATTCAAAACAATTTTAGGCTTCATTCTTGACTCGTTCGAACTTGAAAACAACTTCTAGCTTCATTCTTGACTCATTTGTTAATGGAAACAACTTATAAAGACTTGTATCATCATTCTTCACTCGTTTGAACTTGAAAACCATTCATAACAATTTTAGGCTTCATTCTTGACTCGTTCGAACTTGAAAACAACTTCTTCCTTCATTCTTGACTCATTTGTACATGGAAACAAGTTATAAAGACTTGTATCATCATTTTTCACTCGTTTGAACTTGAAAACCATTCATAACAATTTTAGGCTTCATTCTTGACTCGTTCGAACTTGAAAACAACTTATAACTTTATTCTTGACTCATTTTTACATGGAAACAACTTATAAATACTTGTATCATTATTTTTCACTCGTTTGAACTTGAAAACCATTCATAACAATTTTTGTATCATCATTGTTCACTAGTTTGAACTTAAAACCATTCAAAACAATTTTAGGCTTCATTCTTGACTCGTTCGAACTTGAAAATAACTTCTAGCATCATTCTTGACTCATTTGTACATGGAAACAACTTATAAACACTTGTATCATCATTTTGTACTCTTCTTGAACTTCAAAACAATTCAAAACATTTTTAGGCTTTATTCTTGACTCGTTCGAACTTGAAAACAAATTCTAGCTTCATTCTTGACTCATTTGTACATGGAAACAACTTATAAAAACATGTATCATTATTGTTCACTCGTTTGAACTTGAAACCATTCAAAATAATTTTAGGCTTCATTGTTGACCCGTTCGAACTTGAAAATAACATCTAGCTTCATTCTTGACTTATTTGTTAATGGAAACAACTTATAAAGACTTGTATCATCATTCTTCACTCGTTTGACCTTGAAAACCATTCATAACAATTTTAGGCTTCATTCTTCACTCGTTCGAACTTGAAAACAAATTCTACGTTCATTCTTGACTCATTTGTACATGGAAACAACTTCTTCCTTCATTCTTGACTCATTTGTACATGGAAACAACTTATAAATACTTGTATCATCATTTTTCACTCGTTTGAACTTGAAAACCATTCATAACAATTTTAGGCTTCATTCTTGACTCGTTCCAACTTGAAAACAACTTCTAGCTTCATTCTTGACTCATTTGTTAATGGAAACAACTTATAAAGACTTGTATCATCATTCTTCACTCGTTTGAACTTGAAAACCATTCATAACAATTTTAGGCTTCATTCTTGACTCGTTCGAACTTGAAAACAACTTCTACCTTTATTCTTGACTCATTTGTACATGGAAACAACTTCTTCCTTCATTCTTGACTCATTTGTACATGGAAACAACTTATAAATACTTGTATCATCATTTTTCACTCGGTTGAACTTGAAAACCATTCATAACAATTTTAGGCTTCATTCTTGACTCGTTCGAACTTGAAAAGAACTTCTAGCTTCATTCTTGACTCATTTGTACATGGAAACAACTTATAAAGACTTGTATCATCATTGTTCACTCGTTTGAACTTGAAACCATTCCAAACAATTTTAGGCTTCATTCTAGACTCGTTCCAACTTGAAAACAACTTCTAACTTCATTCTCGACTCCTTTGTACATGGAAACAACTTATAAATACTTGTATCATCATTTTTCACTCGTTTGAACTTGAAACCATTCAAAACAATTTTAAGCTTCATTCTTGACTCGTTCGAACTTGAAAACAACTTCTAGCTACATTCTTGACTCATTTGTACATGGAAACAAGTTATAAAGACTTGTATCATTATTGTTCACTCGTTTAAACTTGAAAACCATTCATAACAATTTTAGGCTTCATTCTTGACTCGTTCGAACTTGAAAATAATTGCTAGCTTCATTCTTGACTCATTTGTACATGGAAACAAGTTATAAAGACTTGTATCATCATTGTTCACTCGTTTGAACTTGAAACCATTCCAAACAATTTTAGGCTTCATTCTTGACTCGTTCCAACTTGAAAACAACTTCTAACTTCATTCTCGACTACTTTGTACATGGAAACAACTTATAAATACTTGTATCATCATTTTTCACTTGTTTGAACTTGAAACCATTCAAAACAATTTTAGGCTTCATTCTTGACTCGTTCAAACTTGAAAACAACTTCTAGCTTCATTCTTGATTCATTTTTTAATGGAAACAACATATAAAGACTTGTATCATGATTTTTCACTCGTTTAAACTTGAAAACCATTCATAACAATTTTAGTCTTCATTCTTGACTCGTTCGAACTTGAAAATAATTGTTAGCTTCATTCTTGACTCATTTGTACATGGAAACAAGTTATAAAGACTTGTATCATCATTCTTCACTCGTTTGAACTTGAAAACCATTCATAACAATTTTGGGCTTCATTCTTGACTCGTTCTAACATGAAAACAACTTCTAACTTCATTCTTGACTCATTTGTACATGGAAACAACTTATAAATACTTGTATCATTATTTTTCACTCGTTTGAACTTGAAAACCATTCATAACAATTTTTGTATCATCATTGTTCACTCGTTTGAACTTGAAACCATTCAAAACAATTTTAGGCTTCATTCTTGACTCGTTCGAACTTGAAAATAACTTCTAGCATCATTCTTGACTCATTTGTACATGGAAACAACTTATAAACACTTGTATCATCATTTTGTACTCTTCTTGAACTTCAAAACAATTCAAAACATTTTTAGGCTTCATTCTTGACTCGTTCGAACTTGAAAAAAAATTCTAGCTTCATTCTTGACTCATTTGTACATGGAAACAACTTATGAAAATTTGTATCATTATTGTTCACTCGTTTGAACTTGAAACCATTCAAAATAATTTTAGGCTTCATTCTTGACTCGTTCGAACTTGAAAACAACTTCTAGATTCATTCTTGACTCATTTATTAATGGAAACAACTTATAAAGACTTGTATCATCATTCTTCACTCGTTTGATCTTGAAAACCATTCATAACAATTTTAGGCTTCATTCTTCACTCGTTCGAACTTGAAAACAACTTCTACGTTCATTCTTGACTCATTTGTACATGGAAACAACTTATAAATACTTGTATCATCATTTTTCACTCGTTTGAACTTGAAAACCATTCATAACAATTTTAGGCTTCATTCTTGACTCGTTCGAACTTGAAAACAACTTCTAGCTTCATTCTTGACTCATTTGTACATGGAAACAACTTATAAAGACTTGTATCATCATTGTTCACTCGTTTAAACTTGAAACCATTCCAAACAATTTTAGGCTTCATTCGTGACTCGTTCCAACTTGAAAACAACTTCTAACTTCATTATCGACTCCTTTGTACATGGAAACAACTTATAAATACTTGTATCATCATTTTTCACTCGTTTGAACTTGAAACCATTCAAAACAATTTTAGGCTTCATTCTTGACTCGTTCGAACTTGAAAACAACTTCTAGCTACATTCTTGACTCATTTGTACATGCAAACAACTTATAAAGACTTGTATCATTATTGTTCACTCGTTTGATCCTGAAACCATTCAAAACAATTTTAGGCTTCATTCTTGACTCGTTCGAACTTGAAAACAACTTCTAGCTTCATTCCTGATTCATATTTTAATGGAAACAACTTATAAAGACTTGTATCATCATTTTTCACTCATTTGAACTTGAAAACTATTCAAAACAATTTTAGGCTTCATTCTTGACTCGTTCGAACTTGAAAATAATTGCTAGCTTCATTCCTGACTCATTTATACATGAAAACAAGTTATAAAGACTTGTATCATCATTCTTCACTCGTTTGAACTTGAAAACCATTCATAACAATTTTGGGCTTCATTCTTGACTCGTTCTAACATGAAAACAACTTCTAACTTCATTCTTGACTCATTTGTACATGGAAACAACTTATAAACACTTGTATCATCATTTTGTACTCTTCTTGAACTTCAAAACAATTCAAAACAATTTTAGGCTTCATTCTTGACTCGTTCGGACTTGAAAATAATTGCTAGCTTCATTCTTGACTCATTTGTACATGGAAACAAGTTATAAAGACTTGTATCATCATTCTTCACTCGTTTGAACTTGAAAACCATTCATAACAATTTTGGGCTTCATTCTTGACTTGTTCTAACATGAAAACAACTTCTAACTTCATTCTTGACTCATTTGTACATGGAAACAACTTATAAATACTTGTATCATTATTTTTCACTCGTTTGAACTTGAAAACCATTCATAACAATTTTTGTATCATCATTGTTCACTCGTTTGAACTTGAAACCATTCAAAACAATTTTAGGCTTCATTCTTGACTCGTTCGAACTTGAAAATAACTTCTAGCATCATTCTTGACTCATTTGTACATGGAAACAACTTATAAACACTTGTATCATCATTTTGTACTCTTCTTGAACTTCAAAACAATTCAAAACATTTTTAGGATTCATTCTTGACTCGTTCGAACTTGAAAACAAATTCTAGCTTCATTCTTGACTCATTTGTACATGGAAACAACTTATAAAGACTTGTATCATTATTGTTCACTCGTTTGAACTTGAAACCATTCAAAATAATTTTAGGCTTCATTCTTGACTCGTTCGAACTTGAAAACATCTAGCTTCATTCTTGACTCATTTATTAATGGAAACAACTTATAAAGACTTGTATCATCATTCTTCACTCGTTTGAACTTGAAAACCATTCATAACAATTTTAGGCTTCATTCTTGACTCGTTCGAACTTGAAAACAATTTCTACCTACATTCTTGACTCGTTCGAACTTGAAAACAACTTCTAGCTTTATTCTTGACTCATTTGTACATCGAAACAACTTATAAAGACTTGTATCATCATTGTTCACTCGTTTGAACTTGAAACCATTCCAAACAATTTTAGGCTTCATTCTTGACTCGTTCGAACTTGAAAATAACTTCTAGCATCATTCTTGACTCATTTGTACATGGAAACAACTTATAAACACTTGTATCATCATTTTGTACTCTTCTTGAACTTCAAAACAATTCAAAACATTTTTAGGATTCATTCTTGACTCGTTCGAACTTGAAAACAAATTCTAGCTTCATTCTTGACTCATTTGTACATGGAAACAACTTATAAAGACTTGTATCATTATTGTTCACTCGTTTGAACTTGAAACCATTCAAAATAATTTTAGGCTTCATTCTTGACTCGTTCGAACTTGAAAACAACTTCTAGCTTCATTCTTGACTCATTTGTACATGGAAACAACTTATAAAGACTTGTATCATCATTGTTCACTCGTTTAAACTTGAAACCATTCCAAACAATTTTAGGCTTCATTCGTGACTCGTTCCAACTTGAAAACAACTTCTAACTTCATTATCGACTCCTTTGTACATGGAAACAACTTATAAATACTTGTATCATCATTTTTCACTCGTTTGAACTTGAAACCATTCAAAACAATTTTAGGCTTCATTCTTGACTCGTTCGAACTTGAAAACAACTTCTAGCTACATTCTTGACTCATTTGTACATGCAAACAACTTATAAAGACTTGTATCATTATTGTTCACTCGTTTGATCCTGAAACCATTCAAAACAATTTTAGGCTTCATTCTTGACTCGTTCGAACTTGAAAACAACTTCTAGCTTCATTCCTGATTCATATTTTAATGGAAACAACTTATAAAGACTTGTATCATCATTTTTCACTCATTTGAACTTGAAAACTATTCAAAACAATTCTAGGCTTCATTCTTGACTCGTTCGAACTTGAAAATAATTGCTAGCTTCATTCTTGACTCATTTATACATGAAAACAAGTTATAAAGACTTGTATCATCATTCTTCACTCGTTTGAACTTGAAAACCATTCATAACAATTTTGGGCTTCATTCTTGACTCGTTCTAACATGAAAACAACTTCTAACTTCATTCTTGACTCATTTGTACATGGAAACAACTTATAAACACTTGTATCATCATTTTGTACTCTTCTTGATCTTCAAAACAATTCAAAACAATTTTAGGCTTCATTCTTGACTCGTTCGGACTTGAAAATAATTGCTAGCTTCATTCTTGACTCATTTGTACATGGAAACAAGTTATAAAGACTTGTATCATCATTCTTCACTCGTTTGAACTTGAAAACCATTCATAACAATTTTGGGCTTCATTCTTGACTTGTTCTAACATGAAAACAACTTCTAACTTCATTCTTGACTCATTTGTACATGGAAACAACTTATAAATACTTGTATCATTATTTTTCACTCGTTTGAACTTGAAAACCATTCATAACAATTTTTGTATCATCATTGTTCACTCGTTTGAACTTGAAACCATTCAAAACAATTTTAGGCTTCATTCTTGACTCGTTCGAACTTGAAAATAACTTCTAGCATCATTCTTGACTCATTGTACATGGAAACAACTTATAAACACTTGTATCATCATTTTGTACTCTTCTTGAACTTCAAAACAATTCAAAACATATTTAGGATTCATTCTTGACTCGTTCGAACTTGAAAACAAATTCTAGCTTCATTCTTGACTCATTTGTACATGGAAACAACTTATAAAGACTTGTATCATTATTGTTCACTCGTTTGAACTTGAAACCATTCAAAATAATTTTAGGCTTCATTCTTGACTCGTTCGAACTTGAAAACATCTAGCTTCATTCTTGACTCATTTATTAATGGAAACAACTTATAAAGACTTGTATCATCATTCTTCACTCGTTTGAACTTGAAAACCATTCATAACAATTTTAGGCTTCATTCTTGACTCGTTCGAACTTGAAAACAATTTCTACCTACATTCTTGACTCGTTCGAACTTGAAAACAACTTCTAGCTTTATTCTTGACTCATTTGTACATCGAAACAACTTATAAAGACTTGTATCATCATTGTTCACTCGTTTGAACTTGAAACCATTCCAAACAATTTTAGGCTTCATTCTTGACTCGTTCCAATTTAAAAACAACTTCTAACTTCATTCTCGACTATTTTGTACATGGAAACAACTTATAAATACTTTTATCATCATTTTTCACTCGTTTGAACTTGAAACCATTCAAAATAATTTTAGGCTTCATTCTTGACTCGTTCGAACTTGAAAACAACTTCTAGCTACATTTTTGACTCATTTGTACATGGAAACAACTTATAAAGACTTGTATCATTATTGTTCACTCGTTTGAACTTGAAACCATTCAAAACAATTTTAGGTTTCATTCTTGACTCGTTCGAACTTGAAAACAACTTCTAACTTCATTCATGACTCATTTGTACATGGAAACAACTTATAAATACTTGTATCATTATTTTTCACTCGTTTGAACTTGAAAACCATTCATAACAATTTTTGTACCATCATTGTTCACTCGTTTGAACTTGAAACTATTCAAAACAATTTTAGGCTTCATTCTTGACCCGTTCGAACTTGAAAATAACTTCTAGCATCATTCTTGACTCATTTGTACATGGAAACAACTTATAAACACTTGTATCATCATTTTGTACTCTTCTTGAACTTCAAAACAATTCAAAACATTTTTAGGCTTCATTCTTGACTTGTTCGACCTTGAAAAAAATTCTAGCTTCATTCTTGACTCATTTGTACATGGAAATAACTTATGAAAACTTGTGTCATTATTGTTCACTCGTTTGAACTTGAAACCATTCAAAATAATTTTAGGCTTCATTCTTGACTCGTTCGAACTTGAAAACAACTTCTAGCTTCATTCTTGACTCATTTGTTAATGGAAACAACTTATAAAGACTTGTATCATCATTCTTCACTCGCTTGATCTTGAAAACAATTCATAACAATTTTAGGTTTCATTCTTCACTCGTTCGAACTTGAAAACAACTTCTACGTTCATTCTTGACTCATTTGTACATGGAAACAATTTATAAGTACTTGTATCATCATTTTTCACTCGTTTGAACTTGAAAACCATTCATAACAATTTTAGGCTTCATTCTTGACTCGTTCGAACTTGAAAACAACTTCTAGCTTCATTCTTGACTCATTTGTACATGGAAACAACTTATAAAGACTTGTATCATCATTGTTCACTCGTTTGAACTTGAAACCATTCCAAACAATTTTAGGCTTCATTCGTGACTCGTTCCAACTTGAAAACAACTTCTAACTTCATTATCGACTCCTTTGTACATGGAAACAACTTATAAATACTTGTATCATCATTTTTCACTCGTTTGAACTTGAAACCATTCAAAAATATTTTAGGCTTCATTCTTGACTCGTTCGAACTTGAAAACAACTTCTAGCTACATTCTTGACTCATTTGTACATGGAAACAACTTATAAAGACTTGTATCATTATTGTTCACTCGTTTGATCTTGAAACCATTCAAAACAATTTTAGGCTTCATTCTTGACTCGTTCGAACTTGAAAACAACTTCTAGCTTCATTCTTGATTCATATTTTAATGGAAACAACTTATAAAGACTTGTATCATCATTTTTCACTCATTTGAACTTGAAAACTATTCAAAACAATTTTAGGCTTCATTCTTGACTCGTTCGAACTTGAAAATAATTGCTAGCTTCATTCTTGACTCATTTGTACATGGAAACAAGTTATAAAGACTTGTATCATCATTCTTCACTCGTTTGAACTTGAAAACCATTCATAACAATTTTGGGCTTCATTCTTGACTTGTTCTAACATGAAAACAACTTCTAACTTCATTCTTGACTCATTTGTACATGGAAACAACTTATAAATACTTGTATCATTATTTTTCACTCGTTTGAACTTGAAAATCATTCATAACAATTTTTGTATCATCATTGTTCACTCGTTTGAACTTGAAACCATTCAAAACAATTAGGCTTCATTCTTGACTCGTTCGAACTTGAAAATAACTTCTAGCATCATTCTTGACTCATTTGTACATGGAAACAACTTATAAACACTTGTATCATCATTTTGTACTCTTCTTGAACTTCAAAACAATTCAAAACATTTTTAGGCTTCATTCTTGACTCGTTCGAACTTGAAAACAAATTCTAGCTTCATTCTTGACTCATTTGTACATGGAAACAACTTATAAAAACTTGTATCATTATTGTTCACTCGTTTGAACTTGAAACCATTCAAAATAATTTTAGGCTTCATTGTTGACTCGTTCGAACTTGAAAACAACTTCTAGCTTCATTCTTGACTCATTTGTTAATGGAAACAACTTATAAAGACTTGTATCATCATTCTTCACTCGTTTGACCTTGAAAACCATTCATAAAAATTTTAGGCTTCATTCTTCACTCGTTCGAACTTGAAAACAACTTCTACGTTCATTCTTGACTCATTTGTACATGGAAACAACTTCTTCCTTCATTCTTGACTCATTTGTACATGGAAACAACTTATAAATACTTGTATCATCATTTTTCACTCGTTTGAACTTGAAAACCATTCATAACAATTTTAAGCTTCATTCTTGACTCGTTCGAACTTGAAAACAACTTCTAACTTCATTCTTGACTCATTTGTACATGGAAACAACTTATAAAGACTTGTATCATCATTGTTCATTCGTTTGAACTTGAAACCATTCCAAAAAAATTTAGGCTTCATTCTTGACTCGTTCCAACTTGAAAACAACTTCTAACTTCATTCTCGACTCCTTTGTACATGGAAACAACTTATGAATACTTGTATCATCATTTTTCACTCGTTTGAACTTGAAACCATTCAAAACAATTTTAGGCTTCATTCTTGACTCGTTCGAACTTGAAAACAACTTCTAGCTACATTCTTGACTCATTTGTACATGGAAACAACTTATAAAGACTTGTATCATTATTGTTCACTCGTTTGATCTTGAAACCATTCAAAACAATTTTAGGCTTCATTCCTGACTCGTTCAAACTTGAAAACAACTTCTAGCTTCATTCTTGATTCATATTTTAATGGAAACAACTTATAAAGACTTGTATAATCATTTTTCACTCATTTGAACTTGAAAACTATTCAAAACAATTTTAGGCTTCATTCTTGACTCGTTCGAACTTGAAAATAATTGCTAGCTTCATTCTTGACTCATTTGTACATGGAAACAAGTTATAAAGACTTGTATCATCATTCTTCACTCGTTTGAACTTGAAAACCATTCATAACAATTTTGGGCTTCATTCTTGACTTGTTCTAACATGAAAACAACTTCTAACTTCATTCTTGACTCATTTGTACATGGAAACAACTTATAAATACTTGTATCATTATTTTTCACTCGTTTGAACTTGAAAATCATTCATAACAATTTTTGTATCATCATTGTTCACTCGTTTGAACTTGAAACCATTCAAAACAATTAGGCTTCATTCTTGACTCGTTCGAACTTGAAAATAACTTCTAGCATCATTCTTGACTCATTTGTACATGGAAACAACTTATAAACACTTGTATCATCATTTTGTACTCTTCTTGAACTTCAAAACAATTCAAAACATTTTTAGGCTTCATTCTTGACTCGTTCGAACTTGAAAACAAATTCTAGCTTCATTCTTGACTCATTTGTACATGGAAACAACTTATAAAAACTTGTATCATTATTGTTCACTCGTTTGAACTTGAAACCATTCAAAATAATTTTAGGCTTCATTGTTGACTCGTTCGAACTTGAAAACAACTTCTAGCTTCATTCTTGACTCATTTGTTAATGGAAACAACTTATAAAGACTTGTATCATCATTCTTCACTCGTTTGACCTTGAAAACCATTCATAAAAATTTTAGGCTTCATTCTTCACTCGTTCGAACTTGAAAACAACTTCTACGTTCATTCTTGACTCATTTGTACATGGAAACAACTTCTTCCTTCATTCTTGACTCATTTGTACATGGAAACAACTTATAAATACTTGTATCATCATTTTTCACTCGTTTGAACTTGAAAACCATTCATAACAATTTTAAGCTTCATTCTTGACTCGTTCGAACTTGAAAACAACTTCTAACTTCATTCTTGACTCATTTGTACATGGAAACAACTTATAAAGACTTGTATCATCATTGTTCATTCGTTTGAACTTGAAACCATTCCAAAAAAATTTAGGCTTCATTCTTGACTCGTTCCAACTTGAAAACAACTTCTAACTTCATTCTCGACTCCTTTGTACATGGAAACAACTTATGAATACTTGTATCATCATTTTTCACTCGTTTGAACTTGAAACCATTCAAAACAATTTTAGGCTTCATTCTTGACTCGTTCGAACTTGAAAACAACTTCTAGCTACATTCTTGACTCATTTGTACATGGAAACAACTTATAAAGACTTGTATCATTATTGTTCACTCGTTTGATCTTGAAACCATTCAAAACAATTTTAGGCTTCATTCCTGACTCGTTCAAACTTGAAAACAACTTCTAGCTTCATTCTTGATTCATATTTTAATGGAAACAACTTATAAAGACTTGTATAATCATTTTTCACTCATTTGAACTTGAAAACTATTCAAAACAATTTTAGGCTTCATTCTTGACTCGTTCGAACTTGAAAATAATTGCTAGCTTCATTCTTGACTCATTTGTACATGGAAACAAGTTATAAAGACTTGTATCATCATTCTTCACTCGTTTGAACTTGAAAACCATTCATAACAATTTTGGGCTTCATTCTTGACTCGTTCTAACATGAAAACAACTTCTAACTTCATTCTTGACTCATTTGTACATGGAAACAACTTATAAATACTTGTATCATTATTTTTCACTCGTTTGAACTTGAAAACCATTCATAACAATTTTTGTATCATCATTGTTCACTCGTTTGAACTTGAAACCATTCAAAACAATTTTAGGCTTCATTCTTGACTCGTTCGAACTTGAAAATTACTTCTAGCATCATTCTTGACTCATTTGTACGTGGAAACAACTTATAAACACTTGTATCATCATTTTGTACTCTTCTTGAACTTCAAAACAATTCAAAACATTTTTAGGCTTCATTCTTGACTCGTTCGAACTAGAAAACAAATTCTAGCTTCATTCTTGACTCATTTGTACATGGAAACAACTTATAAAAACTTGTATCATTATTGTTCACTCGTTTGAACTTGAAACCATTCAAAATAATTTTAGGCTTCATTGTTGACTCGTTCGAACTTGAAAACAACTTCTAGCTTCATTCTTGACTCATTTGTTAATGGAAACAACTTATAAAGACTTGTATCATCATTCTTCACTCGTTTGACCTTGAAAACCATTCATAAAAATTTTAGGCTTCATTCTTCACTCGTTCGAACTTGAAAACAACTTCTACGTTCATTCTTGACTCATTTGTACATGGAAACAACTTCTTCCTTCATTCTTGACTCATTTGTACATGGAAACAACTTATAAATACTTGTATCATCATTTTTCACTCGTTTGAACTTGAAAACCATTCATAACAATTTTAAGCTTCATTCTTGACTCGTTCGAACTTGAAAACAACTTCTAACTTCATTCTTGACTCATTTGTACATGGAAACAACTTATAAAGACTTGTATCATCATTGTTCATTCGTTTGAACTTGAAACCATTCCAAAAAAATTTAGGCTTCATTCTTGACTCGTTCCAACTTGAAAACAACTTCTAACTTCATTCTCGACTCCTTTGTACATGGAAACAACTTATGAATACTTGTATCATCATTTTTCACTCGTTTGAACTTGAAACCATTCAAAACAATTTTAGGCTTCATTCTTGACTCGTTCGAACTTGAAAACAACTTCTAGCTACATTCTTGACTCATTTGTACATGGAAACAACTTATAAAGACTTGTATCATTATTGTTCACTCGTTTGATCTTGAAACCATTCAAAACAATTTTAGGCTTCATTCCTGACTCGTTCAAACTTGAAAACAACTTCTAGCTTCATTCTTGATTCATATTTTAATGGAAACAACTTATAAAGACTTGTATAATCATTTTTCACTCATTTGAACTTGAAAACTATTCAAAACAATTTTAGGCTTCATTCTTGACTCGTTCGAACTTGAAAATAATTGCTAGCTTCATTCTTGACTCATTTGTACATGGAAACAAGTTATAAAGACTTGTATCATCATTCTTCACTCGTTTGAACTTGAAAACCATTCATAACAATTTTGGGCTTCATTCTTGACTCGTTCTAACATGAAAACAACTTCTAACTTCATTCTTGACTCATTTGTACATGGAAACAACTTATAAATACTTGTATCATTATTTTTCACTCGTTTGAACTTGAAAACCATTCATAACAATTTTTGTATCATCATTGTTCACTCGTTTGAACTTGAAACCATTCAAAACAATTTTAGGCTTCATTCTTGACTCGTTCGAACTTGAAAATTACTTCTAGCATCATTCTTGACTCATTTGTACGTGGAAACAACTTATAAACACTTGTATCATCATTTTGTACTCTTCTTGAACTTCAAAACAATTCAAAACATTTTTAGGATTTATTTTTGACTCGTTCGAACTAGAAAACAAATTCTAGCTTCATTCTTGACTCATTTGTACATGGAAACAACTTATAAAGACTTGTATCATTATTGTTCACTCGTTTGAACTTGAAACCATTCAAAATAATTTTAGGCTTCATTCTTGACTCGTTCGAACTTGAAAAAGACTTCCAGCTTCATTCTTGACTCATTTGTTAATGGAAACAACTTATAAAGACTTGTATCATCATTCTTCACTCGTTTGATCTTGAAAACCAATCATAACAATTTTAGGCTTCATTCTTCACTCGTTCGAACTTGAAAACAACTTCTACGTTCATTCTCGACTCATTTATACATGGCAACAACTTATAAATACTTGTATCATCATTGTTCACTCGTTTGAACTTGAAACCATTCCAAACTATTTTAGGCTTCATTCTTGACTCGTTCCAACTTGAAAACAACTTCTAACTTCATTATCGACTCCTTTGTACATGGAAACAACTTATAAATACTTGTATCATCATTTTTCACTCGTTTGAACTTGAAACCATTCAAAATAATTTTAGGCTTCATTCTTGACTCGTTCGAACTTGAAAACAACTTCTAGCTACATTCTTGACTCATTTGTACATGGAAACAACTTATAAAGACTTGTATCATTATTGTTCACTCGTTTGATCTTGAAACCATTCAAAACAATTTTAGGCTTCATTCCTGACTCGTTCAAACTTGAAAACAACTTCTAGCTTCATTCTTGATTCATATTTTAATGGAAACAACTTATAAAGACTTGTATAATCATTTTTCACTCATTTGAACTTGAAAACTATTCAAAACAATTTTAGGCTTCATTCTTGACTCGTTCGAACTTGAAAATAATTGCTAGCTTCATTCTTGACTCATTTGTACATGGAAACAAGTTATAAAGACTTGTATCATCATTCTTCACTCGTTTGAACTTGAAAACCATTCATAACAATTTTGGGCTTCATTCTTGACTCGTTCTAACATGAAAACAACTTCTAACTTCATTCTTGACTCATTTGTACATGGAAACAACTTATAAATACTTGTATCATTATTTTTCACTCGTTTGAACTTGAAAACCATTCATAACAATTTTTGTATCATCATTGTTCACTCGTTTGAACTTGAAACCATTCAAAACAATTTTAGGCTTCATTCTTGACTCGTTCGAACTTGAAAATAACTTCTAGCATCATTCTTGACTCATTTGTACGTGGAAACAACTTATAAACACTTGTATCATCATTTTGTACTCTTCTTGAACTTCAAAACAATTCAAAACATTTTTAGGATTTATTTTTGACTCGTTCGAACTAGAAAACAAATTCTAGCTTCATTCTTGACTCATTTGTACATGGAAACAACTTATAAAGACTTGTATCATTATTGTTCACTCGTTTGAACTTGAAACCATTCAAAATAATTTTAGGCTTCATTCTTGACTCGTTCGAACTTGAAAAAGACTTCCAGCTTCATTCTTGACTCATTTGTTAATGGAAACAACTTATAAAGACTTGTATCATCATTCTTCACTCGTTTGATCTTGAAAACCAGTCATAACAATTTTAGGCTTCATTCTTCACTCGTTCGAACTTGAAAACAACTTCTACGTTCATTCTCGACTCATTTATACATGGCAACAACTTATAAATACTTGTATCATCATTGTTCACTCGTTTGAACTTGAAACCATTCCAAACTATTTTAGGCTTCATTCTTGACTCGTTCCAACTTGAAAACAACTTCTAACTTCATTATCGACTCCTTTGTACATGGAAACAACTTATAAATACTTGTATCATCATTTTTCACTCGTTTGAACTTGAAACCATTCACAATAATTTTAGGCTTCATTCTTGACTCGTTCGAACTTGAAAACAACTTCTAGCTACATTCTTGACTCATTTGTACATGGAAACAACTTATAAAGACTTGTATCATTATTGTTCACTCGTTTGATCTTGAAACCATTCAAAACAATTTTAGGCTTCATTCCTGACTCGTTCAAACTTGAAAACAACTTCTAGCTTCATTCTTGATTCATATTTTAATGGAAACAACTTATAAAGACTTGTATAATCATTTTTCACTCATTTGAACTTGAAAACTATTCAAAACAATTTTAGGCTTCATTCTTGACTCGTTCGAACTTGAAAATAATTGCTAGCTTCATTCTTGACTCATTTGTACATGGAAACAAGTTATAAAGACTTGTATCATCATTCTTCACTCGTTTGAACTTGAAAACCATTCATAACAATTTTGGGCTTCATTCTTGACTCGTTCTAACATGAAAACAACTTCTAACTTCATTCTTGACTCATTTGTACATGGAAACAACTTATAAATACTTGTATCATTATTTTTCACTCGTTTGAACTTGAAAACCATTCATAACAATTTTTGTATCATCATTGTTCACTCGTTTGAACTTGAAACCATTCAAAACAATTTTAGGCTTCATTCTTGACTCGTTCGAACTTGAAAATAACTTCTAGCATCATTCTTGACTCATTTGTACGTGGAAACAACTTATAAACACTTGTATCATCATTTTGTACTCTTCTTGAACTTCAAAATAATTCAAAACATTTTTAGGATTTATTTTTGACTCGTTCGAACTTGAAAACAAATTCTAGCTTCATTCTTGACTCATTTGTACATCGAAACAACTTATAAAGACTTGTATCATTATTGTTCACTCGTTTGAACTTGAAACCATTCAAAATAATTTTAGGCTTCATTCTTCACTCGTTCGAACTTGAAAACAACATCTAGCTTCATTCTTGACTCATTTGTTAATGGAAACAACTTATAAAGACTTGTATCATCATTCTTCACTCGTTTGAACTTGAAAACCATTCATAACAATTTTAGGCTTCATTCTTGACTCATTCGAACTTGAAAACAACTTCTACCTTCATTCTTGACTCATTTGTACATGGAAACAACTTCTTCCTTCATTCTTGACTCATTTGTACATGGAAACAACTTATAAATACTTGTATCATCATTTTTCACTCGTTTGATCTTGAAACCATTCAAAACAATTTTAGGCTTCATTCTTGACTCGTTCAAACTTGAAAACAACTTCTAGCTTCATTCTTCATTCATATTTTAATGGAAACAACTTATAAATACTTTTATCATCATTTTTCACTCGTTTGAACTTGAAACCATTCAAAATAATTTTAGGCTTCATTCTTGACTCGTTCGAACTTGAAAACAACTTCTAGCTATATTTTTTTCTCATTTGTACATGGAAACAACTTATAAAGACTTGTATCATTATTGTTCACTCGTTTGAACTTGAAACCATTCAAAACAATTTTAGGTTTCATTCTTGACTCGTTCGAACTTGAAAACAACTTCTAACTTCATTCATGACTCATTTGTACATGGAAACAACTTATAAATACTTGTATCATTATTTTTCACTCGTTTGAACTTGAAAACCATTCATAACAATTTTTGTATCATCATTGTTCACTCGTTTGAACTTGAAACTATTCAAAACAATTTTAGGCCTCATTCTTGCCCGTTCGAACTTGAAAATAACTTCTAGCATCATTCTTGACTCATTTGTACATGGAAACAACTTATAAACACTTGTATCATCATTTTGTACTCTTCTTGAACTTCAAAACAATTCAAAACATTTTTAGGCTTCATTCTTGACTCGTTCGACCTTGAAAAAAATTCTAGCTTCATTCTTGACTCATTTGTACATGGAAATAACTTATGAAAACTTGTATCATTATTGTTCACTCGTTTGAACTTGAAACCATTCAAAATAATTTTAGGCTTCATTCTTGACTCGTTCGAACTTGAAAACAACTTCTAGCTTCATTCTTGACTCATTTGTTAATGGAAACAACTTATAAAGACTTGTATCATCATTCTTCACTCGCTTGATCTTGAAAACCATTCATAACAATTTTAGGTTTCATTCTTCACTCGTTCGAACTTGAAAACAACTTCTACGTTCATTCTTGACTCATTTGTACATGGAAACAACTTATAAATACTTGTATCATCATTTTTCACTCGTTTGAACTTGAAAACCATTCATAACAATTTTAGGCTTCATTCTTGACTCGTTCGAACTTGAAAACAACTTCTAGCTTCATTCTTGACTCATTTGTACATGGAAACAACTTATAAAGACTTGTATCATCATTGTTCACTCGTTTGAACTTGAAACCATTCCAAACAATTTTAGGCTTCATTCGTGACTCGTTCCAACTTGAAAACAACTTCTAACTTCATTATCGACTCCTTTGTACATGGAAACAACTTATAAATACTTGTATCATCATTTTTCACTCGTTTGAACTTGAAACCATTCAAAAATATTTTAGGCTTCATTCTTGACTCGTTCGAACTTGAAAACAACTTCTAGCTACATTCTTGACTCATTTGTACATGGAAACAACTTATAAAGACTTGTATCATTATTGTTCACTCGTTTGATCTTGAAACCATTCAAAACAATTTTAGGCTTCATTCTTGACTCGTTCGAACTTGAAAACAACTTCTAGCTACATTCTTGACTCATTTATACATGGAAACAACTTATAAAGACTTGTATCATGATTCTTCACTCGTTTGAACTTGAAAACTATTCAAAACAATTTTAGGCTTCATTCTTGACTCGTTCGAACTTGAAAATAATTGCTAGCTTCATTCTTGACTCATTTGTACATGGAAACAAGTTATAAAGACTTGTATCATCATTCTTCACTCGTTTGAACTTGAAAACCATTCATAACAATTTTGGGCTTCATTCTTGACTTGTTCTAACATGAAAACAACTTCTAACTTCATTCTTGACTCATTTGTACATGGAAACAACTTATAAAGACTTGTATCATTATTGTTCACTCGTTTGAACTTGAAACCATTCAAAACAATTTTAGGTTTCATTCTTGACTCGTTCGAACTTGAAAACAACTTCTAACTTCATTCATGACTCATTTGTACATGGAAACAACTTATAAATACTTGTATCATTATTTTTCACTCGTTTGAACTTGAAAACCATTCATAACAATTTTTGTATCATCATTGTTCACTCGTTTGAACTTGAAACTATTCAAAACAATTTTAGGCCTCATTCTTGCCCGTTCTAACTTGAAAATAACTTCTAGCATCATTCTTGACTCATTTGTACATGGAAACAACTTATAAACACTTGTATCATCATTTTGTACTCTTCTTGAACTTCAAAACAATTCAAAACATTTTTAGGCTTCATTCTTGACTCGTTCGAACTTGAAAACAAATTCTAGCTTCATTCTTGACTCATTTGTACATGGAAACAACTTATAAAAACTTGTATCATTATTGTTCACTCGTTTGAACTTGAAACCATTCAAAATAATTTTAGGCTTCATTGTTGACTCGTTCGAACTTGAAAACAACTTCTAACTTCATTCTTGACTCATTTGTTAATGGAAACAACTTATAAAGACTTGTATCATCATTCTTCACTCGTTTGACCCTGAAAACCATTCATAAAAATTTTAGGCTTCATTCTTCACTCATTCGAACTTGAAAACAACTTCTACGTTCATTCTCGACTCCTTTATACATGGCAACAACTTATAAATACTTGTATCATCATTGTTCACTCGTTTGAACTTGAAACCATTCCAAACAATTTTAGGCTTCATTCTTGACTCGTTCCAACTTGAAAACAACTTCTAACTTCATTATCGACTCCTTTGTACATGGAAACAACTTATAAATACTTGTATCATCATTTTTCACTCGTTTGAACTTGAAACCATTCAAAACAATTTTAGGTTTCATTCTTGACTCGTTCGAACTTGAAAACAACTTCTAGCTACATTTTTGACTCATTTGTACATGGAAACAACTTATAAAGACTTGTATTATTATTGTTCACTCGTTTGATCTTGAAACCATTCAAAACAATTTTAGGCTTCATTCTTGACTCGTTCAAACTTGAAAACAACTTCTAGATTCATTCTTGATTCATATTTTAATGGAAACAACTTATAAAGACTTGTATAATCATTTTTCACTCATTTGAACTTGAAAACTATTCAAAACAATTTTAGGCTTCATTCTTGACTCGTTCGAACTTGAAAATAATTGCTAGCTTCATTCTTGACTCATTTGTACATGGAAACAAGTTATAAAGACTTGTATCATCATTCTTCACTCGTTTGAACTTGAAAACCATTCATAACAATTTTGGGCTTCATTCTTGACTCGTTCTAACATGAAAACAACTTCTAACTTCATTCTTGACTCATTTGTACATGGAAACAACTTATAAATACTTGTATCATTATTTTTCACTCGTTTGAACTTGAAAACCATTCATAACAATTTTTGTATCATCATTGTTCACTCGTTTGAACTTTCACTCGTTTGAACTTGAAACCATTCAAAACAATTTTAGGCTTCATTCTTGACTCGTTCGAACTTGAAAATAACTTCTAACTTCATTCTCGACTACTTTGTACATGGAAACAACTTATAAATACTTGTATCATCATTTTTCACTCGTTTGAACTTGAAACCATTCAAAACAATTTTAGGCTTCATTCTTGACTCGTTCGAACTTGAAAACAACTTCTAGCTACATTCTTGACTCATTTGTACATGAAAACAACTTATAAAGACTTGTATCATTATTGTTCACTCGTTTGAACTTGAAACCATTCAAAAGAATTTTAGGCTTCATTCTTGACTCGTTCGAACTTGAAAACAACTTCTAGCTTCATTCTTGATTCATTTGTAAATGGAAATAACTTATAAATACTTGTATCATCATTTTTCACTCGTTTGAACTTGAAAACCATTCATAACAATTTTAGGCTTCATTCTTGACTCGTTCGAACTTGAAAACAACTTCTAACTTCATTCATGACGCATTTGTACATGGAAACAACTTACAAATACTTGTATCATTATTTTTCACTCGTTTGAACTTGAAAACCATTCATAACAATTTTTGTATCATCATTGTTCACTCGTTTGAACTTGAAACTATTCAAAACAATTTTAGGCTTCATTCTTGACTCGTTCGAACTCGAAAATAACTTCTAGCATCATTCTTGACTCATTTGTACATGGAAACAACTTGTATCATCATTTTGTACTCTTCTTGAACTTCAAAACAATTCAAAACATTTTTAGGCTTCATTCTTGACTCGTTCGAACTTGAAAACAAATTCTGGCTTCATTCTTGACTCATTTGTACATGGAAACAACTTATGAAGACTTGTATCATTATTGTTCACTCGTTTGAACTTGAAACCATTCAAAATAATTTTAGGCTTCATTCTTGACTCGTTCGAACTTGAAAAAGACTTCTAGCTTCATTCTTGACTCATTTGTTAATGGAAACAACTTATAAAGACTTGTATCATCATTCTTCACTCGTTTGATCCTGAAAACCATTCATAACAATTTTAGGCTTCATTCTTCACTCGTTCGAACTTGAAAACAACTTCTACGTTCATTCTTGACTCATTTGTACATGGCAAGAACTTATAAATACTTGTATCATCATTGTTCACTCGTTTGAACTTGAAACCATTCCAAACAATTTTAGGCTTCATTCTTGACTCGTTCCAACTTGAAAACAACTTCTAACTTCATTATCGACTCCTTTGTACATGGAAACAACTTATAAATACTTGTATCATCATTTTTCACTCGTTTGAACTTGAAACCATTCAAAACAATTTTAGGCTTCATTCTTGACTCGTTCGAACTTGAAAACAACTTCTAGCTACATTCTTGACTCATTTGTACATGGAAACAACTTAAAAAGACTTGTATCATTATTGTTCACTCGTTTGATCTTGAAACCATTAAAAACAATTTTAGGCTTCATTCTTGACTCGTTCAAACTTGAAAACAACTTCTAGCTTCATTCTTGATTCATATTTTAATGGAAACAACTTATAAAGACTTGTATCATCATTTTTCACTCATTTGAACTTGAAAACTATTCAAAACAATTTTAGGCTTCATTCTTGACTCGTTCGAACTTGAAAATAATTGCTAGCTTCATTCTTGACTCATTTGTACATGGAAACAAGTTATAAAGACTTGTATCATCATTCTTCACTCGTTTGAACTTGAAAACCATTCATAACAATTTTGGGCTTCATTCTTGACTCGTTCTAACATGAAAACAACTTCTAACTTCATTCTTGACTCATTTGTACATGGAAACAACTTATAAATACTTGTATCATTATTTTTCACTCGTTTGAACTTGAAAACCATTCATAACAATTTTTGTATCATCATTGTTCACTCGTTTGAACTTGAAACCATTCAAAACATTTTTAGGCTTCATTCTTGACTCGTTCAAACTTGAAAATAACTTCTAGCATCATTCTTGACTCATTTGTACGTGGAAACAACTTATAAACTCTTGTATCATCATTTTGTACTCTTCTTGAACTTCAAAACAATTCAAAACATTTTTAGGATTTATTTTTGACTCGTTCGAACTTGAAAACAAATTCTAGCTTCATTCTTGACTCATTTGTACATGGAAACAACTTATAAAGACTTGAATCATTATTGTTCACTCGTTCGAACTTGAAACCATTCAAAATAATTTTAGGCTTCATTCTTGACTCGTTCGAACTTGAAAACAACTTCTAGCATCATTCTTGACTCATTTGTACATGGAAATAACTTATAAACACATGTATCATATTTTTTTACTCTTCTTGAACTTCAAAACCATTCAAAACAATTTTAGGCTTCATTCTTGACTCGTTCGAACTTGAAAACAACTTCTAAATTCATTCTTGACTCATTTATACATGGAAACAACTTATAAAGACTTGTATCATCATTGTTCACTCGTTTGAACTTGAAACCATTCCAAACAATTTTAGGCTTCATTCTTGACTCGTTCCAACTTGAAAACAACTTCTAACTTCATTCTCGACTACTTTGTACATGGAAATAACTTATAAATACTTGTATCATCATTTTTCACTCGTTTGAACTTGAAACCATTCAAAACAATTTTAGGCTTCATTCTTGACTCGTTCGAACTTGAAAACAACTTCTAGCTACATTCTTGACTCATTTGTACATGAAAACAACTTATAAAGACTTGTATCATTATTGTTCACTCGTTTGAACTTGAAACCATTCAAAAGAATTTTAGGCTTCATTCTTGACTCGTTCGAACTTGAAAACAACTTCTAGCTTCATTCTTGATTCATTTGTAAATGGAAATAACTTATAAATACTTGTATCATCATTTTTCACTCGTTTGAACTTGAAAACCATTCATAACAATTTTAGGCTTCATTCTTGACTCGTTCGAACTTGAAAACAACTTCTAACTTCATTCATGACTCATTTGTACATGGAAACAACTTACAAATACTTGTATCATTATTTTTCACTCGTTTGAACTTGAAAACCATTCATAACAATTTTTGTATCATCATTGTTCACTCGTTTGAACTTGAAACTATTCAAAACAATTTTAGGCTTCATTCTTGACTCGTTCGAACTCGAAAATAACTTCTAGCATCATTCTTGACTCATTTGTACATGGAAACAACTTGTATCATCATTTTGTACTCTTCTTGAACTTCAAAACAATTCAAAACATTTTTAGGCTTCATTCTTGACTCGTTCGAACTTGAAAACAAATTCTAGCTTCATTCTTGACTCATTTGTACATGGAAACAACTTATGAAGACTTGTATCATTATTGGTCACTCGTTTGAACTTGAAACCATTCAAAATAATTTTAGGCTTCATTCTTGACTCGTTCGAACTTGAAAAAGACTTCTAGCTTCATTCTTGACTCATTTGTTAATGGAAACAACTTATAAAGACTTGTATCATCATTCTTCACTCGTTTGATCCTGAAAACCATTCATAACAATTTTAGGCTTCATTCTTCACTCGTTCGAACTTGAAAACAACTTCTACGTTCATTCTTGACTCATTTGTACATGGCAAGAACTTATAAATACTTGTATCATCATTGTTCACTCGTTTGAACTTGAAACCATTCCAAACAATTTTAGGCTTCATTCTTGACTCGTTCCAACTTGAAAACAACTTCTAACTTCATTATCGACTCCTTTGTACATGGAAACAACTTATAAATACTTGTATCATCATTTTTCACTCGTTTGAACTTGAAACCATTCAAAACAATTTTAGGCTTCATTCTTGACTCGTTCGAACTTGAAAACAACTTCTAGCTACATTCTTGACTCATTTGTACATGGAAACAACTTATAAAGACTTGTATCATTATTGTTCACTCGTTTGATCTTGAAACCATTAAAAACAATTTTAGGCTTCATTCTTGACTCGTTCAAACTTGAAAACAACTTCTAGCTTCATTCTTGATTCATATTTTAATGGAAACAACTTATAAAGACTTGTATCATCATTTTTCACTCATTTGAACTTGAAAACTATTCAAAACAATTTTAGGCTTCATTCTTGACTCGTTCGAACTTGAAAATAATTGCTAGCTTCATTCTTGACTCATTTGTACATGGAAACAAGTTATAAAGACTTGTATCATCATTCTTCCCTCGTTTGAACTTGAAAACCATTCATAACAATTTTGGGCTTCATTCTTGACTCGTTCTAACATGAAAACAACTTCTACCTTCATTCTTGACTCATTTGTACATGGAAACAACTTATAAATACTTGTATCATTATTTTTCACTCGTTTGAACTTGAAAACCATTCATAACAATTTTTGTATCATCATTGTTCACTCGTTTGAACTTGAAACCATTCAAAACAATTTTAGGCTTCATTCTTGACTCGTTCGAACTTGAAAATAACTTCTAGCATCATTCTTGACTCATTTGAACGTGGAAACAACTTATAAACTCTTGTATCATCATTTTGTACTCTTCTTGAACTTCAAAACAATTCAAAACATTTTTAGGATTTATTTTTGACTCGTTCGAACTTGAAAACAAATTCTAGCTTCATTCTTGACTCATTTGTACATGGAAACAACTTATAAAGACTTGTATCATTATTGTTCACTCGTTTGAACTTGAAACCATTCAAAATAATTTTAGGCTTCATTCTTCACTCGTTCGAACTTGAAAACAACATCTAGCTTCATTCTTGACTCATTTGTTAATGGAAACAACTTATAAAGACTTGTATCATCATTCTTCACTCGTTTGAACTTGAAAACCATTCATAACAATTTTAGGCTTCATTCTTGACTCGTTCGAACTTGAAAACAACTTCTACCTTCATTCTTGACTCATTTCTACATGGAAACAACTTCTTCCTTCATTCTTGACTCATTTGTACATGGAAACAACTTCTTCCTTCATTCTTGACTCATTTGTACATGGAAACAACTTATAAATACTTGTATCATCATTTTTCACCCGTTTGAACTTGAAAACCATTCATAACAATTTTAGGCTTCATTCTTGACTCGTTCGAACTTGAAAACAACTTCTAGCTTCATTCTTGACTCATTTGTACATCGAAACAACTTATAAAGACTTGTATCATCATTGTTCACTCGTTTGAACTTGAAACCATTCCAAACAATTTTAGGCTTCATTCTTGACTCGTTCCAACTTGAAAACAACTTCTAACTTCATTCTCGACTACTTTGTAAATGGAAACACCTTATAAATACTTGTATCATCATTTTTCACTTGTTCGAAACCATTCAAACGAGTCAAGACACGTTCGAACTTGAAAACAACTTCTACGTTCATTCTTGACTCATTTGTACATGGAAACAACTTCTTCCTTCATTCTTGACTCATTTGTACATGGAAACAACTTATAAATACTTGTATCATCATTTTTCACTCGTTTGAACTTGAAAACCATTCATAACAATTTTAGGCTTCATTCTTGACTCGTTCGAACTTGAAAACAACTTCTAGCAACATTCTTGACTCATTTGTACATGGAAACAACTTATAAAGACTTGTATCATCATTGTTCACTCGTTTGAACTTGAAACCATTCCAAACAATTTTAGGCTTCATTCTTGACTCGTTCCAACTTGAAAACAACTTCTAACTTCATTCTCGACTACTTTGTACATGGAAACAACTTATAAATACTTGTATCATCATTTTTCACTCGTTTGAACTTGAAACCATTCAAAACAATTTTAGGCTTCATTCTTGACTCGTTCGAACTTGAAAACAACTTCTAGCTACATTCTTGACTCATTTGTACATGGAAACAACTTATAAAGACTTGTATCATTATTGTTCACTCGTTTGAACTTGAAACCATTCAAAAGAATTTTAGGCTTCATTCTTGACTCGTTCGAACTTGAAAACAACTTCTAGCTTCATTCTTGATTCATTTGTAAATGGAAACAACTTATAAATACTTGTATCATCATTTTTCACTCATTCGAACTTGAAAACCATTCATAACAATTTTAGGCTTCATTCTTGACTCGTTCGAACTTGAAAACAACTTCTAACTTCATTCATGACTCATTTGTACATGGCAACAACTTACAAATACTTGTATCATTATTTTTCACTCGTTTGAACTTGAAAACCATTCATAACAATTTTTGTATCATCATTGTTCACTCGTTTGAACTTGAAACCATTCAAAACAATTTTAGGCTTCATTCTTGACTCGTTCGAACTTGAAAATAACTTCTAGCATCATTCTTGACTCATTTGTACATGGAAACAACTTATAAAAACTTGTATCATCATTTTGTACTCTTCTTGAACTTCAAAACAATTCAAAACATTTTTAGGCTTCATTCTTGACTCGTTCGAACTTGAAAACAAATTCTAGCTTCATTCTTGACTCATTTGTACATGGAAACAACTTATGAAGACTTGTATAATTATTGTTCACTCGTTTGAACTTGAAACCATTCAAAATAATTTTAGGCTTCATTCTTGACTCGTTCGAACTTGAAAAAGACTTCTAGCTTCATTCTTGACTCATTTGTTAATGGAAACAACTTATAAAGACTTGTATCATCATTCTTCACTCGTTTGATCCTGAAAACCATTCATAACAATTTTAGGCTTCATTCTTCACTCGTTCGAACTTGAAAACATCTTCTACGTTCATTCTTGACTCATTTGTACATGGCAAGAACTTATAAATACTTGTATCATCATTGTTCACTCGTTTGAACTTGAAACCATTCCAAACAATTTTAGGCTTCATTCTTGACTCGTTCCAACTTGAAAACAACTTCTAACTTCATTATCGACTCCTTTGTACATGGAAACAACTTATAAATACTTGTATCATCATTTTTCACTCGTTTGAACTTGAAACCATTCAAAACAATTTTAGGCTTCATTCTTGACTCGTTCGAACTTGAAAACAACTTCTAGCTACATTCATGACTCATTTGTACATGGAAACAACTTATAAAAACTTGTATCATTATTGTTCACTCGTTTGATCTTGAAACCATTAAAAACAATTTTAGGCTTCATTCTTGACTCGTTCGAACTTGAAAATAACTTCTAGCATCATTCTTGACTCATTTGTACGTGGAAACAACTTATAAACACTTGTATCATCATTTTGTACTCTTCTTGAACTTCAAAACAATTCAAAACATTTTTAGGATTTATTTTTGACTCGTTCGAACTTGAAAACAAATTCTAGCTTCATTCTTGACTCATTTGTACATGGAAACAACTTATAAAGACTTGTATCATTATTGTTCACTCGTTTGAACTTGAAACCATTCAAAAGAATTTTAGGCTTCATTCTTGACTCGTTCGAACTTGAAAACAACTTCTAGCTTCATTCTTGATTCATTTGTAAATGGAAACAACTTATAAATACTTGTATCATCATTTTTCACTCGTTTGAACTTGAAAACCATTCATAATAATTTTAGGCTTCATTCTTGACTCGTTCGAACTTGAAAACAACTTCTAACTTCATTCATGACTCATTTGTACATGGAAACAACTTACAAATACTTGTATCATTATTTTTCACTCGTTTGAACTTGAAAACCATTCATAACAATTTTTGTATCATCATTGTTCACTCGTTTGAACTTGAAACCATTCAAAACAATTTTAGGCTTCATTCTTGACTCGTTCGAACTTGAAAATAACTTCTAGCATCATTCTTGACTCATTTGTACATGGAAACAACTTATAAAAACTTGTATCATCATTTTGTACTCTTCTTGAACTTCAAAACAATTCAAAACATTTTTAGGCTTCATTCTTGACTCGTTCGAACTTGAAAACAAATTCTAGCTTCATTCTTGACTCATTTGTACATGGAAACAACTTATGAAGACTTGTATCATTATTGTTCACTCGTTTGAACTTGAAACCATTCAAAATAATTTTAGGCTTCATTCTTGACTCGTTCGAACTTGAAAAAGACTTCATTCTTGACTCATTTGTTAATGGAAACAACTTATAAAGACTTGTATCATCATTCTTCACTCGTTTGATCCTGAAAACCATTCATAACAATTTTAGGCTTCATTCTTCACTCGTTCGAACTTGAAAACAACTTCTACGTTCATTCTTGACTCATTTGTACATGGCAAGAACTTATAAATACTTGTATCATCATTGTTCACTCGTTTGAACTTGAAACTATTCCAAACAATTTTAGGCTTCATTCTTGACTCGTTCCAACTTGAAAACAACTTCTAACTTCATTCTCGACTACTTTGTACATGGAAACAACTTATAAATACTTGTATCATCATTTTTCACTCGTTTGAACTTGAAACCATTCAAAACAATTTTAGGCTTCATTCTTGACTCGTTCGAACTTGAAAACAACTTCTAGCTACATTCTTGACTCATTTGTACATGGAAACAACTTATAAAGACTTGTATCATTATTGTTCACTCGTTTGAACTTGAAACCATTCAAAAGAATTTTAGGCTTCATTCTTGACTCGTTCGAACTTGAAAACAACTTCTAGCTTCATTCTTGATTCATTTGTAAATGGAAACAACTTATAAATACTTGTATCATCATTTTTCACTCATTCGAACTTGAAAACCATTCATAACAATTTTAGGCTTCATTCTTGACTCGTTCGAACTTGAAAACAACTTCTAACTTCATTCATGACTCATTTGTACATGGCAACAACTTACAAATACTTGTATCATTATTTTTCACTCGTTTGAACTTGAAAACCATTCATAACAATTTTTGTATCATCATTGTTCACTCGTTTGAACTTGAAACCATTCAAAACAATTTTAGGCTTCATTCTTGACTCGTTCGAACTTGAAAATAACTTCTAGCATCATTCTTGACTCATTTGTACATGGAAACAACTTATAAAAACTTGTATCATCATTTTGTACTCTTCTTGAACTTCAAAACAATTCAAAACATTTTTAGGCTTCATTCTTGACTCGTTCGAACTTGAAAACAAATTCTAGCTTCATTCTTGACTCATTTGTACATGGAAACAACTTATGAAGACTTGTATAATTATTGTTCACTCGTTTGAACTTGAAACCATTCAAAATAATTTTAGGCTTCATTCTTGACTCGTTCGAACTTGAAAAAGACTTCTAGCTTCATTCTTGACTCATTTGTTAATGGAAACAACTTATAAAGACTTGTATCATCATTCTTCACTCGTTTGATCCTGAAAACCATTCATAACAATTTTAGGCTTCATTCTTCACTCGTTCGAACTTGAAAACATCTTCTACGTTCATTCTTGACTCATTTGTACATGGCAAGAACTTATAAATACTTGTATCATCATTGTTCACTCGTTTGAACTTGAAACCATTCCAAACAATTTTAGGCTTCATTCTTGACTCGTTCCAACTTGAAAACAACTTCTAACTTCATTATCGACTCCTTTGTACATGGAAACAACTTATAAATACTTGTATCATCATTTTTCACTCGTTTGAACTTGAAACCATTCAAAACAATTTTAGGCTTCATTCTTGACTCGTTCGAACTTGAAAACAACTTCTAGCTACATTCATGACTCATTTGTACATGGAAACAACTTATAAAAACTTGTATCATTATTGTTCACTCGTTTGATCTTGAAACCATTAAAAACAATTTTAGGCTTCATTCTTGGCTCGTTCGAACTTGAAAATAACTTCTAGCATCATTCTTGACTCATTTGTACGTGGAAACAACTTATAAACACTTGTATCATCATTTTGTACTCTTCTTGAACTTCAAAACAATTCAAAACATTTTTAGGATTTATTTTTGACTCGTTCGAACTTGAAAACAAATTCTAGCTTCATTCTTGACTCATTTGTACATGGAAACAACTTATAAAGACTTGTATCATTATTGTTCACTCGTTTGAACTTGAAACCATTCAAAAGAATTTTAGGCTTCATTCTTGACTCGTTCGAACTTGAAAACAACTTCTAGCTTCATTCTTGATTCATTTGTAAATGGAAACAACTTATAAATACTTGTATCATCATTTTTCACTCGTTTGAACTTGAAAACCATTCATAATAATTTTAGGCTTCATTCTTGACTCGTTCGAAGTTGAAAACAACTTCTAACTTCATTCATGACTCATTTGTACATGGAAACAACTTACAAATACTTGTATCATTATTTTTCACTCGTTTGAACTTGAAAACCATTCATAACAATTTTTGTATCATCATTGTTCACTCGTTTGAACTTGAAACCATTCAAAACAATTTTAGGCTTCATTCTTGACTCGTTCGAACTTGAAAATAACTTCTAGCATCATTCTTGACTCATTTGTACATGGAAACAACTTATAAAAACTTGTATCATCATTTTGTACTCTTCTTGAACTTCAAAACAATTCAAAACATTTTTAGGCTTCATTCTTGACTCGTTCGAACTTGAAAACAAATTCTAGCTTCATTCTTGACTCATTTGTACATGGAAACAACTTATGAAGACTTGTATCATTATTGTTCACTCGTTTGAACTTGAAACCATTCAAAATAATTTTAGGCTTCATTCTTGACTCGTTCGAACTTGAAAAAGACTTCATTCTTGACTCATTTGTTAATGGAAACAACTTATAAAGACTTGTATCATCATTCTTCACTCGTTTGATCCTGAAAACCATTTATAACAATTTTAGGCTTCATTCTTCACTCGTTCGAACTTGAAAACAACTTCTACGTTCATTCTTGACTCATTTGTACATGGCAAGAACTTATAAATACTTGTATCATCATTGTTCACTCGTTTGAACTTGAAACTATTCCAAACAATTTTAGGCTTCATTCTTGACTCGTTCCAACTTGAAAACAACTTCTAACTTCATTGTCGACTCCTTTGTACATGGAAACAACTTATAAATACTTGTATCATCATTTTTCACTCGTTTGAACTTGAAACCATTCAAAACAATTTTAGGCTTCATTCTTGACTCGTTCGAACTTGAAAACAACTTCTAGTTACATTCTTGACTCATTTGTACATGGAAACAACTTATAAAGACTTGTATCATTATTGTTAACTCGTTTGATCTTGAAACCATTCAAAACAATTTTAGGCTTCATTCTTGACTCGTTCAAACTTGAAAACAACTTCTAGCTTCGTTCTTGATTCATATTTTAATGGAAACAACTTATAAAGACTTGTATAATCATTTTTCACTCATTTGAACTTGAAAACTATTCAAAACAATTTTAGGCTTCATTCTTGACTCGTTCGAACTTGAAAATAATTGCAAGCTTCATTCTTGACTCATTTGTACATGGAAACAAGTTATAAAGACTTGTATCATCATTCTTCACTCGTTTGAACTTGAAAACCATTCATAACAATTTTGGGCTTCATTCTTGACTCGTTCGAACTTGAAAACAACTTCTAGCTACATTCTTGACTCATTTGTACGTGGAAACAACTTATAAAGACTTGTATCATTATTGTTCACTCGTTTGATCTTGAATTCATTAAAAACAATTTTAGGCTTCATTCTTGACTCGTTCAAACTTGAAAACAACTTCTAGCTTCATTCTTGATTCATATTTTAATGGAAAGAACTTATAAAGACTTGTATCATCATTTTTCACTCATTTGAACTTGAAAACTATTCAAAACAATTTTAGGCTTCATTCTTGACTCGTTCGAACTTGAAAATAATTGCTAGCTTCATTCTTGACTCATTTGTACATGGAAACAAGTTATAAAGACTTGTATCATCATTTTTCACTCGTTTGAACTTGAAAACCATTCATAACAATTTTTGTATCATCATTGTTCACTCGTTTGAACTTGAAACCATTCAAAACAATTTTAGGCTTCATTCTTGACTCGTTCGAACTTGAAAATAACTTCTAGCATCATTCTTGACTCATTTGTACATGGAAACAACTTATAAACACTTGTATCATCATTTTGTACTCTTCTTGAACTTCAAAACAATTCAAAACATTTTTAGGATTTATTTTTGACTCGTTCGAACTTGAAAACAAATTCTAGCTTCATTCTTGACTCATTTGTACATGGAAACAACTTATAAAGACTTGTGTCATTATTGTTCACTCGTTTGAACTTGAAACCATTCAAAATAATTTTAGGCTTCATTCTTCACTCGTTTGAACTTGAAAACAACATCTAGCTTCATTCTTGACTCATTTTTTAATGGAAACAACTTATAAAGACTTGTATCATCATTCTTCACTCGTTTGAACTTGAAAACCATTCATAACAATTTTAAGCTTCATTCTTGACTCGTTCGAACTTGAAAACAACTTCTACCTTCATTCTTGATTCATTTGTACATGGAAACAACTTCTTCCTTCATTCTTGACTCATTTGTACATAGAAACAACTTATAAATACTTGTATCATCATTTTTCACCCGTTTGAACTTGAAAACCATTCACAACAATTTTAGGCTTCATTCTTGACTCGTTCGAACTTGAAAACAACTTCTAGCTTCATTCTTGACTCATTTGTACATCGAAACAACTTATAAAGACTTGTATCATCATTGTTCACTCGTTTGAACTTGAAACCATTCCAAACAATTTTAGGCTTCATTCTTGACCAGTTCCAACTTGAAAACAACTTCTAACTTCATTCTCGACTACTTTGTACATGGAAACAACTTATAAATACTTGTATCATCATTTTTCACTCGTTCGAAACCATTCAAACGAGTCAAGATACGTTTGAACTTGAAAACAACTTCTACGTTCATTCTTGACTCATTTGTACATGGAAACAACTTCTTCCTTCATTCTTGACTCATTTGTACATGGAAACAACTTATAAATACTTGTATCATCATTTTTCACTCGTTTGAACTTGAAAACCATTTATAACAATTTTAGGCTTCATTCTTGACTCGTTCGAACTTGAAAATAATTGCTAGCTTCATTCTTGACTCATTTGTACATGGAAACAAGTTATAAAGACTTGTATCATTATTTTTCACTCGTTTGAACTTGAAAACCATTCATAACAATTTTTGTATCATCATTCTTCACTCGTTTGAACTTGAAAACCATTCATAACAATTTTAAGCTTCATTCTTGACTCGTTCGAACTTGAAAACAACTTCTACCTTCATTCTTGATTCATTTGTACATGGAAACAACTTCTTCCTTCATTCTTGACTCATTTGTACATAGAAACAACTTATAAATACTTTATCATCATTTTTCACCCGTTTGAACTTGAAAACCATTCATAACAATTTTAGGCTTCATTCTTGACTCGTTCGAACTTGAAAACAACTTCTAGCTTCATTCTTGACTCATTTGTACATCGAAACAACTTATAAAGACTTGTATCATCATTGTTCACTCGTTTGAACTTGAAACCATTCCAAATAATTTTAGGCTTCATTCTTGACCAGTTCCAACTTGAAAACAACTTCTAACTTCATTCTCGACTACTTTGTACATGGAAACAACTTATAAATACTTGTATCATCATTTTTCACTCGTTCGAAACCATTCAAACGAGTCAAGACACGTTTGAACTTGAAAACAACTTCTACGTTCATTCTTGACTCATTTGTACATGGAAACAACTTCTTCCTTCATTCTTGACTCATTTGTACATGGAAACAACTTATAAATACTTGTATCATCATTTTTCACTCGTTTGAACTTGAAAACCATTTATAACAATTTTAGGCTTCATTCTTGACTCGTTCGAACTTGAAAATAATTGCTAGCTTCATTCTTGACTCATTTGTACATGGAAACAAGTTATAAAGACTTGTATCATTATTTTTCACTCGTTTGAACTTGAAAACCATTCATAACAATTTTTGTATCATCATTGTTCACTCGTTTGAACTTGAAACCATTCAAAACAATTTTAGGCTTCATTCTTGACTCGTTCGAACTTGAAAATAACTTCTAGCATCATTCTTGACTCATTTGTACGTGGAAACAACTTATAAACACTTGTATCATCATTTTGTACTCTTCTTGAACTTCAAAACAATTCAAAACATTTTTAGGATTTATTTTTGACTCGTTCGAACTTGAAAACAAATTCTAGCTTCATTCTTGACTCATTTGTACATGGAAACAACTTATAAAGACTTGTATCATTATTGTTCACTCGTTTGAACTTGAAACCATTCAAAATAATTTTAGGCTTCATTCTTCACTCGTTTGAACTTGAAAACAACATCTAGCTTCATTCTTGACTCATTTGTTAATGGAAACAACTTATAAAGACTTGTATCATCATTCTTCACTCGTTTGAACTTGAAAACCATTCATAACAATTTTAAGCTTCATTCTTGACTCGTTCGAACTTGAAAACAACTTCTACCTTCATTATTGATTCATTTGTACATGGAAACAACTTCTTCCTTCATTCTTGACTCATTTGTACATAGAAACAACTTATAAATACTTGTATCATCATTTTTCACCCGTTTGAACTTGAAAACCATTCATAACAATTTTAGGCTTCATTCTTGACTCGTTCGAACTTGAAAACAACTTCTAGCTTCATTCTTGACTCATTTGTACATCGAAACAACTTATAAAGACTTGTATCATCATTGTTCACTCGTTTGAACTTGAAACCATTCCAAACAATTTTAGGCTTCATTCTTGACCAGTTCCAACTTGAAAACAACTTCTAACTTCATTCTCGACTACTTTGTACATGGAAACAACTTATAAATACTTGTATCATCATTTTTCACTCGTTCGAAACCATTCAAACGAGTCAAGACACGTTTGAACTTGAAAACAACTTCTACGTTCATTCTTGACTCATTTGTACATGGAAACAACTTCTTCCTTCATTCTTGACTCATTTGTACATGGAAACAACTTATAAATACTTGTATCATCATTTTTCACTCGTTTGAACTTGAAAACCATTTATAACAATTTTAGGCTTCATTCTTGACTCGTTCGAACTTGAAAATAATTGCTAGCTTCATTCTTGACTCATTTGTACATGGAAACAAGTTATAAAGACTTGTATCATTATTTTTCACTCGTTTGAACTTGAAAACCATTCATAACAATTTTTGTATCATCATTGTTCACTCGTTTGAACTTGAAACCATTCAAAACAATTTTAGGCTTCATTCTTGACTCGTTCGAACTTGAAAATAACTTCTAGCATCATTCTTGACTCATTTGTACGTGGAAACAACTTATAAACACTTGTATCATCATTTTGTACTCTTCTTGAACTTCAAAACAATTCAAAACATTTTTAGGATTTATTTTTGACTCGTTCGAACTTGAAAACAAATTCTAGCTTCATTCTTGACTCATTTGTACATGGAAACAACTTATAAAGACTTGTATCATTATTGTTCACTCGTTTGAACTTGAAACCATTCAAAATAATTTTAGGCTTCATTCTTCACTCGTTCGAACTTGAAAACAATATCTAGCTTCATTCTTGACTCATTTGTTAATGGAAACAACTTATAAAGACTTGTATCATCA
The DNA here is from genome assembly GCA_028671895.1 of Oenanthe sinensis. Lineage (NCBI taxonomy): Eukaryota > Viridiplantae > Streptophyta > Magnoliopsida > Apiales > Apiaceae > Oenanthe > Oenanthe sinensis. The sequence goes on from JAPMAC010000219.1 coordinate 399,253, forward strand.
TTCTTCACTCGTTTGAACTTGAAAACCATTCATAACAATTTTAGGCTTCATTCTTGACTCGTTCGAACTTGAAAACAACTTCTACCTTCATTCTTGACTCATTTGTACATGGAAACAACTTCTTCCTTCATTCTTGACTCATTTGTACATGAAAACAACTTCTTCCTTCATTCTTGACTCATTTGTACATGGAAACAACTTATAAATACTTGTATCATCATTTTTCACCCGTTTGAACTTGAAAACCATTCATAACAATTTTAGGCTTCATTCTTGACTCGTTCGAACTTGAAAACAACTTCTAGCTTCATTCTTGACTCATTTGTACATCGAAACAACTTATAAAGACTTGTATCATCATTGTTCACTCGTTTGAACTTGAAACCATTCCAAACAATTTTAGGCTTCATTCTTGACTCGTTCCAACTTGAAAACAACTTCTAACTTCATTCTCGACTACTTTGTACATGGAAACAACTTATAAATACTTGTATCATCATTTTTCACTCGTTTGAACTTGAAACCATTCAAAACAATTTTAGGCTTCATTCTTGACTCGTTCGAACTTGAAAACAACTTCTAGCTTCATTCTTGACTCATTTGTACATCGAAACAACTTATAAAGACTTGTATCATCATTGTTCACTCGTTTGAACTTGAAACCATTCCAAACAATTTTAGGCTTCATTCTTGACCAGTTCCAACTTGAAAACAACTTCTAACTTCATTCTCGACTACTTTGTACATGGAAACAACTTATAAATACTTGTATCATCATTTTTCACTCGTTCGAAACCATTCAAACGAGTCAAGACACGTTTGAACTTGAAAACAACTTCTACGTTCATTCTTGACTCATTTGTACATGGAAACAACTTCTTCCTTCATTCTTGACTCATTTGTACATGGAAACAACTTATAAATACTTGTATCATCATTTTTCACTCGTTTGAACTTGAAAACCATTTATAACAATTTTAGGCTTCATTCTTGACTCGTTCGAACTTGAAAATAATTGCTAGCTTCATTCTTGACTCATTTGTACATGGAAACAAGTTATAAAGACTTGTATCATTATTTTTCACTCGTTTGAACTTGAAAACCATTCATAACAATTTTTGTATCATCATTGTTCACTCGTTTGAACTTGAAACCATTCAAAACAATTTTAGGCTTCATTCTTGACTCGTTCGAACTTGAAAATAACTTCTAGCATCATTCTTGACTCATTTGTACGTGGAAACAACTTATAAACACTTGTATCATCATTTTGTACTCTTCTTGAACTTCAAAACAATTCAAAACATTTTTAGGATTTATTTTTGACTCGTTCGAACTTGAAAACAAATTCTAGCTTCATTCTTGACTCATTTGTACATGGAAACAACTTATAAAGACTTGTATCATTATTGTTCACTCGTTTGAACTTGAAACCATTCAAAATAATTTTAGGTTTCATTCTTCACTCGTTCGAACTTGAAAACAATATCTAGCTTCATTCTTGACTCATTTGTTAATGGAAACAACTTATAAAGACTTGTATCATCATTCTTCACTCGTTTGAACTTGAAAACCATTCATAACAATTTTAGGCTTCATTCTTGACTCGTTCGAACTTGAAAACAACTTCTACCTTCATTCTTGACTCATTTGTACATGGAAACAACTTCTTCCTTCATTCTTGACTCATTTGTACATGAAAACAACTTCTTCCTTCATTCTTGACTCATTTGTACATGGAAACAACTTATAAATACTTGTATCATCATTTTTCACCCGTTTGAACTTGAAAACCATTCATAACAATTTTAGGCTTCATTCTTGACTCGTTCGAACTTGAAAACAACTTCTAGCTTCATTCTTGACTCATTTGTACATCGAAACAACTTATAAAGACTTGTATCATCATTGTTCACTCGTTTGAACTTGAAACCATTCCAAACAATTTTAGGCTTCATTCTTGACTCGTTCCAACTTGAAAACAACTTCTAACTTCATTCTCGACTACTTTGTACATGGAAACAACTTATAAATACTTGTATCATCATTTTTCACTCGTTTGAACTTGAAACCATTCAAAACAATTTTAGGCTTCATTCTTGACTCGTTCGAACTTGAAAACAACTTCTAGCTACATTCTTGACTCATTTGTACATGGAAACAACTTATAAAGACTTGTATCATTATTGTTCACTCGTTTGAACTTGAAACCATTCAAAAGAATTTAGGCTTCATTCTTGACTCGTTCGAACTTGAAAACAACTTCTAGCTTCATTCTTGATTCATTTGTAAATGGAAACAACTTATAAATACTTGTATCATCATTTTTCACTATTTTGAACTTGAAAACCATTCATAACAATTTTAGGCTTCATTCTTGACTCGTTCGAACTTGAAAACAACTTCTAACTTCATTCATGACTCATTTGTACATGGAAACAACTTACAAATACTTGTATCATTATTTTTCACTCGTTTGAACTCGAAAACCATTCATAACAATTTTTGTATCATCATTGTTCACTCGTTTGAACTTGAAACCATTCAAAACAATTTTAGGCTTCATTCTTGACTCGTTCGAACTTGAAAATAACTTCCAGCATCATTCTTGACTCATTTGTACATGGAAACAACTTATAAAAACTTGTATCATCATTTTGTACTCTTCTTGAACTTCAAAACAATTCAAAACATTTTTAGGCTTCATTCTTGACTCGTTCGAACTTGAAAACAAATTCTAGCTTCATTCTTGACTCATTTGTACATGGAAACAACTTATGAAGACTTGTATCATTATTGTTCACTCGTTTGAACTTGAAACCATTCAAAATAATTTTAGGCTTCATTCTTGACTCGTTCGAACTTGAAAAAGACTTCTAGCTTCATTCTTGACTCATTTGTTAATGGAAACAACTTATGAAGACTTGTATCATCATTCTTCACTCGTTTGAACTTGAAAACCATTCACAACAATTTTAGGCTTCATTCTTGACTCGTTCGAACTTGAAAACAACTTCTACCTTCATTTTTGACTCATTTGTACATGGAAACAACTTCTTCCTTCATTCTTGACTCATTTGTACATGGAAACAACTTATAAATACTTGTATCATCATTTTTCACCCGTTTGAACTTGAAAACCATTCATAACAATTTTAGGCTTCATTCTTGACTCGTTCGAACTTGAAAACAACTTCTAGCTTCATTCTTGACTCATTTGTACATCGAAACAACTTATAAAGACTTGTATCATCATTTTTCACTCGTTTGAACTTGAAAACCATTCATAACAATTTTTGTATCATCATTGTTCACTCGTTTGAACTTGAAACCATTCAAAACAATTTTAGGCTTCATTCTTGACTCGTTCGAACTTGAAAATAACTTCTAGCATCATTCTTGACTCATTTGTACATGGAAACAACTTATAAACACTTGTATCATCATTTTGTACTCTTCTTGAACTTCAAAACAATTCAAAACATTTTTAGGATTTATTTTTGACTCGTTCGAACTTGAAAACAAATTCTAGCTTCATTCTTGACTCATTTGTACATGGAAACAACTTATAAAGACTTGTGTCATTATTGTTCACTCGTTTGAACTTGAAACCATTCAAAATAATTTTAGGCCTCATTCTTCACTCGTTTGAACTTGAAAACAACATCTAGCTTCATTCTTGACTCATTTGTTAATGGAAACAACTTATAAAGACTTGTATCATCATTCTTCACTCGTTTGAACTTGAAAACCATTCATAACAATTTTAAGCTTCATTCTTGACTCGTTCGAACTTGAAAACAACTTCTACCTTCATTCTTGATTCATTTGTACATGGAAACAACTTCTTCCTTCATTCTTGACTCATTTGTACATAGAAACAACTTATAAATACTTGTATCATCATTTTTCACCCGTTTGAACTTGAAAACCATTCATAACAATTTTAGGCTTCATTCTTGACTCGTTCGAACTTGAAAACAACTTCTAGCTTCATTCTTGACTCATTTGTACATCGAAACAACTTATAAAGACTTGTATCATCATTGTTCACTCGTTTGAACTTGAAACCATTCCAAACAATTTTAGGCTTCATTCTTGACCAGTTCCAACTTGAAAACAACTTCTAACTTCATTCTCGACTACTTTGTACATGGAAACAACTTATAAATACTTGTATCATCATTTTTCACTCGTTCGAAACCATTCAAACGAGTCAAGACACGTTTGAACTTGAAAACAACTTCTACGTTCATTCTTGACTCATTTGTACATGGAAACAACTTCTTCCTTCATTCTTGACTCATTTGTACATGGAAACAACTTATAAATACTTGTATCATCATTTTTCACTCGTTTGAACTTGAAAACCATTTATAACAATTTTAGGCTTCATTCTTGACTCGTTCGAACTTGAAAATAATTGCTAGCTTCATTCTTGACTCATTTGTACATGGAAACAAGTTATAAAGACTTGTATCATTATTTTTCACTCGTTTGAACTTGAAAACCATTCATAACAATTTTTGTATCATCATTGTTCACTCGTTTGAACTTGAAACCATTCAAAACAATTTTAGGCTTCATTCTTGACTCGTTCGAACTTGAAAATAACTTCTAGCATCATTCTTGACTCATTTGTACGTGGAAACAACTTATAAACACTTGTATCATCATTTTGTACTCTTCTTGAACTTCAAAACAATTCAAAACATTTTTAGGATTTATTTTTGACTCGTTCGAACTTGAAAAAAAATTCTAGCTTCATTCTTGACTCATTTGTACATGGAAACAACTTATAAAGACTTGTATCATTATTGTTCACTCGTTTGAACTTGAAACCATTCAAAATAATTTTAGGCTTCATTCTTCACTCGTTCGAACTTGAAAACAATATCTAGCTTCATTCTTGACTCATTTGTTAATGGAAACAACTTATAAAGACTTGTATCATCATTCTTCACTCGTTTGAACTTGAAAACCATTCATAACAATTTTAGGCTTCATTCTTGACTCGTTCGAACTTGAAAACAACTTCTACCTTCATTCTTGACTCATTTGTACATGGAAACAACTTCTTCCTTCATTCTTGACTCATTTGTACATGAAAACAACTTCTTCCTTCATTCTTGACTCATTTGTACATGGAAACAACTTATAAATACTTGTATCATCATTTTTCACCCGTTTGAACTTGAAAACCATTCATAACAATTTTAGGCTTCATTCTTGACTCGTTCGAACTTGAAAACAACTTCTAGCTTCATTCTTGACTCATTTGTACATCGAAACAACTTATAAAGACTTGTATCATCATTGTTCACTCGTTTGAACTTGAAACCATTCCAAACAATTTTAGGCTTCATTCTTGACTCGTTCCAACTTGAAAACAACTTCTAACTTCATTCTCGACTACTTTGTACATGGAAACAACTTATAAATACTTGTATCATCATTTTTCACTCGTTTGAACTTGAAAACCATTTATAACAATTTTAGGCTTCATTCTTGACTCGTTCGAACTTGAAAATAATTGCTAGCTTCATTCTTGACTCATTTGTACATGGAAACAAGTTATAAAGACTTGTATCATTATTTTTCACTCGTTTGAACTTGAAAACCATTCATAACAATTTTTGTGTCATCATTGTTCACTCGTTTGAACTTGAAACCATTCAAAACAATTTTAGGCTTCATTCTTGACTCGTTCGAACTTGAAAATAACTTCTAGCATCATTCTTGACTCATTTGTATGTGGAAACAACTTATAAACACTTGTATCATCATTTTGTACTCTTCTTGAACTTCAAAACAATTCAAAACATTTTTAGGATTTATTTTTGACTCGTTCGAACTTGAAAACAAATTCTAGCTTCATTCTTGACTCATTTGTACATGGAAACAACTTATAAAGACTTGTATCATTATTGTTCACTCGTTTGAACTTGAAACCATTCAAAATAATTTTAGGTTTCATTCTTCACTCGTTCGAACTTGAAAACAATATCTAGCTTCATTCTTGACTCATTTGTTAATGGAAACAACTTATAAAGACTTGTATCATCATTCTTCACTCGTTTGAACTTGAAAACCATTCATAACAATTTTAGGCTTCATTCTTGACTCGTTCGAACTTGAAAACAACTTCTACCTTCATTCTTGACTCATTTGTACATGGAAACAACTTCTTCCTTCATTCTTGACTCATTTGTACATGAAAACAACTTCTTCCTTCATTCTTGACTCATTTGTACATGGAAACAACTTATAAATACTTGTATCATCATTTTTCACCCGTTTGAACTTGAAAACCATTCATAACAATTTTAGGCTTCATTCTTGACTCGTTCGAACTTGAAAACAACTTCTAGCTTCATTCTTGACTCATTTGTACATCGAAACAACTTATAAAGACTTGTATCATCATTGTTCACTCGTTTGAACTTGAAACCATTCCAAACAATTTTAGGCTTCATTCTTGACTCGTTCCAACTTGAAAACAACTTCTAACTTCATTCTCGACTACTTTGTACATGGAAACAACTTATAAATACTTGTATCATCATTTTTCACTCGTTTGAACTTGAAACCATTCAAAACAATTTTAGGCTTCATTCTTGACTCGTTCGAACTTGAAAACAACTTCTAGCTACATTCTTGACTCATTTGTACATGGAAACAACTTATAAAGACTTGTATCATTATTGTTCACTCGTTTGAACTTGAAACCATTCAAAAGAATTTAGGCTTCATTCTTGACTCGTTCGTACTTGAAAACAACTTCTAGCTTCATTCTTGATTCATTTGTAAATGGAAACAACTTATAAATACTTGTATCATCATTTTTCACTATTTTGAACTTGAAAACCATTCATAACAATTTTAGGCTTCATTCTTGACTCGTTCGAACTTGAAAACAACTTCTAACTTCATTCATGACTCATTTGTACATGGAAACAACTTACAAATACTTGTATCATTATTTTTCACTCGTTTGAACTTGAAAACCATTCATAACAATTTTTGTATCATCATTGTTCACTCGTTTGAACTTGAAACCATTCAAAACAATTTTAGGCTTCATTCTTGACTCGTTCGAACTTGAAAATAACTTCCAGCATCATTCTTGACTCATTTGTACATGGAAACAACTTATAAAAACTTGTATCATCATTTTGTACTCTTCTTGAACTTCAAAACAATTCAAAACATTTTTAGGCTTCATTCTTGACTCGTTCGAACTTGAAAACAAATTCTAGCTTCATTCTTGACTCATTTGTACATGGAAACAACTTATGAAGACTTGTATCATTATTGTTCACTCGTTTGAACTTGAAACCATTCAAAATAATTTTAGGCTTCATTCTTGACTCGTTCGAACTTGAAAAAGACTTCTAGCTTCATTCTTGACTCATTTGTTAATGGAAACAACTTATGAAGACTTGTATCATCATTCTTCACTCGTTTGAACTTGAAAACCATTCATAACAATTTTAGGCTTCATTCTTGACTCGTTCGAACTTGAAAACAACTTCTACCTTCATTTTTGACTCATTTGTACATGGAAACAACTTCTTCCTTCATTCTTGACTCATTTGTACATGGAAACAACTTATAAATACTTGTATCATCATTTTTCACCCGTTTGAACTTGAAAACCATTCATAACAATTTTAGGCTTCATTCTTGACTCGTTCGAACTTGAAAACAACTTCTAGCTTCATTCTTGACTCATTTGTACATCGAAACAACTTATAAAGACTTGTATCATCATTGTTCACTCGTTTGAACTTGAAACCATTCCAAACAATTTTAGGCTTCATTCTTGACTCGTTCCAACTTGAAAACAACTTCTAACTTCATTCTCGACTACTTTGTACATGGAAACAACTTATAAATACTTGTATCATCATTTTTCACTCGTTTGAACTTGAAACCATTCAAAACAATTTTAGGCTTCATTCTTGACTCGTTCGAACTTGAAAACAACTTCTACGTTCATTCTTGACTCATTTGTACATGGAAACAACTTCTTCCTTCATTCTTGACTTATTTGTACATGGAAACAACTTATAAATACTTGTATCATCATTTTTCACTCGTTTGAACTTGAAAACCATTCATAACAATTTTAGGCTTCATTCTTGACTCGTTCGAACTTGAAAACAACTTCTAGCATCATTCTTGACTCATTTGTACATGGAAACAACTAATAAAGACTTGTATCATCATTGTTCACTCGTTTCAACTTGAAACCATTCCAAACAATTTTAGGCTTCATTCTTGACTCGTTCCAACTTGAAAAAGACTTCTAGCTTCATTCTTGACTCATTTGTTAATGGAAACAACTTATAAAGACTTGTATCATCATTCTTCACTCGTTTGAACTTGAAAACCATTCATAACAATTTTAGGCTTCATTCTTGACTCGTTCGAACTTGAAAACAACTTCTACCTTCATTCTTGACTCATTTGTACATGGAAACAACTTCTTCCTTCATTCTTGACTCATTTGTACATGGAAACAACTTATAAATACTTGTATCATCATTTTTCACTCGTTTGAACTTGAAAACCATTCATAACAATTTTAGGCTTCATTCTTGACTCGTTCGAACTTGAAAATAATTGCTAGCTTCATTCTTGACTCATTTGTACATGGAAACAAGTTATAAAGACTTGTATCATCATTCTTCACTCGTTTGAACTTGAAAACCATTCATAACAATTTTGGGCTTCATTCTTGACTCGTTCTAACATGAAAACAACTTCTAACTTCATTCTTGACTCATTTGTACATGGAAACAACTTATAAATACTTGTATCATTATTTTTCACTCGTTTGAACTTGAAAACCATTCATAACAATTTTTGTATCATCATTGTTCACTCGTTTGAACTTGAAACCATTCAAAACAATTTTAGGCTTCATTCTTGACTCGTTCGAACTTGAAAATAACTTCTAGCATCATTCTTGACTCATTTGTACGTGGAAACAACTTATAAACACTTGTATCATCATTTTGTACTCTTCTTGAACTTCAAAACAATTCAAAACATTTTTAGGATTTATTTTTGACTTGTTCGAACTTGAAAACAAATTCTAGCTTCATTCTTGACTCATTTGTACATGGAAACAACTTATAAAGACTTGTATCATTATTGTTCACTCGTTTGAACTTGAAACCATTCAAAATAATTTTAGGCTTCATTCTTCACTCGTTCGAACTTGAAAACAATATCTAGCTTCATTCTTGACTCATTTGTTAATGGAAACAACTTATAAAGACTTGTATCATCATTCTTCACTCGTTTGAACTTGAAAACCATTCATAACAATTTTAGGCTTCATTCTTGACTCGTTCGAACTTGAAAACAACTTCTACCTTCATTCTTGACTCATTTGTACATGGAAACAACTTCTTCCTTCATTCTTGACTCATTTGTACATGAAAACAACTTCTTCCTTCATTCTTGACTCATTTGTACATGGAAACAACTTATAAATACTTGTATCATCATTTTTCACCCGTTTGAACTTGAAAACCATTCATAACAATTTTAGGCTTCATTCTTGACTCGTTCGAACTTGAAAACAACTTCTAGCTTCATTCTTGACTCATTTGTACATCGAAACAACTTATAAAGACTTGTATCATCATTGTTCACTCGTTTGAACTTGAAACCATTCCAAACAATTTTAGGCTTCATTCTTGACTCGTTCCAACTTGAAAACAACTTCTAACTTCATTCATGACTCATTTGTACATGGAAACAACTTACAAATACTTGTATCATTATTTTTCACTCGTTTGAACTTGAAAACCATTCATAACAATTTTTGTATCATCATTGTTCACTCGTTTGAACTTGAAACCATTCAAAACAATTTTAGGCTTCATTCTTGACTCGTTCGAACTTGAAAATAACTTCCAGCATCATTCTTGACTCATTTGTACATGGAAACAACTTATAAAAACTTGTATCATCATTTTGTACTCTTCTTGAACTTCAAAACAATTCAAAACATTTTTAGGCTTCATTCTTGACTCGTTCGAACTTGAAAACAAATTCTAGCTTCATTCTTGACTCATTTGTACATGGAAACAACTTATGAAGACTTGTATCATTATTGTTCACTCGTTTGAACTTGAAACCATTCAAAATAATTTTAGGCTTCATTCTTGACTCGTTCGAACTTGAAAAAGACTTCTAGCTTCATTCTTGACTCATTTGTTAATGGAAACAACTTATGAAGACTTGTATCATCATTCTTCACTCGTTTGAACTTGAAAACCATTCATAACAATTTTAGGCTTCATTCTTGACTCGTTCGAACTTGAAAACAACTTCTACCTTCATTTTTGACTCATTTGTACATGGAAACAACTTCTTCCTTCATTCTTGACTCATTTGTACATGGAAACAACTTATAAATACTTGTATCATCATTTTTCACCCGTTTGAACATGAAAACCATTCATAACAATTTTAGGCTTCATTCTTGACTCGTTCGAACTTGAAAACAACTTCTAGCTTCATTCTTGACTCATTTGTACATCGAAACAACTTATAAAGACTTGTATCATCATTGTTCACCTCGTTTGAACTTGAAACCATTCCAAACAATTTTAGGCTTCATTCTTGACTCGTTCCAACTTGAAAACAACTTCTAACTTCATTCTCGACTACTTTGTACATGGAAACAACTTATAAATACTTGTATCATCATTTTTCACTCGTTTGAACTTGAAACCATTCAAAACAATTTTAGGCTTCATTCTTGACTCGTTCGAACTTGAAAACAACTTCTACGTTCATTCTTGACTCATTTGTACATGGAAACAACTTCTTCCTTCATTCTTGACTTATTTGTACATGGAAACAACTTATAAATACTTGTATCATCATTTTTCACTCGTTTGAACTTGAAAACCATTCATAACAATTTTAGGCTTCATTCTTGACTCGTTCGAACTTGAAAACAACTTCTAGCATCATTCTTGACTCATTTGTACATGGAAACAACTAATAAAGACTTGTATCATCATTGTTCACTCGTTTCAACTTGAAACCATTCCAAACAATTTTAGGCTTCATTCTTGACTCGTTCTAACTTGAAAAAGACTTCTAGCTTCATTCTTGACTCATTTGTTAATGGAAACAACTTATAAAGACTTGTATCATCATTCTTCACTCGTTTGAACTTGAAAACCATTCATAACAATTTTAGGCTTCATTCTTGACTCGTTCGAACTTGAAAACAACTTCTACCTTCATTCTTGACTCATTTGTACATGGAAACAACTTCTTCCTTCATTCTTGACTCATTTGTACATGGAAACAACTTATAAATACTTGTATCATCATTTTTCACTCGTTTGAACTTGAAAACCATTCATAACAATTTTAGGCTTCATTCTTGACTCGTTCGAACTTGAAAATAATTGCTAGCTTCATTCTTGACTCATTTGTACATGGAAACAAGTTATAAAGACTTGTATCATCATTCTTCACTCGTTTGAACTTGAAAACCATTCATAACAATTTTGGGCTTCATTCTTGACTCGTTCTAACATGAAAACAACTTCTAACTTCATTCTTGACTCATTTGTACATGGAAACAACTTATAAATACTTGTATCATTATTTTTCACTCGTTTGAACTTGAAAACCATTCATAACAATTTTTGTATCATCATTGTTCACCTCGTTTGAACTTGAAACCAATTAAAACAATTTTAGGCTTCATTCTTGACTCGTTCGAACTTGAAAATAACTTCTAGCATCATTCTTGACTCATTTGTACGTGGAAACAACTTATAAACACTTGTATCATCATTTTGTACTCTTCTTGAACTTCAAAACAATTCAAAACATTTTTAGGATTTATTTTTGACTCGTTCGAACTTGAAAACAAATTCTAGCTTCATTCTTGACTCATTTGTACATGGAAACAACTTATAAAGACTTGTATCATTATTGTTCACTCGTTTGAACTTGAAACCATTCAAAATAATTTTAGGCTTCATTCTTCACTCGTTCTAACTTGAAAACAATATCTAGCTTCATTCTTGACTCATTTGTTAATGGAAACAACTTATAAAGACTTGTATCATCATTCTTCACTCGTTTGAACTTGAAAACCATTCATAACAATTTTAGGCTTCATTCTTGACTCGTTCGAACTTGAAAACAACTTCTACCTTCATTCTTGACTCATTTGTACATGGAAACAACTTCTTCCTTCATTCTTGACTCATTTGTACATGGAAACAACTTCTTCCTTCATTCTTGACTCATTTGTACATGGAAACAACTTATAAATACTTGTATCATCATTTTTCACCATTTTGAACTTGAAAACCATTCATAACAATTTTAGGCTTCATTCTTGACTCGTTCGAACTTGAAAACAACTTCTAGCTTCATTCTTGACTCATTTTTACATCGAAACAACTTATAAAGACTTGTATCATCATTGTTCACTCGTTTGAACTTGAAACCATTCCAAACAATTTTAGGCTTCATTCTTGACTCGTTCCAACTTGAAAACAACTTCTAACTTCATTCTCGACTACTTTGTACATGGAAACAACTTATAAATACTTGTATCATCATTTTTCACTCGTTTGAACTTGAAACCATTCAAAACAATTTTAGGCTTCATTCTTGACTCGTTCGAACTTGAAAACAACTTCTACGTTCATTCTTGACTCATTTGTACATGGAAACAACTTCTTCCTTCATTCTTGACTCATTTGTACATGGAAACAACTTATAAATACCTGTATCATCATTTTTCACTCGTTTGAACTTGAAAACCATTCATAACAATTTTAGGCTTCATTCTTGACTCGTTCGAACTTGAAAACAACTTCTAGCATCATTCTTGACTCATTTGTACATGGAAACAACTTATAAAGACTTGTATCATCATTGTTCACTCGTTTCAACTTGAAACCATTCCAAACAATTTTAGGCTTCATTCTTGACTCGTTCCAACTTGAAAACAACTTCTAACTTCATTCTCGACTACTTTGTACATGGAAACAACTTATAAATACTTGTATCATCATTTTTCACTCGTTTGAACTTGAAACCATTCAAAACAATTTTAGGCTTCATTCTTGAGTCGTTCGAACTTGAAAACAACTTCTAGCTACATTCTTGACTCATTTGTACATGGAAACAACTTATAAAGACTTGTATCATTATTGTTCACTCGTTTGAACTTGAAACCATTCAAAAGAATTTAGGCTTCATTCTTGACTCGTTCGAACTTGAAAACAACTTCTAGCTTCATTCTTGACTCATTTGTACATCGAAACAACTTATAAAGACTTGTATCATCATTGTTCACTCGTTTGAACTTGAAACCATTCCAAACAATTTTAGACTTCATTCTTGACTCGTTCCAACTTGAAAACAACTTCTAACTTCATTCTCGATTACTTTGTACATGGAAACAACTTATAAATACTTGTATCATCATTTTTCACTCGTTTGAACTTGAAACCATTCAAAACAATTTTAGGCTTCATTCTTGACTCGTTCGAACTTGAAAACAACTTCTACGTTCATTCTTGACTCATTTGTACATGGAAACAACTTCTTCCTTCATTCTTGACTCATTTGTACATGGAAACAACTTATAAATACTTGTATCATCATTTTTCACTCGTTTGAACTTGAAAACCATTCATAACAATTTTAGGCTTCATTCTTGACTCGTTCGAACTTGAAAACAACTTCTAGCATCATTCTTGACTCATTTGTACATGGAAACAACTTATAAAGACTTGTATCATCATTGTTCACTCGTTTCAACTTGAAACCATTCCAAACAATTTTAGGCTTCATTCTTGACTCGTTCCAACTTGAAAACAACTTCTAACTTCATTCTCGACTACTTTGTACATGGAAACAACTTATAAATACTGGTATCATCATTTTTCACTCGTTTGAACTTGAAACCATTCAAAACAATTTTAGGCTTCATTCTTGACTCGTTCGAACTTGAAAACAACTTCTAGCTACATTCTTGACTCATTTGTACATGGAAACAACTTATAAAGACTTGTATCATTATTGTTCACTCGTTTGAACTTGAAACCATTCAAAAGAATTTAGGCTTCATTCTTGACTCGTTCGAACTTGAAAACAACTTCTAGCTTCATTCTTGATTCATTTGTAAATGGAAACAACTTATAAATACTTGTATCATCATTTTTCACTATTTTGAACTTGAAAACCATTCATAACAATTTTAGGCTTCATTCTTGACTCGTTCGAACTTGAAAACAACTTCTAACTTCATTCATGACTCATTTGTACATGGAAACAACTTACAAATACTTGTATCATTATTTTTCACTCGTTTGAACTTGAAAACCATTCATAACAATTTTTGTATCATCATTGTTCACTCGTTTGAACTTGAAACCATTCAAAACAATTTTAGGCTTCATTCTTGACTCGTTCGAACTTGAAAATAACTTCCAGCATCATTCTTGACTCATTTGTACATGGAAACAACTTATAAAAACTTGTATCATCATTTTGTACTCTTCTTGAACTTCAAAACAATTCAAAACATTTTTAGACTTCATTCTTGACTCGTTCGAACTTGAAAACAAATTCTAGTTTCATTCTTGACTCATTTGTACATGGAAACAACTTATGAAGACTTGTATCATTATTGTTCACTCGTTTGAACTTGAAACCATTCAAAATAATTTTAGGCTTCATTCTTGACTCGTTCGAACTTGAAAAAGACTTCTAGCTTCATTCTTGACTCATTTGTTAATGGAAACAACTTATAAAGACTTGTATCATCATTCTTCACTCGTTTGATCCTGAAAACCATTCATAACAATTTTAGGCTTCATTCTTGACTCGTTCGAACTTGAAAACAACTTCTACGTTCATTCTTGACTCATTTGTACATGGCAAGAACATATATATACTTGTATCATCATTGTTCACTCGTTTGAACTTGAAACCATTCCAAACAATTTTAGGCTTCATTCTTGACTCGTTCCAACTTGAAAACAACTTCTAACTTCATTATCGACTCCTTTGTACATGGAAACAACTTATAAATACTTGTATCATCATTTTTCACTCGTTTGAACTTGAAACCATTCAAAACAATTTTAGGCTTCATTCTTGACTCGTTCGAACTTGAAAACAACTTCTAACTACATTCTTGACTCATTTGTACATGGAAACAACTTATAAAAACTTGTATCATTATTGTTCACTCGTTTGATCTTGAAACCATTAAAAACAATTTTAGGCTTCATTCTTGACTCGTTCAAACTTGAAAACAACTTCTAGCTTCATTCTTGATTCATATTTTAATGGAAACAACTTATAAAGACTTGTATCATCATTTTTTACTCATTTGAACTTGAAAACTATTCAAAACAATTTTAGGCTTCATTCTTGACTCGTTCGAACTTGAAAATAATTGCCAGCTTCATTCTTGACTCATTTGTACATGGAAACAAGTTATAAAGACTTGTATCATCATTCTTCACTCGTTTGAACTTGAAAACCATTCATAACAATTTTGGGCTTCATTCTTGACTCGTTCTAACATGAAAACAACTTCTAACTTCATTCTTGACTCATTTGTACATGGAAACAACTTATAAATACTTGTATCATTATTTTTCACTCGTTTGAACTTGAAAACCATTCATAACAATTTTTGTATCATCATTGTTCACTCGTTTGAACTTGAAACCATTCAAAACAATTTTAGGCTTCATTCTTGACTCGTTCGAACTTGAAAATAACTTCTAGCATCATTCTTGACTCATTTGTACGTGGAAACAACTTATAAACACTTGTATCATCATTTTGTACTCTTCTTGAACTTCAAAACAATTCAAAACATTTTTAGGATTTATTTTTGACTCGTTCGAACTTGAAAACAAATTCTAGCTTCATTCTTGACTCATTTGTACATGGAAACAACTTATAAAGACTTGTATCATTATTGTTCACTCGTTTGAACTTGAAACCATTCAAAATAATTTTAGGCTTCATTCTTCACTCGTTCGAACTTGAAAACAACATCTAGCTTCATTCTTGACTCATTTTTTAATGGAAACAACTTATAAAGACTTGTATCATCATTCTTCACTCGTTTGAACTTGAAAACCATTCATAACAATTTTAGGCTTCATTCTTGACTCGTTCGAACTTGAAAACAACTTCTACCTTCATTCTTGACTCATTTGTACATGGAAACAACTTCTTCCTTCATTCTTGACTCATTTGTACATGGAAACAACTTCTTCCTTCATTCTTGACTCATTTGTACATGGAAACAACTTATAAATACTTGTATCATCATTTTTCACCCGTTTGAACTTGAAAACCATTCATAACAATTTTAGGCTTCATTCTTGACTCGTTCGAACTTGAAAACAACTTCTAGCTTCATTCTTGACTCATTTGTACATCGAAACAACTTATAAAGACTTGTATCATCATTGTTCACTCGTTTGAACTTGAAACCATTCCAAACAATTTTAGGCTTCATTCTTGACTCGTTCCAACTTGAAAACAACTTCTAACTTCATTCTCGACTACTTTGTACATGGAAACAACTTATAAATACTTGTATCATCATTTTTCACTCGTTTGAACTTGAAACCATTCAAAACAATTTTAGGCTTCATTCTTGACTCGTTCGAACTTGAAAACAACTTCTACGTTCATTCTTGACTCATTTGTACATGGAAACAACTTCTTCCTTCATTCTTGACTCATTTGTACATGGAAACAACTTATAAATACCTGTATCATCATTTTTCACTCGTTTGAACTTGAAAACCATTCATAACAATTTTAGGCTTCATTCTTGACTCGTTCGAACTTGAAAACAACTTCTAGCATCATTCTTGACTCATTTGTACATGGAAACAACTTCTTCCTTCATTCTTGACTCATTTGTACATGGAAACAACTTATAAATACTTGTATCATCATTTTTCACTCGTTTGAACTTGAAAACCATTCATAACAATTTTAGGCTTCATTCTTGACTCGTTCGAACTTGAAAACAACTTCTAGCATCATTCTTGACTCATTTGTACATGGAAACAACTTATAAAGACTTGTATCATCATTGTTCACTCGTTTCAACTTGAAACCATTCCAAACAATTTTAGGCTTCATTCTTGACTCGTTCCAACTTGAAAACAACTTCTAACTTCATTCTCGACTACTTTGTACATGGAAACAACTTATAAATACTTGTATCATCATTTTTCACTCGTTTGAACTTGAAACCATTCAAAACAATTTTAGGCTTCATTCTTGACTCGTTCGAACTTGAAAACAACTTCTAGCTACATTCTTGACTCATTTGTACATGGAAACAACTTATAAAGACTTGTATCATTATTGTTCACTCGTTTGAACTTGAAACCATTCAAAAGAATTTAGGCTTCATTCTTGACTCGTTCGAACTTGAAAACAACTTCTAGCTTCATTCTTGATTCATTTGTAAATGGAAACAACTTATAAATACTTGTATCATCATTTTTCACTATTTTGAACTTGAAAACCATTCATAACAATTTTAGGCTTCATTCTTGACTCGTTCGAACTTGAAAACAACTTCTAACTTCATTCATGACTCATTTGTACATGGAAACAACTTACAAATACTTGTATCATTATTTTTCACTCGTTTGAACTTGAAAACCATTCATAACAATTTTTGTATCATCATTGTTCACTCGTTTGAACTTGAAACCATTCAAAACAATTTTAGGCTTCATTCTTGACTCGTTCGAACTTGAAAATAACTTCCAGCATCATTCTTGACTCATTTGTACATGGAAACAACTTATAAAAACTTGTATCATCATTTTGTACTCTTCTTGAACTTCAAAACAATTCAAAACATTTTTAGACTTCATTCTTGACTCGTTCGAACTTGAAAACAAATTCTAGTTTCATTCTTGACTCATTTGTACATGGAAACAACTTATGAAGACTTGTATCATTATTGTTCACTCGTTTGAACTTGAAACCATTCAAAATAATTTTAGGCTTCATTTTTGACTCGTTCGAACTTGAAAAAGACTTCTAGCTTCATTCTTGACTCATTTGTTAATGGAAACAACTTATAAAGACTTGTATCATCATTCTTCACTCGTTTGATCCTGAAAACCATTCATAACAATTTTAGGCTTCATTCTTGACTCGTTCGAACTTGAAAACAACTTCTACGTTCATTCTTGACTCATTTGTACATGGCAAGAACTTATATATACTTGTATCATCATTGTTCACTCGTTTGAACTTGAAACCATTCCAAACAATTTTAGGCTTCATTCTTGACTCGTTCCAACTTGAAAACAACTTCTAACTTCATTATCGACTCCTTTGTACATGGAAACAACTTATAAATACTTGTATCATCATTTTTCACTCGTTTGAACTTGAAACCATTCAAAACAATTTTAGGCTTCATTCTTGACTCGTTCGAACTTGAAAACAACTTCTAACTACATTCTTGACTCATTTGTACATGGAAACAACTTATAAAAACTTGTATCATTATTGTTCACTCGTTTGATCTTGAAACCATTAAAAACAATTTTAGGCTTCATTCTTGACTCGTTCAAACTTGAAAACAACTTCTAGCTTCATTCTTGATTCATATTTTAATGGAAACAACTTATAAAGACTTGTATCATCATTTTTTACTCATTTGAACTTGAAAACTATTCAAAACAATTTTAGGCTTCATTCTTGACTCGTTCGAACTTGAAAATAATTGCCAGCTTCATTCTTGACTCATTTGTACATGGAAACAAGTTATAAAGACTTGTATCATCATTCTTCACTCGTTTGAACTTGAAAACCATTCATAACAATTTTGGGCTTCATTCTTGACTCGTTCTAACATGAAAACAACTTCTAACTTCATTCTTGACTCATTTGTACATGGAAACAACTTATAAATACTTGTATCATTATTTTTCACTCGTTTGAACTTGAAAACCATTCATAACAATTTTTGTATCATCATTGTTCACTCGTTTGAACTTGAAACCATTCAAAACAATTTTAGGCTTCATTCTTGACTCGTTCGAACTTGAAAATAACTTCTAGCATCATTCTTGACTCATTTGTACGTGGAAACAACTTATAAACACTTGTATCATCATTTTGTACTCTTCTTGAACTTCAAAACAATTCAAAACATTTTTAGGATTTATTTTTGACTCGTTCGAACTTGAAAACAAATTCTAGCTTCATTCTTGACTCATTTGTACATGGAAACAACTTATAAAGACTTGTATCATTATTGTTCACTCGTTTGAACTTGAAACCATTCAAAATAATTTTAGGCTTCATTCTTCACTCGTTCGAACTTGAAAACAACATCTAGCTTCATTCTTGACTCATTTTTTAATGGAAACAACTTATAAAGACTTGTATCATCATTCTTCACTCGTTTGAACTTGAAAACCATTCATAACAATTTTAGGCTTCATTCTTGACTCGTTCGAACTTGAAAACAACTTCTACCTTCATTCTTGACTCATTTGTACATGGAAACAACTTCTTCCTTCATTCTTGACTCATTTGTACATGGAAACAACTTCTTCCTTCATTCTTGACTCATTTGTACATGGAAACAACTTATAAATACTTGTATCATCATTTTTCACCCGTTTGAACTTGAAAACCATTCATAACAATTTTAGGCTTCATTCTTGACTCGTTCGAACTTGAAAACAACTTCTAGCTTCATTCTTGACTCATTTGTACATCGAAACAACTTATAAAGACTTGTATCATCATTGTTCACTCGTTTGAACTTGAAACCATTCCAAACAATTTTAGGCTTCATTCTTGACTCGTTCCAACTTGAAAACAACTTCTAACTTCATTCTCGACTACTTTGTACATGGAAACAACTTATAAATACTTGTATCATCATTTTTCACTCGTTTGAACTTGAAACCATTCAAAACAATTTTAGGCTTCATTCTTGACTCGTTCGAACTTGAAAACAACTTCTACGTTCATTCTTGACTCATTTGTACATGGAAACAACTTCTTCCTTCATTCTTGACTCATTTGTACATGGAAACAACTTATAAATACCTGTATCATCATTTTTCACTCGTTTGAACTTGAAAACCATTCATAACAATTTTAGGCTTCATTCTTGACTCGTTCGAACTTGAAAACAACTTCTAGCATCATTCTTGACTCATTTGTACATGGAAACAACTTCTTCCTTCATTCTTGACTCATTTGTACATGGAAACAACTTATAAATACTTGTATCATCATTTTTCACTCGTTTGAACTTGAAAACCATTCATAACAATTTTAGGCTTCATTCTTGACTCGTTCGAACTTGAAAACAACTTCTAGCATCATTCTTGACTCATTTGTACATGGAAACAACTTATAAAGACTTGTATCATCATTGTTCACTCGTTTCAACTTGAAACCATTCCAAACAATTTTAGGCTTCATTCTTGACTCGTTCCAACTTGAAAACAACTTCTAACTTCATTCTCGACTACTTTGTACATGGAAACAACTTATAAATACTTGTATCATCATTTTTCACTCGTTTGAACTTGAAACCATTCAAAACAATTTTAGGCTTCATTCTTGACTCGTTCGAACTTGAAAACAACTTCTAGCTACATTCTTGACTCATTTGTACATGGAAACAACTTATAAAGACTTGTATCATTATTGTTCACTCGTTTGAACTTGAAACCATTCAAAAGAATTTAGGCTTCATTCTTGACTCGTTCGAACTTGAAAACAACTTCTAGCTTCATTCTTGATTCATTTGTAAATGGAAACAACTTATAAATACTTGTATCATCATTTTTCACTATTTTGAACTTGAAAACCATTCATAACAATTTTAGGCTTCATTCTTGACTCGTTCGAACTTGAAAACAACTTCTAACTTCATTCATGACTCATTTGTACATGGAAACAACTTACAAATACTTGTATCATTATTTTTCACTCGTTTGAACTTGAAAACCATTCATAACAATTTTTGTATCATCATTGTTCACTCGTTTGAACTTGAAACCATTCAAAACAATTTTAGGCTTCATTCTTGACTCGTTCGAACTTGAAAATAACTTCCAGCATCATTCTTGACTCATTTGTACATGGAAACAACTTATAAAAACTTGTATCATCATTTTGTACTCTTCTTGAACTTCAAAACAATTCAAAACATTTTTAGACTTCATTCTTGACTCGTTCGAACTTGAAAACAAATTCTAGTTTCATTCTTGACTCATTTGTACATGGAAACAACTTATGAAGACTTGTATCATTATTGTTCACTCGTTTGAACTTGAAACCATTCAAAATAATTTTAGGCTTCATTTTTGACTCGTTCGAACTTGAAAAAGACTTCTAGCTTCATTCTTGACTCATTTGTTAATGGAAACAACTTATAAAGACTTGTATCATCATTCTTCACTCGTTTGATCCTGAAAACCATTCATAACAATTTTAGGCTTCATTCTTGACTCGTTCGAACTTGAAAACAACTTCTACGTTCATTCTTGACTCATTTGTACATGGAAACAACTTCTTCCTTCATTCTTGACTCATTTGTACATGGAAACAACTTATAAATACCTGTATCATCATTTTTCACTCGTTTGAACTTGAAAACCATTCATAACAATTTTAGGCTTCATTCTTGACTCGTTCGAACTTGAAAACAACTTCTAGCATCATTCTTGACTCATTTGTACATGGAAACAACTTCTTCCTTCATTCTTGACTCATTTGTACATGGAAACAACTTATAAATACTTGTATCATCATTTTTCACTCGTTTGAACTTGAAAACCATTCATAACAATTTTAGGCTTCATTCTTGACTCGTTCGAACTTGAAAACAACTTCTAGCATCATTCTTGACTCATTTGTACATGGAAACAACTTATAAAGACTTGTATCATCATTGTTCACTCGTTTCAACTTGAAACCATTCCAAACAATTTTAGGCTTCATTCTTGACTCGTTCCAACTTGAAAACAACTTCTAACTTCATTCTCGACTACTTTGTACATGGAAACAACTTATAAATACTTGTATCATCATTTTTCACTCGTTTGAACTTGAAACCATTCAAAACAATTTTAGGCTTCATTCTTGACTCGTTCGAACTTGAAAACAACTTCTAGCTACATTCTTGACTCATTTGTACATGGAAACAACTTATAAAGACTTGTATCATTATTGTTCACTCGTTTGAACTTGAAACCATTCAAAAGAATTTAGGCTTCATTCTTGACTCGTTCGAACTTGAAAACAACTTCTAGCTTCATTCTTGATTCATTTGTAAATGGAAACAACTTATAAATACTTGTATCATCATTTTTCACTATTTTGAACTTGAAAACCATTCATAACAATTTTAGGCTTCATTCTTGACTCGTTCGAACTTGAAAACAACTTCTAACTTCATTCATGACTCATTTGTACATGGAAACAACTTACAAATACTTGTATCATTATTTTTCACTCGTTTGAACTTGAAAACCATTCATAACAATTTTTGTATCATCATTGTTCACTCGTTTGAACTTGAAACCATTCAAAACAATTTTAGGCTTCATTCTTGACTCGTTCGAACTTGAAAATAACTTCCAGCATCATTCTTGACTCATTTGTACATGGAAACAACTTATAAAAACTTGTATCATCATTTTATACTCTTCTTGAACTTCAAAACAATTCAAAACAATTTTAGACTTCATTCTTGACTCGTTCGAACTTGAAAACAAATTCTAGTTTCATTCTTGACTCATTTGTACATGGAAACAACTTATGAAGACTTGTATCATTATTGTTCACTCGTTTGAACTTGAAACCATTCAAAATAATTTTAGGCTTCATTTTTGACTCGTTCGAACTTGAAAAAGACTTCTAGCTTCATTCTTGACTCATTTGTTAATGGAAACAACTTATAAAGACTTGTATCATCATTCTTCACTCGTTTGATCCTGAAAACCATTCATAACAATTTTAGGCTTCATTCTTGACTCGTTCGAACTTGAAAACAACTTCTACGTTCATTCTTGACTCATTTGTACATGGCAAGAACTTATATATACTTGTATCATCATTGTTCACTCGTTTGAACTTGAAACCATTCCAAACAATTTTAGGCTTCATTCTTGACTCGTTCCAACTTGAAAACAACTTCTAACTTCATTATCGACTCCTTTGTACATGGAAACAACTTATAAATACTTGTATCATCATTTTTCACTCGTTTGAACTTGAAACCATTCAAAACAATTTTAGGCTTCATTCTTGACTCGTTCGAACTTGAAAACAACTTCTAACTACATTCTTGACTCATTTGTACATGGAAACAACTTATAAAAACTTGTATCATTATTGTTCACTCGTTTGATCTTGAAACCATTAAAAACAATTTTAGGCTTCATTCTTGACTCGTTCAAACTTGAAAACAACTTCTAGCTTCATTCTTGATTCATATTTTAATGGAAACAACTTATAAAGACTTGTATCATCATTTTTTACTCATTTGAACTTGAAAACTATTCAAAACAATTTTAGGCTTCATTCTTGACTCGTTCGAACTTGAAAATAATTGCCAGCTTCATTCTTGACTCATTTGTACATGAAAACAAGTTATAAAGACTTGTATCATCATTCTTCACTCGTTTGAACTTGAAAACCATTCATAACAATTTTGGGCTTCATTCTTGACTCGTTCTAACATGAAAACAACTTCTAACTTCATTCTTGACTCATTTGTACATGGAAACAACTTATAAATACTTGTATCATTATTTTTCACTCGTTTGAACTTGAAAACCATTCATAACAATTTTTGTATCATCATTGTTCACTCGTTTGAACTTGAAACCATTCAAAACAATTTTAGGCTTCATTCTTGACTCGTTCGAACTTGAAAATAACTTCTAGCATCATTCTTGACTCATTTGTACGTGGAAACAACTTATAAACACTTGTATCATCATTTTGTACTCTTCTTGAACTTCAAAACAATTCAAAACATTTTTAGGATTTATTTTTGACTCGTTCGAACTTGAAAACAAATTCTAGCTTCATTCTTGACTCATTTGTACATGGAAACAACTTATAAAGACTTGTATCATTATTGTTCACTCGTTTGAACTTGAAACCATTCAAAATAATTTTAGGCTTCATTCTTCACTCGTTCGAACTTGAAAACAACATCTAGCTTCATTCTTGACTCATTTTTTAATGGAAACAACTTATAAAGACTTGTATCATCATTCTTCACTCGTTTGAACTTGAAAACCATTCATAACAATTTTAGGCTTCATTCTTGACTCGTTCGAACTTGAAAACAACTTCTACCTTCATTCTTGACTCATTTGTACATGGAAACAACTTCTTCCTTCATTCTTGACTCATTTGTACATGGAAACAACTTCTTCCTTCATTCTTGACTCATTTGTACATGGAAACAACTTATAAATACTTGTATAATCATTTTTCACCCGTTTGAACTTGAAAACCATTCATAACAATTTTAGGCTTCATTCTTGACTCGTTCGAACTTGAAAACAACTTCTAGCTTCATTCTTGACTCATTTGTACATCGAAACAACTTATAAAGACTTGTATCATCATTGTTCACTCGTTTGAACTTGAAACCATTCCAAACAATTTTAGGCTTCATTCTTGACTCGTTCCAACTTGAAAACAACTTCTAACTTCATTCTCGACTACTTTGTACATGGAAACAACTTATAAATACTTGTATCATCATTTTTCACTCGTTTGAACTTGAAACCATTCAAAACAATTTTAGGCTTCATTCTTGACTCGTTCGAACTTGAAAACAACTTCTAGCTACATTCTTGACTCATTTGTACATGGAAACAACTTATAAAGACTTTTATCATTATTGTTCACTCGTTTGAACTTGAAACCATTCAAAAGAATTTAGGCTTCATTCTTGACTCGTTCGAACTTGAAAACAACTTCTAGCTTCATTCTTGACTCATTTGTACATCGAAACAACTTATAAAGACTTGTATCATCATTGTTCACTCGTTTGAACTTGAAACCATTCCAAACAATTTTAGGCTTCATTCTTGACTCGTTCCAACTTGAAAACAACTTCTAACTTCATTCTCGATTACTTTGTACATGGAAACAACTTATAAATACTTGTATCATCATTTTTCACTCGTTTGAACTTGAAACCATTCAAAACAATTTTAGGCTTCATTCTTGACTCGTTCGAACTTGAAAACAACTTCTAACTACATTCTTGACTCATTTGTACATGGAAACAACTTATAAAAACTTGTATCATTATTGTTCACTCGTTTGATCTTGAAACCACTAAAAACAATTTTAGGCTTCATTCTTGACTCGTTCAAACTTGAAAACAACTTCTAGCTTCATTCTTGATTCATATTTTAATGGAAACAACTTATAAAGACTTGTATCATCATTTTTTACTCATTTGAACTTGAAAACTATTCAAAACAATTTTAGGCTTCATTCTTGACTCGTTCGAACTTGAAAATAATTGCCAGCTTCATTCTTGACTCATTTGTACATGGAAACAAGTTATAAAGACTTGTATCATCATTCTTCACTCGTTTGAACTTGAAAACCATTCATAACAATTTTGGGCTTCATTCTTGACTCGTTCTAACATGAAAACAACTTCTAACTTCATTCTTGACTCATTTGTACATGGAAACAACTTATAAATACTTGTATCATTATTTTTCACTCGTTTGAACTTGAAAACCATTCATAACAATTTTTGTATCATCATTGTTCACTCGTTTGAACTTGAAACCATTCAAAACAATTTTAGGCTTCATTCTTGACTCGTTCGAACTTGAAAATAACTTCTAGCATCATTCTTGACTCATTTGTACGTGGAAACAACTTATAAACACTTGTATCATCATTTTGTACTCTTCTTGAACTTCAAAACAATTCAAAACATTTTTAGGATTTATTTTTGACTCGTTCGAACTTGAAAACAAATTCTAGCTTCATTCTTGACTCATTTGTACATGGAAACAACTTATAAAGACTTGTATCATTATTGTTCACTCGTTTGAACTTGAAACCATTCAAAATAATTTTAGGCTTCATTCTTCACTCGTTCGAACTTGAAAACAACATCTAGCTTCATTCTTGACTCATTTTTTAATGGAAACAACTTATAAAGACTTGTATCATCATTCTTCACTCGTTTGAACTTGAAAACCATTCATAACAATTTTAGGCTTCATTCTTGACTCGTTCGAACTTGAAAACAACTTCTACCTTCATTCTTGACTCATTTGTACATGGAAACAACTTCTTCCTTCATTCTTGACTCATTTGTACATGGAAACAACTTCTTCCTTCATTCTTGACTCATTTGTACTTGGAAACAACTTATAAATACTTGTATCATCATTTTTCACCCGTTTGAACTTGAAAACCATTCATAACAATTTTAGGCTTCATTTTTGACTCTTTCGAACTTGAAAACAACTTCTAGCTTCATTCTTGACTCATTTGTACATCGAAACAACTTATAAAGACTTGTATCATCATTGTTCACTCGTTTGAACTTGAAACCATTCCAAACAATTTTAGGCTTCATTCTTGACTCGTTCCAACTTGAAAACAACTTCTAACTTCATTCTCGACTACTTTGTACATGGAAACAACTTATAAATACTTGTATCATCAGTTTTCACTCGTTTGAACTTGAAACCATTCAAAACAATTTTAGGCTTCATTCTTGACTCGTTCGAACTTGAAAACAACTTCTACGTTCATTCTTGACTCATTTGTACATGGAAACAACTTCTTACTTCATTCTTGACTCGTTCGAACTTGAAAACAACTTCTACGTTCATTCTTGACTCATTTGTACATGGAAACAACTTCTTCCTTCATTCTTGACTCATTTGTACATGGAAACAACTTATAAATACCTGTATCATCATTTTTCACTCGTTTGAACTTGAAAACCATTCATAACAATTTTAGGCTTCATTCTTGACTCGTTCGAACTTGAAAACAACTTCTAGCATCATTCTTGACTCATTTGTACATGGAAACAACTTATAAAGACTTGTATCATCATTGTTCACTCGTTTCAACTTGAAACCATTCCAAACAATTTTAGGCTTCATTCTTGACTCGTTCCAACTTGAAAACAACTTCTAACTTCATTCTCGACTACTTTGTACATGGAAACAACTTATAAATACTTGTATCATCATTTTTCACTCGTTTGAACTTGAAACCATTCAAAACAATTTTAGGATTCATTCTTGACTCGTTCGAACTTGAAAACAACTTCTAGCTACATTCTTGACTCATTTGTACATGGAAACAACTTATAAAGACTTTTATCATTATTGTTCACTCGTTTGAACTTGAAACCATTCAAAAGAATTTAGGCTTCATTCTTGACTCGTTCGAACTTGAAAACAACTTCTAGCTTCATTCTTGACTCATTTGTACATCGAAACAACTTATAAAGACTTGTATCATCATTGTTCACTCGTTTGAACTTGAAACCATTCCAAACAATTTTAGGCTTCATTCTTGACTCGTTCCAACTTGAAAACAACTTCTAACTTCATTCTCGATTACTTTGTACATGGAAACAACTTATAAATACTTGTATCATCATTTTTCACTCGTTTGAACTTGAAACCATTCAAAACAATTTTAGGCTTCATTCTTGACTCGTTCGAACTTGAAAACAACTTCTACGTTCATTCTTGACTCATTTGTACATGGAAACAACTTCTTCCTTCATTCTTGACTCATTTGTACATGGAAACAACTTATAAATACTTGTATCATCATTTTTCACTCGTTTGAACTTGAAAACCATTCATAACAATTTTAGGCTTCATTCTTGACTCGTTCGAACTTGAAAACAACTTCTAGCATCATTCTTGACTCATTTGTACATGGAAACAACTTATAAAGACTTGTATCATCATTGTTCACTCGTTTCAACTTGAAACCATTCCAAACAATTTTAGGCTTCATTCTTGACTCGTTCCAACTTGAAAACAACTTCTAACTTCATTCTCGACTACTTTGTACATGGAAACAACTTATAAATACTTGTATCATCATTTTTCACTCGTTTGAACTTGAAACCATTCAAAACAATTTTAGGCTTCATTCTTGACTCGTTCGAACTTGAAAATAACTTCTAGCTACATTCTTGACTCATTTGTACATGGAAACAACTTATAAAGACTTGTATCATTATTGTTCACTCGTTTGAACTTGAAACCATTCAAAAGAATTTAGGCTTCATTCTTGACTCGTTCGAACTTGAAAACAACTTCTAGCTTCATTCTTGATTCATTTGTAAATGGAAACAACTTATAAATACTTGTATCATCATTTTTCACTATTTTGAACTTGAAAACCATTCATAACAATTTTAGGCTTCATTCTTGACTCGTTCGAACTTGAAAACAACTTCTAACTTCATTCATGACTCATTTGTACATGGAAACAACTTACAAATACTTGTATCATTATTTTTCACTCGTTTGAACTTGAAAACCATTCATAACAATTTTTGTATCATCATTGTTCACTCGTTTGAACTTGAAACCATTCAAAACAATTTTAGGCTTCATTCTTGACTCGTTCGAACTTGAAAATAACTTCCAGCATCATTCTTGACTCATTTGTACATGGAAACAACTTATAAAAACTTGTATCATCATTTTGTACTCTTCTTGAACTTCAAAACAATTCAAAACATTTTTAGACTTCATTCTTGACTCGTTCGAACTTGAAAACAAATTCTAGTTTCATTCTTGACTCATTTGTACATGGAAACAACTTATGAAGACTTGTATCATTATTGTTCACTCGTTTGAACTTGAAACCATTCAAAATAATTTTAGGCTTCATTCTTGACTCGTTCGAACTTGAAAAAGACTTCTAGCTTCATTCTTGACTCATTTGTTAATGGAAACAACTTATAAAGACTTGTATCATCATTCTTCACTCGTTTGATCCTGAAAACCATTCATAACAATTTTAGGCTTCATTCTTGACTCGTTCGAACTTGAAAACAACTTTTACGTTCATTCTTGACTCATTTGTACATGGCAAGAACTTATATATACTTGTATCATCATTGTTCACTCGTTTGAACTTGAAACCATTCCAAACAATTTTAGGCTTCATTCTTGACTCGTTCCTACTTGAAAACAACTTCTAACTTCATTATCGACTCCTTTGTACATGGAAACAACTTATAAATACTTGTATCATCATTTTTCACTCGTTTGAACTTGAAACCATTCAAAACAATTTTAGGCTTCATTCTTGACTCGTTCGAATTTGAAAACAACTTCTAACTACATTCTTGACTCATTTGTACATGGAAACAACTTATAAAAACTTGTATCATTATTGTTCACTCGTTTGATCTTGAAACCATTAAAAACAATTTTAGGCTTCATTCTTGACTCGTTCAAACTTGAAAACAACTTCTAGCTTCATTCTTGATTCATATTTTAATGGAAACAACTTATAAAGACTTGTATCATCATTTTTCACTCATTTGAACTTGAAAACTATTCAAAACAATTTTAGGCTTCATTCTTGACTCGTTCGAACTTGAAAATAATTGCCAGCTTCATTCTTGACTCATTTGTACATGGAAACAAGTTATAAAGACTTGTATCATCATTCTTCACTCGTTTGAACTTGAAAACCATTCATAACAATTTTGGGCTTCATTCTTGACTCGTTCTAACATGAAAACAACTTCTAACTTCATTCTTGACTCATTTGTACATGGAAACAACTTATAAATACTTGTATCATTATTTTTCACTCGTTTGAACTTGAAAACCATTCATAACAATTTTTGTATCATCATTGTTCACTCGTTTGAACTTGAAACCATTCAAAACAATTTTAGGCTTCATTCTTGACTCGTTCGAACTTGAAAATAACTTCTAGCATCATTCTTGACTCATTTGTACGTGGAAACAACTTATAAACACTTGTATCATCATTTTGTACTCTTCTTGAACTTCAAAACAATTCAAAACATTTTTAGGATTTATTTTTGACTCGTTCGAACTTGAAAACAAATTCTAGCTTCATTCTTGACTCATTTGTACATGGAAACAACTTATAAAGACTTGTATCATTATTGTTCACTCGTTTAAACTTGAAACCATTCAAAATAATTTTAGGCTTCATTCTTCACTCGTTCGAACTTGAAAACAACATCTAGCTTCATTCTTGACTCATTTTTTAATGGAAACAACTTATAAAGACTTGTATCATCATTCTTCACTCGTTTGAACTTGAAAACCATTCATAACAATTTTAGGCTTCATTCTTGACTCGTTCGAACTTGAAAACAACTTCTACCTTCATTCTTGACTCATTTGTACATGGAAACAACTTCTTCCTTCATTCTTGACTCATTTGTACATGGAAACAACTTATAAATACTTGTATCATCATTTTTCACCCGTTTGAACTTGAAAACCATTCATAACAATTTTAGGCGTCATTCTTGACTCGTTCGAACTTGAAAACAACTTCTAGCTTCATTCTTGACTCATTTGTACATCGAAACAACTTATAAAGACTTGTATCATCATTGTTCACTCGTTTGAACTTGAAACCATTCCAAACAATTTTAGGCTTCATTCTTGACTCGTTCCAACTTGAAAACAACTTCTAACTTCATTCTCGACTACTTTGTACATGGAAACAACTTATAAATACTTGTATCATCATTTTTCACTTGTTCGAAACCATTCAAACGAGTCAAGACACGTTCGAACTTGAAAACAACTTCTACGTTCATTCTTGACTCATTTGTACATGGAAACAACTTCTTCCTTCATTCTTGACTCATTTGTACATGGAAACAACTTATAAATATTTGTATCATCATTTTTCACTCGTTTGAACTTGAAAACCATTCATAACAATTTTAGGCTTCATTCTTGACTCGTTCGAACTTGAAAACAACTTCTAGCATCATTCTTGTAATATCCCTAAATTTCAGGTACTTTTAAAACCTTGTTAATAATATTAGGTGTTGGATGATAATTATGGAATAAGGTTTTGGTGGGTAATTGAATTATCAAAATTACCGGAACGAGTTAAGGATTAAATTATCATCGCAAATTATTACGGAAACGAAGGAAAAATGATTTTCCTTGATTTATTAAAGGAGCCGATTTTATATAATTGGATAAAATTTGATTAATGCAAATGCTTGCATTAGTAAAGTATTAAGAATGCTAGCATCATTGACCAAGTAGTTGACTTGACCTTTGGTGGGATATAAAGACAAGAGCCAAGCTAGTTGTTAACAAAAGAAAATCAGCACACACTTTTCAAGAAAGCTGAGAAAATAAGTCAAGAAGCAAGAGAAAAGCTGCCTCTTCCATTCTGCTCTAGTCGGCCATTTCAAGAAAGCAAGGGAAGACAATTTTCAAAACCCCAGCTCCACTTATCCAAAAATCACCAAAATTTAACCATAGCTTCTTCATGATATGTATAAGGTACGGATTAAATTTCACAATTTTTGGAGTTGTTTTGATTGGGTAAATAAAATGTAGAAACTGACTGTGAATAGTAACTCCGAAAATTTTTAAAGCTTGTTTCTTGATGTTTAGTTAAGAACAAGGGTAGATCAAGCTTCTCTAAGGACTCCGAGCACTATCTAGTTATTGTTTGATCTTTGTGAAGGTATGGACAACCTCTAACTCTTATGCTTTGTGTGAGTGATATGCCATGAAAGTGTTAGTAAGTGAAGTCATGAGCTAGTATGATAGAGGCATGATGATGTTAAGCTTTTGGTTGATTATTGTTGGTTGAAAATTTTGGATTAAGGATGATAAGTTATGAAGTTTGTCAACTGATGTTATAGTAAGTATTGTAGTTGTGATGATGAGTGTTGGTTGGAATGGATTTCAATTGGTTGAATCCGGAAAACGTTAAGTTTATAGCCGTCGTAATGCCCGATTTTCGTAAGCACTCCTTTAAACTGTGAAAATCGTAATGTCAAGCCACTGGCCCCTAAGGCCCCTGACCATAGTTGGTTAGGCCTTATCTCATATATCGTTTTGACGCTTGAATCGTGTTATTCCGATGTACGGTTTGGGAGATAAGTCATATTTAGTGGAAGCAACTAAACCAACCAAACAGTTTCGGGAGACCTTTTTGTAAAATATAAATGGACCCTTTAGCCACTGTCAAAAATCATGAAATTTGGAGGATAAATATGTTGGACATTGATTAAGGCCCCTGTAAAATTTCATGCCTAAATGATAATTTTTCGATTTTATAAAAATGTTGGAACCAAAGTTGTGCGATGCACTATTCACTAGAGGAGCTACTGCCCTGTTTTGTAAATTCGTGAAAATGAGTCCTCTGTCCAGGGGTAAACTTTTGATGGATTATATTCTAGACATTCTCTAGATCGTGACGCGAAATCGGTGTGTCATTTGAGTTAACGGTTAATGAGTTATGAGCGATTTAGTGAAAGCGGTGAAAATAGAAAAACCCCGTAGTTGACTCGATTTGTAAAATACATTTCACCAAGTTAAACTCAAGGGTTCCAAATCAAAATATTTTTAATAAGTATTACAAATACTCAAGAAGTTCCTTGAGGTGGATTCATATTTAATTATGAATTTTTGGATTTATTAAAAATGTTAGAGTGGGAGTCGCGTAATAGTAATTTGCAGAAGAGTCAACTCTAGAGGCATGATTTTGACGAGTCATTTTGGCTAGGATAAAAAGATAATTTCGAGTCGGTTAAAACACGAAAGATGTTGAGGAATAACATGACTATAGATTGGAGTAAAGGATTAGGTTAAAAGTCATTGACGAGATGGTTTACGAAGGGTTAAGATAGACCCGAGGAGGTGAATGCCGGATAATAAGGGTTAAAGAAAAATAGTAATAAAACTTGATTTGACTTAATACCTGCGTATGTTTACTAAAACGAGTCCTTATTTGATTATAGCGTATCCGAGAAGTGCAAGGAGCAGGGTTTTCGTTTTGCATAACCAAGGCAAGTTTTATATCCCTACGTTGTTACATATTAAAAATATATGTATTGCTACGTATGCATACTTTCTTGTTCAGAGTAGTATGACCATGTTTTAGCATGGTTTCTATTTTTAAAGATATACATTGCAAGTATTCTATCTAGTTGTTTATACCAGATCTTATTCATACATATTTGAAATGCCTATATATATTATTGTTGAGCTTGTTATCCAGATTTTATAAAACGAGGTGTATTAAATAATATCTTCATACTATATCTTATTGATATTTAAGGGTGGAGTTATATATATAGAGTAAGTTGAGAATACTGATATGGGTTAATTTATTCTGAATCCATGATCAGAACAGTTGTTCATATAAATATTTCCTCTACTCATTCGAGGGGAAAATCAAATTATTGGAGGTGTTTATCATTCATTGTTTCGGAATGATATTGGAGTATATTTTATTGAAAAATAAATAAAGGTGCACGAGTTATTTTACCGTGACGCCTAAGAGCTGTATTGTTGAAGGTGATCGAAGATTCCGACACCTTATATTCTGGACTAGAGATGACAAAAGTGACCGGAGTAACGCACCGGCCCAACCTGAGGAGTAACCCCATTATGGGTTAAGGGTGTGTTCGAGACGTCGGCTCATCCTTCTATCGATAGTAAACGAGTAGTGACAATGGACTGATCAATCCATTACTTGAGGTGGCGTTTCCGAAGAAGTCCAATCCTTGATGCCTTAATTGTTAACTGATGCCTGTGTGGTTCGATTAACTAGGGTATCAATTTGAGAAGTTTTTGAGATATATTTATTCAATTCATATGAGTATTATTTAAAGATTATGAGGGTTTTTGAGGTATTTTCTTTTCAAAAAGAGTATAATCGTATATGTGGAGGGGTTGTTTTAGAGTGGTAAAAACTATTTATTTTGCTGAGTTGTTGTGGCATATATAGACTTGCTGGGCATTTTTGGCTCATTCTTGCTATTTAAATATTATAATACAGCGGCAAACAAAGCTGGTACGAGTACGGTGGACCGTGACAAAGGGAAGGGGAAAGCAACTGATTCAGCACGTTAGCTTTATAGTGTCTAACGAGGGTGCAAGTTGGTAGAAAGTTTATGATGTTTTCATCATCTTGACAATTGAAGTTGTAATATTATTTCAGAAATTATGAGAGATGAGAATGTGATGTAATAACTTTTGAATCAGTAAGTATGCGTTCTAAGACTATAACCCGTGGAGTAGTTTGGGGGAGTTTATTATGAATATTGTTGTATATTATATTGTGAGCAGGTGATTAAATATTCCGCAAGAGAATGTGACGACCTGGATTCTTGTAGGGGATTCGGGGGGGGTGTCACAGAAATGGTATCAGAGCGGTAGGTTATAAACCTTAGAACGAGAGTAGGAGAAGATATGACTATATACAAGAGAGTAATGTAGGAGCTCATGTAGAGTTCGTGATTGGGCTATTGGAGGTGGTACCAAGAGTGAGTCTAATAAGACTCTTAGTGGTAGATGATATTGTTGTAGAGTTCTTTCAAGATTATTATAAGTCGATAAGGACATAGACCGTTTGATGGACACCTCAAAATGATTAAAAGGGGAGTTAGAATCAAAGAAACTGAGATAGAAAATATAGTAGAACCCCAAAGAGTAGATAGGGTAGGCGCATGGTCAATACCAATGGAAGAATCAATTGAGAATTAAAAAAAAAAAAAAAAAAAAAAAGAGTGTACCCATGATTTGTCGGGTTAAATTTTTAAAAATAGTAAGTATATAGGTATACGGATATATATATAAATAGATGTATATATATAGATGCATATATATATATATACATATATTTATGTATATGTACCTATATATACTGTTTTGTTTTTACAAATGACTATCTTATGGGTATGCAGTTTTATTGGACTGAACATTTTTAATGAAAAATTCTTTTATTTGGATTTCAGAAAAATGCCACCAAAGAAAACCAGAGCTAACCCCAGGGAAGGTGAGGCTTCTACGGGGGGAGGAGGGGATAACAACCGAGGAGATAACCAGAATGACAACCAGAATAATCAAAATTTGAACCAACTAGTAGATTTGTTACGACAAGCCCTAGACCGTGGCCAACAGGGTCCCATGCCCAATTTAGTAAACCAGACTGCGGCAGCTTTTAAGGCTTTTAAGTCAATCCAACCACCTGAATTTAAAGGGTTTGGTGAACCATTCGAGGCTAGGTCATGGTTGAAAGAAATGGAGAAATCCTTTAAGATTATAGGAGTAGAAGAAGGGCAGAAGACGATCTTTGCCACCTATTTGCTGAAGGAAGAGGCGAACTATTGGTGGGAGTCTAAGGAATTAATGGAGCCCGCAGGGATAGTAACCTGGGAGAGGTTCACTGAGTTATTTTTGGAGAAGTATTTTCCTGAGCATATGGAGAGTAGAATGGAGATCAGGTTCTTAGAACTAAAGCAGAATAATAAGACAGTTGCTGAATATGAGAAGGAGTTTATAGAGCTATCTAGGTTCGTGCCACATCTCGTGGATACTGATAAGAAAAAGGCGAGGAGATTTCAATATGGATTGAGACCGTGGATACAAACTAGGGTGGCTGCCTTTGAGCTTACTGAGTATATTAAGGTGGTGAATAAGGCTGAGATAATAGAAGAGGGAAGTAATTTTATTCCAAGGGAAAATGAAGGGAAGAAAAGAAAAGCGGAGAGTTGGGGAGGAAATCAGTCATATGGAACATTTCAGAACCAATATAGTAGGAGGCCAGGGTTTCATACTGGAAAAGGTGGAGGATTTAACCAAGTAGAAAGTACGAATAGTGTCCGAGTAGGACAACAGGGAAATGAGAGCCAGTTTCGGCAGCCGAGACCGCCACTGCCAGACTGTGAGGTGTGTGGAAAGAAGCATCCAGGACTATGTGCAAAATCCGAAGGAAGATGTTATAACTGTGGTCAAGAGGGGCATCAACGGATGAATTGTCCTAGGAAGGGAGTAGTTTGCTACAAATGTGGAAAGGAGGGTCACATCTCCAGAGATTGTAAGGCGTCAACATTGGGACCAGCAATATCACAACAAAGCCGTGGGGCTAATAACAATCAATCAACTGCTAGGAATTTTAACATGACGGTGGCCGATGGTGCAAGAGAAATGGATGAGATGGAAGGTACACTTACACTTAAATGTTATAAATACTAATATAATTGTTAAGTTGATATGGAAATAGAGGTATGTTAAGAAATTGTTAAGAAGAATACTGAGACATAATGATAAGGATGAAAAGGAGTAGAATGCCTAGTCGTCTCTTACATAGATTCCGAGGACGGAATCCTTTTAAGGAGGGTAGACTGTAATATCCCTAAATTTCAGGTACTTTTAAAACCTTGTTAATAATATTAGGTGTTGGATGATAATTATGGAATAAGGTTTTGGTGGGTAATTGAATTATCAAAATTACCGGAACGAGTTAAGGATTAAATTATCATCGCAAATTATTACGGAAACGAAGGAAAAATGATTTTCCTTGATTTATTAAAGGAGCCGATTTTATATAATTGGATAAAATTTGATTAATGCAAATGCTTGCATTAGTAAAGTATTAAGAATGCTAGCATCATTGACCAAGTAGTTGACTTGACCTTTGGTGGGATATAAAGACAAGAGCCAAGCTAGTTGTTAACAAAAGAAAATCAGCACACACTTTTCAAGAAAGCTGAGAAAATAAGTCAAGAAGCAAGAGAAAAGCTGCCTCTTCCATTCTGCTCTAGTCGGCCATTTCAAGAAAGCAAGGGAAGACAATTTTCAAAACCCCAGCTCCACTTATCCAAAAATCACCAAAATTTAACCATAGCTTCTTCATGATATGTATAAGGTACGGATTAAATTTCACAATTTTTGGAGTTGTTTTGATTGGGTAAATAAAATGTAGAAACTGACTGTGAATAGTAACTCCGAAAATTTTTAAAGCTTGTTTCTTGATGTTTAGTTAAGAACAAGGGTAGATCAAGCTTCTCTAAGGACTCCGAGCACTATCTAGTTATTGTTTGATCTTTGTGAAGGTATGGACAACCTCTAACTCTTATGCTTTGTGTGAGTGATATGCCATGAAAGTGTTAGTAAGTGAAGTCATGAGCTAGTATGATAGAGGCATGATGATGTTAAGCTTTTGGTTGATTATTGTTGGTTGAAAATTTTGGATTAAGGATGATAAGTTATGAAGTTTGTCAACTGATGTTATAGTAAGTATTGTAGTTGTGATGATGAGTGTTGGTTGGAATGGATTTCAATTGGTTGAATCCGGAAAACGTTAAGTTTATAGCCGTCGTAATGCCCGATTTTCGTAAGCACTCCTTTAAACTGTGAAAATCGTAATGTCAAGCCACTGGCCCCTAAGGCCCCTGACCATAGTTGGTTAGGCCTTATCTCATATATCGTTTTGACGCTTGAATCGTGTTATTCCGATGTACGGTTTGGGAGATAAGTCATATTTAGTGGAAGCAACTAAACCAACCAAACAGTTTCGGGAGACCTTTTTGTAAAATATAAATGGACCCTTTAGCCACTGTCAAAAATCATGAAATTTGGAGGATAAATATGTTGGACATTGATTAAGGCCCCTGTAAAATTTCATGCCTAAATGATAATTTTTCGATTTTATAAAAATGTTGGAACCAAAGTTGTGCGATGCACTATTCACTAGAGGAGCTACTGCCCTGTTTTGTAAATTCGTGAAAATGAGTCCTCTGTCCAGGGGTAAACTTTTGATGGATTATATTCTAGACATTCTCTAGATCGTGCACGCGAAATCGGTGTGTCATTTGAGTTAACGGTTAATGAGTTATGAGCGATTTAGTGAAAGCGGTGAAAATAGAAAAACCCCGTAGTTGACTCGATTTGTAAAATACATTTCACCAAGTTAAACTCAAGGGTTCCAAATCAAAATATTTTTAATAAGTATTACAAATACTCAAGAAGTTCCTTGAGGTGGATTCATATTTAATTATGAATTTTTGGATTTATTAAAAATGTTAGAGTGGGAGTCGCGTAATAGTAATTTGCAGAAGAGTCAACTCTAGAGGCATGATTTTGACGAGTCATTTTGGCTAGGATAAAAAGATAATTTCGAGTCGGTTAAAACACGAAAGATGTTGAGGAATAACATGACTATAGATTGGAGTAAAGGATTAGGTTAAAAGTCATTGACGAGATGGTTTACGAAGGGTTAAGATAGACCCGAGGAGGTGAATGCCGGATAATAAGGGTTAAAGAAAAATAGTAATAAAACTTGATTTGACTTAATACCTGCGTATGTTTACTAAAACGAGTCCTTATTTGATTATAGCGTATCCGAGAAGTGCAAGGAGCAGGGTTTTCGTTTTGCATAACCAAGGCAAGTTTTATATCCCTACGTTGTTACATATTAAAAATATATGTATTGCTACGTATGCATACTTTCTTGTTCAGAGTAGTATGACCATGTTTTAGCATGGTTTCTATTTTTAAAGATATACATTGCAAGTATTCTATCTAGTTGTTTATACCAGATCTTATTCATACATATTTGAAATGCCTATATATATTATTGTTGAGCTTGTTATCCAGATTTTATAAAACGAGGTGTATTAAATAATATCTTCATACTATATCTTATTGATATTTAAGGGTGGAGTTATATATATAGAGTAAGTTGAGAATACTGATATGGGTTAATTTATTCTGAATCCATGATCAGAACAGTTGTTCATATAAATATTTCCTCTACTCATTCGAGGGGAAAATCAAATTATTGGAGGTGTTTATCATTCATTGTTTCGGAATGATATTGGAGTATATTTTATTGAAAAATAAATAAAGGTGCACGAGTTATTTTACCGTGACGCCTAAGAGCTGTATTGTTGAAGGTGATCGAAGATTCCGACACCTTATATTCTGGACTAGAGATGACAAAAGTGACCGGAGTAACGCACCGGCCCAACCTGAGGAGTAACCCCATTATGGGTTAAGGGTGTGTTCGAGACGTCGGCTCATCCTTCTATCGATAGTAAACGAGTAGTGACAATGGACTGATCAATCCATTACTTGAGGTGGCGTTTCCGAAGAAGTCCAATCCTTGATGCCTTAATTGTTAACTGATGCCTGTGTGGTTCGATTAACTAGGGTATCAATTTGAGAAGTTTTTGAGATATATTTATTCAATTCATATGAGTATTATTTAAAGATTATGAGGGTTTTTGAGGTATTTTCTTTTCAAAAAGAGTATAATCGTATATGTGGAGGGGTTGTTTTAGAGTGGTAAAAACTATTTATTTTGCTGAGTTGTTGTGGCATATATAGACTTGCTGGGCATTTTTGGCTCATTCTTGCTATTTAAATATTATAATACAGCGGCAAACAAAGCTGGTACGAGTACGGTGGACCGTGACAAAGGGAAGGGGAAAGCAACTGATTCAGCACGTTAGCTTTATAGTGTCTAACGAGGGTGCAAGTTGGTAGAAAGTTTATGATGTTTTCATCATCTTGACAATTGAAGTTGTAATATTATTTCAGAAATTATGAGAGATGAGAATGTGATGTAATAACTTTTGAATCAGTAAGTATGCGTTCTAAGACTATAACCCGTGGAGTAGTTTGGGGGAGTTTATTATGAATATTGTTGTATATTATATTGTGAGCAGGTGATTAAATATTCCGCAAGAGAATGTGACGACCTGGATTCTTGTAGGGGATTCGGGGGGGGTGTCACAATTCTTGACTCATTTGTACATGGAAACAACTTATAAAGACTTGTATCATCATTGTTCACTCGTTTGAACTTGAAACCATTCCAAACAATTTTAGGCTTCATTCTTGACTCGTTCCAACTTGAAAACAACTTCTAACTTCATTCTCGACTACTTTGTACATGGAAACAACTTATAAATACTTGTATCATCATTTTTCACTTGTTCGAAACCATTCAAACGAGTCAAGACACGTTCGAACTTGAAAACAACTTCTACGTTCATTCTTGACTCATTTGTACATGGAAACAACTTCTTCCTTCATTCTTGACTCATTTGTACATGGAAACAACTTATAAATATTTGTATCATCATTTTTCACTCGTTTGAACTTGAAAACCATTCATAACAATTTTAGGCTTCATTCTTGACTCGTTCGAACTTGAAAACAACTTCTAGCATCATTCTTGACTCATTTGTACATGGAAACAACTTATAAAGACTTGTATCATCATTGTTCACTCGTTTGAACTTGAAACCATTCCAAACAATTTTAGGCTTCATTCTTGACTCGTTCCAACTTGAAAACAACTTCTAACTTCATTCTCGACTACTTTGTACATGGAAACAACTTATAAATACTTGTATCATCATTTTTCACTCGTTTGAACTTGAAACCATTCAAAACAATTTTAGGCTTCATTCTTGACTCGTTCGAACTTGAAAACAACTTCTAGCTACATTCTTGACTCATTTGTACATGGAAACAACTTATAAAGACTTGTATCATTATTGTTCACTCGTTTGAACTTGAAACCATTCAAAAGAATTTTAGGCTTCATTCTTGACACGTTCGAACTTGAAAACAACTTCTAGCTTCATTCTTGATTCATTTGTAAATGGAAACAACTTATAAATACTTGTATCATCATTTTTCACTCGTTTGAACTTGAAAACCATTCATAACAATTTTAGGCTTCATTCTTGACTCGTTCGAACTTGAAAACAACTTCTAACTTCATTCATGACTCATTTGTACATGGAAACAACTTACAAATACTTGTATCATTATTTTTCACTCGTTTGAACTTGAAAACCATTCATAACAATTTTTGTATCATCATTGTTCACTCGTTTGAACTTGAAACCATTCAAAACAATTTTAGGCTTCATTCTTGACTCGTTCGAACTTGAAAATAACTTCTAGCATCATTCTTGACTCATTTGTACATGGAAACAACTTATAAAAACTTGTATCATCATTTTGTACTCTTCTTGAACTTCAAAACAATTCAAAACATTTTTAGGCTTCATTCTTGACTCGTTCGAACTTGAAAACAAATTCTAGCTTCATTCTTGACTCATTTGTACATGGAAACAACTTATGAAGACTTGTATCATTATTGTTCACTCGTTTGAACTTGAAACCATTCAAAATAATTTTAGGCTTCATTCTTGACTCGTTCGAACTTGAAAAAGACTTCTAGCTTCATTCTTGACTCATTTGTTAATGGAAACAACTTATAAAGACTTGTATCATCATTCTTCACTCGTTTGATCCTGAAAACAATTCATAACAATTTTAGGCTTCATTCTTCACTCGTTCGAACTTGAAAACAACTTCTACGTTCATTCTTGACTCATTTGTACATGGCAAGAACTTATAAATACTTGTATCATCATTGTTCACTCGTTTGAACTTGAAACCATTCCAAACAATTTTAGGCTTCATTCTTGACTCGTTCCAACTTGAAAACAACTTCTAACTTCATTATCGACTCCTTTGTACATGGAAACAACTTATAAATACTTGTATCATCATTTTTCACTCGTTTGAACTTGAAACCATTCAAAACAATTTTAGGCTTCATTCTTGACTCGTTCGAACTTGAAAACAACTTCTAGCTACATTCTTGACTCATTTGTACATGGAAACAACTTATAAAAACTTGTATCATTATTGTTCACTCGTTTGATCTTGAAACCATTAAAAACAATTTTAGGCTTCATTCTTGACTCGTTCAAACTTGAAAACAACTTCTAGCTTCATTCTTGATTCATATTTTAATGGAAACAACTTATAAAGACTTGTATCATCATTTTTCACTCATTTGAACTTGAAAACTATTCAAAACAATTTTAGGCTTCATTCTTGACTCGTTCGAACTTGAAAATAATTGCTAGCTTCATTCTTGACTCATTTGTACATGGAAACAAGTTATAAAGACTTGTATCATCATTCTTCACTCGTTTGAACTTGAAAACCATTCATAACAATTTTGGGCTTCATTCTTGACTCGTTCTAACATGAAAACAACTTCTAACTTCATTCTTGACTCATTTGTACATGGAAACAACTTATAAATACTTGTATCATTATTTTTCACTCGTTTGAACTTGAAAACCATTCATAACAATTTTTGTATCATCATTGTTCACTCGTTTGAACTTGAAACCATTCAAAACAATTTTAGGCTTCATTCTTGACTCGTTCGAACTTGAAAATAACTTCTAGCATCATTCTTGACTCATTTGTACGTGGAAACAACTTATAAACACTTGTATCATCATTTTGTACTCTTCTTGAACTTCAAAACAATTCAAAACATTTTTAGGATTTATTTTTGACTCGTTCGAACTTGAAAACAAATTCTAGCTTCATTCTTGACTCATTTGTACATGGAAACAACTTATAAAGACTTGTATCATTATTGTTCACTCGTTTGAACTTGAAACCATTCAAAATAATTTTAGGCTTCATTCTTCACTCGTTCGAACTTGAAAACAACATCTAGCTTCATTCTTGACTCATTTGTTAATGGAAACAACTTATAAAGACTTGTATCATCATTCTTCACTCGTTTGAACTTGAAAACCATTCATAACAATTTTAGGCTTCATTCTTGACTCGTTCGAACTTGAAAACAACTTCTACCTTCATTCTTGACTCATTTGTACATGGAAACAACTTCTTCCTTCATTCTTGACTCATTTGTACATGGAAACAACTTCTTCCTTCATTCTTGACTCATTTGTACAT
Source organism: Oenanthe sinensis (assembly GCA_028671895.1). NCBI lineage: Eukaryota > Viridiplantae > Streptophyta > Magnoliopsida > Apiales > Apiaceae > Oenanthe > Oenanthe sinensis. The sequence goes on from JAPMAC010000219.1 coordinate 442,152, forward strand.
GGAAACAACTTATAAATACTTGTATCATCATTTTTCACCCGTTTGAACTTGAAAACCATTCATAACAATTATAGGCTTCATTCTTGACTCGTTCGAACTTGAAAACAACTTCTAGCTTCATTCTTGACTCATTTGTACATGGAAACAACTTATAAAGACTTGTATCATCATTGTTCACTCGTTTGAACTTGAAACCATTCCAAACAATTTTAGGCTTCATTCTTGACTCGTTCCAACTTGAAAACAACTTCTAACTTCATTCTCGACTACTTTGTACATGGAAACAACTTATAAATACTTGTATCATCATTTTTCACTTGTTCGAAACCATTCAAACGAGTCAAGACACGTTCGAACTTGAAAACAACTTCTACGTTCATTCTTGACTCATTTGTACATGGAAACAACTTCTTCCTTCATTCTTGACTCATTTGTACATGGAAACAACTTATAAATATTTGTATCATCATTTTTCACTCGTTTGAACTTGAAAACCATTCATAACAATTTTAGGCTTCATTCTTGACTCGTTCGAACTTGAAAACAACTTCTAGCATCATTCTTGACTCATTTGTACATGGAAACAACTTATAAAGACTTGTATCATCATTGTTCACTCGTTTGAACTTGAAACCATTCCAAACAATTTTAGGCTTCATTCTTGACTCGTTCCAACTTGAAAACAACTTCTAACTTCATTCTCGACTACTTTGTACATGGAAACAACTTATAAATACTTGTATCATCATTTTTCACTCGTTTGAACTTGAAACCATTCAAAACAATTTTAGGCTTCATTCTTGACTCGTTCGAACTTGAAAACAACTTCTAGCTACATTCTTGACTCATTTGTACATGGAAACAACTTATAAAGACTTGTATCATTATTGTTCACTCGTTTGAACTTGAAACCATTCAAAAGAATTTTAGGCTTCATTCTTGACTCGTTCGAACTTGAAAACAACTTCTAGCTTCATTCTTGATTCATTTGTAAATGGAAACAACTTATAAATACTTGTATCATCATTTTTCACTCGTTTGAACTTGAAAACCATTCATAACAATTTTAGGCTTCATTCTTGACTCGTTCGAACTTGAAAACAACTTCTAACTTCATTCATGACTCATTTGTACATGGAAACAACTTACAAATACTTGTATCATTATTTTTCACTCGTTTGAACTTGAAAACCATTCATAACAATTTTTGTATCATCATTGTTCACTCGTTTGAACTTGAAACCATTCAAAACAATTTTAGGCTTCATTCTTGACTCGTTCGAACTTGAAAATAACTTCTAGCATCATTCTTGACTCATTTGTACATGGAAACAACTTATAAAAACTTGTATCATCATTTTGTACTCTTCTTGAACTTCAAAACAATTCAAAACATTTTTAGGCTTCATTCTTGACTCGTTCGAACTTGAAAACAAATTCTAGCTTCATTCTTGACTCATTTGTACATGGAAACAACTTATGAAGACTTGTATCATTATTGTTCACTCGTTTGAACTTGAAACCATTCAAAATAATTTTAGGCTTCATTCTTGACTCGTTCGAACTTGAAAAAGACTTCTAGCTTCATTCTTGACTCATTTGTTAATGGAAACAACTTATAAAGACTTGTATCATCATTCTTCACTCGTTTGATCCTGAAAACCATTCATAACAATTTTAGGCTTCATTCTTCACTCGTTCAAACTTGAAAACAACTTCTACGTTCATTCTTGACTCATTTGTACATGGCAAGAACTTATAAATACTTGTATCATCATTGTTCACTCGTTTGAACTTGAAACCATTCCAAACAATTTTAGGCTTCATTCTTGACTCGTTCCAACTTGAAAACAACTTCTAACTTCATTATCGACTCCTTTGTACATGGAAACAACTTATAAATACTTGTATCATCATTTTTCACTCGTTTGAACTTGAAACCATTCAAAACAATTTTAGGCTTCATTCTTGACTCGTTCGAACTTGAAAACAACTTCTAGCTTCATTCTTGACTCATTTGTACATCGAAACAACTTATAAAGACTTGTATCATCATTGTTCACTCGTTTGAACTTGAAACCATTCCAAACAATTTTAGGCTTCATTCTTGACTCGTTCCAACTTGAAAACAACTTCTAACTTCATTATCGACTCCTTTGTACATGGAAACAACTTATAAATACTTGTATCATCATTGTTCACTCGTTTGATCTTGAAACCATTAAAAACAATTTTAGGCTTCATTCTTGACTCGTTCAAACTTGAAAACAACTTCTAGCTTCATTCTTGATTTATATTTTAATGGAAACAACTTATAAAGACTTGTATCATCATTTTTCACTCATTTGAACTTGAAAACTATTCAAAACAATTTTAGGCTTCATTCTTGACTCGTTCGAACTTGAAAATAATTGCTAGCTTCATTCTTGACTCATTTGTACATGGAAACAAGTTATAAAGACTTGTATCATCATTCTTCACTCGTTTGAACTTGAAAACCATTCATAACAATTTTGGGCTTCATTCTTGACTCGTTCTAACATGAAAACAACTTCTAACTTCATTCTTGACTCATTTGTACATGGAAACAACTTATAAATACTTGTATCATTATTTTTCACTCGTTTGAACTTGAAAACCATTCATAACAATTTTTGTATCATCATTGTTCACTCGTTTGAACTTGAAACCATTCAAAACAATTTTAGGCTTCATTCTTGACTCGTTCGAACTTGAAAATAACTTCTAGCATCATTCTTGACTCATTTGTACGTGGAAACAACTTATAAACACTTGTATCATCATTTTGTACTCTTCTTGAACTTCAAAACAATTCAAAACATTTTTAGGATTTATTTTTGACTCGTTCGAACTTGAAAACAAATTCTAGCTTCATTCTTGACTCATTTGTACATGGAAACAACTTATAAAGACTTGTATCATTATTGTTCACTCGCTTGAACTTGAAACCATTCAAAATAATTTTAGGCTTCATTCTTCACTCGTTCGAACTTGAAAACAACATCTAGCTTCATTCTTGACTCATTTGTTAATGGAAACAACTTATAAAGACTTGTATCATCATTCTTCACTCGTTTGAACTTGAAAACCATTCATAACAATTTTAGGCTTCATTCTTGACTCGTTCGAACTTGAAAACAACTTCTACCTTCATTCTTGACTCATTTGTACATGGAAACAACTTCTTCCTTCATTCTTGACTCATTTGTACATGGAAACAACTTCTTCCTTCATTCTTGACTCATTTGTACATGGAAACAACTTATAAATACTTGTATCATCATTTTTCACCCGTTTGAACTTGAAAACCATTCATAACAATTTTAGGCTTCATTCTTGACTCGTTCGAACTTGAAAACAACTTCTAGCTTCATTCTTGACTCATTTGTACATGGAAACAACTTATAAAGACTTGTATCATCATTGTTCACTCGTTTGAACTTGAAACCATTCCAAACAATTTTAGGCTTCATTCTTGACTCGTTCCAACTTGAAAACAACTTCTAACTTCATTCTCGACTACTTTGTACATGGAAACAACTTATAAATACTTGTATCATCATTTTTCACTTGTTCGAAACCATTCAAACGAGTCAAGACACGTTCGAACTTGAAAACAACTTCTACGTTCATTCTTGACTCATTTGTACATGGAAACAACTTCTTCCTTCATTCTTGACTCATTTGTACATGGAAACAACTTATAAATATTTGTATCATCATTTTTCACTCGTTTGAACTTGAAAACCATTCATAACAATTTTAGGCTTCATTCTTGACTCGTTCGAACTTGAAAACAACTTCTAGCATCATTCTTGACTCATTTGTACATGGAAACAACTTATAAAGACTTGTATCATCATTGTTCACTCGTTTGAACTTGAAACCATTCCAAACAATTTTAGGCTTCATTCTTGACTTGTTCCAACTTGAAAACAACTTCTAACTTCATTCTCGACTACTTTGTACATGGAAACAACTTATAAATACTTGTATCATCATTTTTCACTCGTTTGAACTTGAAACCATTCAAAACAATTTTAGGCTTCATTCTTGACTCGTTCGAACTTGAAAACAACTTCTAGCATCATTCTTGACTCATTTGTACATGGAAACAACTTATAAAGACTTGTATCATCATTGTTCACTCGTTTGAACTTGAAACCATTCCAAACAATTTTAGGCTTCATTCTTGACTTGTTCCACCAACTTGAAAACAACTTCTAACTTCATTCTCGACTAATTTGTACATGGAAACAACTTATAAATACTTGTATCATCATTTTTCACTCGTTTGAACTTGAAACCATTCAAAACAATTTTAGGCTTCATTCTTGACTCGTTCGAACTTGAAAACAACTTCTAGCTACATTCTTGACTCATTTGTACATGGAAACAACTTATAAAGACTTGTATCATTATTGTTCACTCGTTTGAACTTGAAACCATTCAAAAGAATTTTAGGCTTCATTCTTGACTCGTTCGAACTTGAAAACAACTTCTAGCTTCATTCTTGATTCATTTGTAAATGGAAACAACTTATAAATACTTGTATCATCATTTTTCACTCGTTTGAACTTGAAAACCATTCATAACAATTTTAGGCTTCATTCTTGACTCGTTCGAACTTGAAAACAACTTCTAACTTCATTCATGACTCATTTGTACATGGAAACAACTTACAAATACTTGTATCATTATTTTTCACTCGTTTGAACTTGAAAACCATTCATAACAATTTTTGTATCATCATTGTTCACTCGTTTGAACTTGAAACCATTCAAAACAATTTTAGGCTTCATTCTTGACTCGTTCGAACTTGAAAATAACTTCTAGCATCATTCTTGACTCATTTGTACATGGAAACAACTTATAAAAACTTGTATCATCATTTTGTACTCTTCTTGAACTTCAAAACAATTCAAAACATTTTTAGGCTTCATTCTTGACTCGTTCGAACTTGAAAACAAATTCTAGCTTCATTCTTGACTCATTTGTACATGGAAACAACTTATGAAGACTTGTATCATTATTGTTCACTCGTTTGAACTTGAAACCATTCAAAATAATTTTAGGCTTCATTCTTGACTCGTTCGAACTTGAAAAAGACTTCTAGCTTCATTCTTGACTCATTTGTTAATGGAAACAACTTATAAAGACTTGTATCATCATTCTTCACTCGTTTGATCCTGAAAACCATTCATAACAATTTTAGGCTTCATTCTTCACTCGTTCAAACTTGAAAACAACTTCTAGCTACATTCTTGACTCATTTGTACATGGAAACAACTTATAAAAACTAGTATCATTATTGTTCACTCGTTTGATCTTGAAACCATTAAAAACAATTTTAGGCTTCATTCTTGACTCGTTCAAACTTGAAAACAACTTCTAGCTTCATTCTTGATTCATATTTTAATGGAAACAACTTATAAAGACTTGTATCATCATTTTTCACTCATTTGAACTTGAAAACTATTCAAAACAATTTTAGGCTTCATTCTTGACTCGTTCGAACTTGAAAATAATTGCTAGCTTCATTCTTGACTCATTTGTACATGGAAACAAGTTATAAAGACTTGTATCATCATTCTTCACTCGTTTGAACTTGAAAACCATTCATAACAATTTTGGGCTTCATTCTTGACTCGTTCTAACATGAAAACAACTTCTAACTTCATTCTTGACTCATTTGTACATGGAAACAACTTATAAATACTTGTATCATTATTTTTCACTCGTTTGAACTTGAAAACCATTCATAACAATTTTTGTATCATCATTGTTCACTCGTTTGAACTTGAAACCATTCAAAACAATTTTAGGCTTCATTCTTGACTCGTTCGAACTTGAAAATAACTTCTAGCATCATTCTTAACTCATTTGTACGTGGAAACAACTTATAAACACTTGTATCATCATTTTGTACTCTTCTTGAACTTCAAAACAATTCAAAACATTTTTAGGATTTATTTTTGACTCGTTCGAACTTGAAAACAAATTCTAGCTTCATTCTTGACTCATTTGTACATGGAAACAACTTATAAAGACTTGTATCATTATTGTTCACTCGTTTGAACTTGAAACCATTCAAAATAATTTTAGGCTTCATTCTTCACTCGTTCGAACTTGAAAACAACATCTAGCTTCATTCTTGACTCATTTGTTAATGGAAACAACTTATAAAGACTTGTATCATCATTCTTCACTCGTTTGAACTTGAAAACCATTCATAAAAATTTTAGGCTTCATTCTTGACTCGTTCGAACTTGAAAACAACTTCTACCTTCATTCTTGACTCATTTGTACATGGAAACAACTTCTTCCTTCATTCTTGACTCATTTGTACATGGAAACAACTTCTTCCTTCATTCTTGACTCATTTGTACATGGAAACAACTTATAAATACTTGTATCATCATTTTTCACCCGTTTGAACTTGAAAACCATTCATAACAATTTTAGGCTTCATTCTTGACTCGTTCGAACTTGAAAACAACTTCTAGCTTCATTCTTGACTCATTTGTACATCGAAACAACTTATAAAGACTTGTATCATCATTGTTCACTCGTTTGAACTTGAAACCATTCCAAACAATTTTAGGCTTCATTCTTGACTCGTTCCAACTTGAAAACAACTTCTAACTTCATTCTCGACTACTTTGTACATGGAAACAACTTATAAATACTTGTATCATCATTTTTCACTTGTTCGAAACCATTCAAACGAGTCAAGACACGTTCGAACTTGAAAACAACTTCTACGTTCATTCTTGACTCATTTGTACATGTAAACAACTTCTTCCTTCATTCTTGACTCATTTGTACATGGAAACAACTTATAAATATTTGTATCATCATTTTTCACTCGTTTGAACTTGAAAACCATTCATAACAATTTTAGGCTTCATTCTTGACTCGTTCGAACTTGAAAATAACTTCTAGCATCATTCTTGACTCATTTGTACATGGAAACAACTTATAAAGACTTGTATCATCATTGTTCACTCGTTTGAACTTGAAACCATTCCAAACAATTTTAGGCTTCATTCTTGACTCGTTCCAACTTGAAAACAACTTCTAACTTCATTCTCGACTACTTTGTACATGGAAACAACTTATAAATACTTGTATCATCATTTTTCACTCGTTTGAACTTGAAACCATTCAAAACAATTTTAGGCTTCATTCTTGACTCGTTCGAACTTGAAAACAACTTCTAGCTACATTCTTGACTCATTTGTACATGGAAACAACTTATAAAGACTTGTATCATTATTGTTCACTCGTTTGAACTTGAAACCATTCAAAAGAATTTTAGGCTTCATTCTTGACTCGTTCGAACTTGAAAACAACTTCTAGCTTCATTCTTGATTCATTTGTAAATGGAAACAACTTATAAATACTTGTATCATCATTTTTCACTCGTTTGAACTTGAAAACCATTCATAACAATTTTAGGCTTCATTCTTGACTCGTTCGAACTTGAAAACAACTTCTAACTTCATTCATGACTCATTTGTACATGGAAACAACTTACAAATACTTGTATCATTATTGTTCACTCGTTTGAACTTGAAAACCATTCATAACAATTTTTGTATCATCATTGTTCACTCGTTTGAACTTGAAACCATTCAAAACAATTTTAGGCTTCATTCTTGACTCGTTCGAACTTGAAAATAACTTCTAGCATCATTCTTGACTCATTTGTACATGGAAACAACTTATAAAAACTTGTATCATCATTTTGTACTCTTCTTGAACTTCAAAACAATTCAAAACATTTTTAGGCTTCATTCTTGACTCGTTCGAACTTGAAGACAAATTCTAGCTTCATTCTTGACTCATTTGTACATGGAAACAACTTATGAAGACTTGTATCATTATTGTTCACTCGTTTGAACTTGAAACCATTCAAAATAATTTTAGGCTTCATTCTTGACTCGTTCGAACTTGAAAAAGACTTCTAGCTTCATTCTTGACTCATTTGTTAATGGAAACAACTTATAAAGACTTGTATCATCATTCTTCACTCGTTTGATCCTGAAAACCATTCATAACAATTTTAGGCTTCATTCTTCACTCGTTCAAACTTGAAAACAACTTCTACGTTCATTCTTGACTCATTTGTACATGGCAAGAACTTATAAATACTTGTATCATCATTGTTCACTCGTTTGAACTTGAAACCATTCCAAACAATTTTAGGCTTCATTCTTGACACGTTCCAACTTGAAAACAACTTCTAACTTCATTATCGACTCCTTTGTACATGGAAACAACTTATAAATACTTGTATCATCATTTTTCACTCGTTTGAACTTGAAACCATTCAAAACAATTTTAGGCTTCATTCTTGACTCGTTCGAACTTGAAAACAACTTCTAGCTACATTCTTGACTCATTTGTACATGGAAACAACTTATAAAAACTTGTATCATTATTGTTCACTCGTTTGATCTTGAAACCATTAAAAACAATTTTAGGCTTCATTCTTGACTCGTTCAAACATGAAAACAACTTCTAGCTTCATTCTTGATTCATATTTTAATGGAAACAACTTATAAAGACTTGTATCATCATTTTTCACTCATTTGAACTTGAAAACTATTCAAAACAATTTTAGGCTTCATTCTTGACTCGTTCGAACTTGAAAATAATTGCTAGCTTCATTCTTGACTCATTTGTACATGGAAACAAGTTATAAAGACTTGTATCATCATTCTTCACTCGTTTGAACTTGAAAACCATTCATAACAATTTTGGGCTTCATTCTTGACTCGTTCTAACATGAAAACAACTTCTAACTTCATTCTTGACTCATTTGTACATGGAAACAACTTATAAATACTTGTATCATTATTTTTCACTCGTTTGAACTTGAAAACCATTCATAACAATTTTTGTATCATCATTGTTCACTCGTTTGAACTTGAAACCATTCAAACAATTTTAGGCTTCATTCTTGACTCGTTCGAACTTGAAAATAACTTCTAGCATCATTCTTGACTCATTTGTACGTGGAAACAACTTATAAACACTTGTATCATCATTTTGTACTCTTCTTGAACTTCAAAACAATTCAAAACATTTTTAGGATTTATTTTTGACTCGTTCGAACTTGAAAACAAATTCTAGCTTCATTCTTGACTCATTTGTACATGGAAACAACTTATAAAGACTTGTATCATTATTGTTCACTCGTTTGAACTTGAAACCATTCAAAATAATTTTAGGCTTCATTCTTCACTCGTTCGAACTTGAAAACAACATCTAGCTTCATTCTTGACTCATTTGTTAATGGAAACAACTTATAAAGACTTGTATCATCATTCTTCACTCGTTTGAACTTGAAAACCATTCATAACAATTTTAGGCTTCATTCTTGACTCGTTCGAACTTGAAAACAACTTCTACCTTCATTCTTGACTCATTTGTACATGGAAACAACTTCTTCCTTCATTCTTGACTCATTTGTACATGGAAACAACTTCTTCCTTCATTCTTGACTCATTTGTACATGGAAACAACTTATAAATACTTGTATCATCATTTTTCACCCGTTTGAACTTGAAAACCATTCATAACAATTTTAGGCTTCATTCTTGACTCGTTCGAACTTGAAAACAACTTCTAGCTTCATTCTTGACTCATTTGTACATCGAAACAACTTATAAAGACTTGTATCATCATTGTTCACTCGTTTGAACTTGAAACCATTCCAAACAATTTTAGGCTTCATTCTTGACTCGTTCCAACTTGAAAACAACTTCTAACTTCATTCTCGACTACTTTGTACATGGAAACAACTTATAAATACTTGTATCATCATTTTTCACTTGTTCGAAACCATTCAAACGAGTCAAGACACGTTCGAACTTGAAAATAACTTCTACGTTCATTCTTGACTCATTTGTACATGTAAACAACTTCTTCCTTCATTCTTGACTCATTTGTACATGGAAACAACTTATAAATATTTGTATCATCATTTTTCACTCGTTTGAACTTGAAAACCATTCATAACAATTTTAGGCTTCATTCTTGACTCGTTCGAACTTGAAAATAACTTCTAGCATCATTCTTGACTCATTTGTACATGGAAACAACTTATAAAGACTTGTATCATCATTGTTCACTCGTTTGAACTTGAAACCATTCCAAACAATTTTAGGCTTCATTCTTGACTCGTTCCAACTTGAAAACAACTTCTAACTTCATTCTCGACTACTTTGTACATGGAAACAACTTATAAATACTTGTATCATCATTTTTCACTCGTTTGAACTTGAAACCATTCAAAACAATTTTAGGCTTCATTCTTGACTCGTTCGAACTTGAAAACAACTTCTAGCTACATTCTTGACTCATTTGTACATGGAAACAACTTATAAAGACTTGTATCATTATTGTTCACTCGTTTGAACTTGAAACCATTCAAAAGAATTTTAGGCTTCATTCTTGACTCGTTCGAACTTGAAAACAACTTCTAGCTTCATTCTTGATTCATTTGTAAATGGAAACAACTTATAAATACTTGTATCATCATTTTTCACTCGTTTGAACTTGAAAACCATTCATAACAATTTTAGGCTTCATTCTTGACTCGTTCGAACTTGAAAACAACTTCTAACTTCATTCATGACTCATTTGTACATGGAAACAACTTACAAATACTTGTATCATTATTTTTCACTCGTTTGAACTTGAAAACCATTCATAACAATTTTTGTATCATCATTGTTCACTCGTTTGAACTTGAAACCATTCAAAACAATTTTAGGCTTCATTCTTGACTCGTTCGAACTTGAAAATAACTTCTAGGATCATTCTTGACTCATTTGTACATGGAAACAACTTATAAAAACTTGTATCATCATTTTGTACTCTTCTTGAACTTCAAAACAATTCAAAACATTTTTAGGCTTCATTCTTGACTCGTTCGAACTTGAAAACAAATTCTAGCTTCATTCTTGACTCATTTGTACATGGAAACAACTTATGAAGACTTGTATCATTATTGTTCACTCGTTTGAACTTGAAACCATTCAAAATAATTTTAGGCTTCATTCTTGACTCGTTCGAACTTGAAAAAGACTTCTAGCTTCATTCTTGACTCATTTGTTAATGGAAACAACTTATAAAGACTTGTATCATCATTCTTCACTCGTTTGATCCTGAAAACCATTCATAACAATTTTAGGCTTCATTCTTCACTCGTTCAAACTTGAAAACAACTTCTACGTTCATTCTTGACTCATTTGTACATGGCAAGAACTTATAAATACTTGTATCATCATTGTTCACTCGTTTGAACTTGAAACCATTCCAAACAATTTTAGGCTTCATTCTTGACTCGTTCCAACTTGAAAACAACTTCTAACTTCATTATCGACTCCTTTGTACATGGAAACAACTTATAAATACTTGTATCATCATTTTTCACTCGTTTGAACTTGAAACCATTCAAAACAATTTTAGGCTTCATTCTTGACTCGTTCGAACTTGAAAACAACTTCTAGCTACATTCTTGACTCATTTTTACATGGAAACAACTTATAAAGACTTGTATCATTATTGTTCACTCGTTTGATCTTGAAACCATTAAAAACAATTTTAGGCTTCATTCTTGACTCGTTCAAACTTGAAAACAACTTCTAGCTTCATTCTTGATTCATATTTTAATGGAAACAACTTATAAAGACTTGTATCATCATTTTTCACTCATTTGAACTTGAAAACTATTCAAAACAATTTTAGGCTTCATTCTTGACTCGTTCGAACTTGAAAATAACTGCTAGCTTCATTCTTGACTCATTTGTACATGGAAACAACTTATAAAGACTTGTATCATCATTGTTCACTCGTTTGAACTTGAAACCATTCCAAACAATTTTAGGTTTCATTCTTGACTCGTACCAACTTGAAAACAAATTCTAACTTCATTCTCGACTACTTTGTACATGGAAACAACTTATAAATACTTGTATCATCATTTTTCACTCGTTTGAACTTGAAACCATTCCAAACAATTTTAGGCTTCATTCTTGACTCGTTCGAACTTGAAAACAACTTCTAGCTACATTCTTGACTCATTTTTACATGGAAACAACTTATAAAGACTTGTATCATTATTGTTCACTCGTTTGAACTTGAAACCATTCAAAAGAATTTTAGGCTTCATTTTTGACTCGTTCGAACTTGAAAACAACTTCTAGCTTCATTCTTGATTCATTTGTAAATGGAAACAACTTATAAATACTTGTATCATCATTTTTCACTCGTTTTAACTTGAAAACCATTCATAACAATTTTAGGCTTCATTCTTGACTCGTTCGAACTTGAAAACAACTTCTAACTTCATTCATGACTCATTTGTACATGGAAACAACTTATAAATACTTGTATCATTATTTTTCACTCGTTTAAACTTGAAAACCATTCATAACAATTTTTGTATCATCATTGTTCACTCGTTTGAACTTGAAACCATTCAAAACAATTTTAGGCTTCATTCTTGACTCGTTCGAACTTGAAAATAACTTCTAGCATCATTCTTGACTCATTTGTACATGGAAACAACTTATAAAAACTTGTATCATCATTTTGTACTCTTCTTGAACTTCAAAACAATTCAAAACATTTTTAGGCTTCATTCTTGACTCGTTCGAACTTGAAAACAAATTCTAGCTTCATTCTTGACTCATTTGTACATGGAAACAACTTATGAAGACTTGTATCATTATTGTTCACTCGTTTGAACTTGAAACCATTCAAAATAATTTTAGGCTTCATTCTTGACTCGTTCGAACTTGAAAAAGACTTCTAGCTTCATTCTTGACTCATTTGTTAATGGAAACAACTTATAAAGACTTGTATCATCATTCTTCACTCGTTTGATCCTGAAAACCATTCATAACAATTTTAGGCTTCATTCTTCACTCGTTCGAACTTGAAAACAACTTCTACGTTCATTCTTGACTCATTTGTACATGGCAAGAACTTATAAATACTTGTATCATCATTGTTCACTCGTTTGAACTTGAAACCATTCCAAACAATTTTAGGCTTCATTCTTGACTCGTTCCAACTTGAAAACAACTTCTAACTTCATTATCGACTCCTTTGTACATGGAAACAACTTATAAATACTTGTATCATCATTTTTCACTCGTTTGAACTTGAAACCATTCAAAACAATTTTAGGCTTCATTCTTGACTCGTTCGAACTTGAAAACAACTTCTAGCTACATTCTTGACTCATTTGTACATGGAAACAACTTATAAAGACTTGTATCATTATTGTTCACTCGTTTGATCTTGCATTCATTAAAAACAATTTTAGGCTTCATTCTTGACTCGTTCAAACTTGAAAACAACTTCTAGCTTCATTCTTGATTCATATTTTAATGGAAACAACTTATAAAGACTTGTATCATCATTTTTCACTCATTTGAACTTGAAAACTATTCAAAACAATTTTAGGCTTCATTCTTGACTCGTTCGAACTTGAAAATAATTGCTAGCTTCATTCTTGACTCATTTGTACATGGAAACAAGTTATAAAGACTTGTATCATCATTCTTCACTCGTTTGAACTTGAAAACCATTCATAACAATTTTTGTATCATCATTGTTCACTCGTTTGAACTTGAAACCATTCAAAACAATTTTAGGCTTCATTCTTGACTCGTTCGAACTTGAAAATAACTTCTAGCATCATTCTTGACTCATTTGTACATGGAAACAACTTATAAACACTTGTATCATCATTTTGTACTCTTCTTGAACTTCAAAACAATTCAAAACATTTTTAGGATTTATTTTTGACTCGTTCTAACTTGAAAACAAATTCTAGCTTCATTCTTGACTCATTTGTACATGGAAACAACTTATAAAGACTTGTGTCATTATTGTTCACTCGTTTGAACTTGAAACCATTCAAAATAATTTTAGGCTTCATTCTTCACTCGTTTGAACTTGAAAACAACATCTAGCTTCATTCTTGACTCATTTGTTAATGGAAACAACTTATAAAGACTTGTATCATCATTCTTCACCCGTTTGAACTTGAAAACCATTCATAACAATTTTAGGCTTCATTCTTGACTCGTTCGAACTTGAAAACAACTTCTAGCATCATTCTTGACTCATTTGTACATGGAAACAACTTATAAAGACTTGTATCATCATTGTTCACTCGTTTGAACTTGAAACCATTCAAAATAATTTTAGGCTTCATTCTTGACTCGTTCGAACTTGAAAAAGACTTCTAGCTTCATTCTTGACTCATTTGTTAATGGAAACAACTTATAAAGACTTGTATCATCATTCTTCACTCGTTTGATCCTGAAAACCATTCATAACAATTTTAGGCTTCATTCTTCACTCGTTCAAACTTGAAAACAACTTCTACGTTCATTCTTGACTCATTTGTACATGGCAAGAACTTATAAATACTTGTATCATCATTGTTCACTCGTTTGAACTTGAAACCATTCCAAACAATTTTAGGCTTCATTCTTGACTCGTTCCAACTTGAAAACAACTTCTAACTTCATTATCGACTCCTTTGTACATGGAAACAACTTATAAATACTTGTATCATCATTTTTCACTCGTTTGAACTTGAAACCATTCAAAACAATTTTAGGCTTCATTCTTGACTCGTTCGAACTTGAAAACAACTTCTAGCTACATTCTTGACTCATTTGTACATGGAAACAACTTATAAAGACTTGTATCATTATTGTTCACTCGTTTGATCTTGAAACCATTAAAAACAATTTTAGGCTTCATTCTTGACTCGTTCAAACTTGAAAACAACTTCTAGCTTCATTCTTGATTCATATTTTAATGGAAACAACTTATAAAGACTTGTATCATCATTTTTCACTCATTTGAACTTGAAAACTATTCAAAACAATTTTAGGCTTCATTCTTGACTCGTTCGAACTTGAAAATAACTGCTAGCTTCATTCTTGACTCATTTGTACATGGAAACAACTTATAAAGGCTTGTATCATCATTGTTCACTCGTTTGAACTTGAAACCATTCCAAACAATTTTAGGTTTCATTCTTGACTCGTACCAACTTGAAAACAAATTCTAACTTCATTCTCGACTACTTTGTACATGGAAACAACTTATAAATACTTGTATCATCATTTTTCACTCGTTTGAACTTGAAACCATTCCAAACAATTTTAGGCTTCATTCTTGACTCGTTCGAACTTGAAAACAACTTCTAGCTACATTCTTGACTCATTTTTACATGGAAACAACTTATAAAGACTTGTATCATTATTGTTCACTCGTTTGAACTTGAAACCATTCAAAAGAATTTTAGGCTTCATTTTTGACTCGTTCGAACTTGAAAACAACTTCTAGCTTCATTCTTGATTCATTTGTAAATGGAAACAACTTATAAATACTTGTATCATCATTTTTCACTCGTTTTAACTTGAAAACCATTCATAACAATTTTAGGCTTCATTCTTGACTCGTTCGAACTTGAAAACAACTTCTAACTTCATTCATGACTCATTTGTACATGGAAACAACTTATAAATACTTGTATCATTATTTTTCACTCGTTTAAACTTGAAAACCATTCATAACAATTTTTGTATCATCATTGTTCACTCGTTTGAACTTGAAACCATTCAAAACAATTTTAGGCTTCATTCTTGACTCGTTCGAACTTGAAAATAACTTCTAGCATCATTCTTGACTCATTTGTACATGGAAACAACTTATAAAAACTTGTATCATCATTTTGTACTCTTCTTGAACTTCAAAACAATTCAAAACATTTTTAGGCTTCATTCTTGACTCGTTCGAACTTGAAAACAAATTCTAGCTTCATTCTTGACTCATTTGTACATGGAAACAACTTATGAAGACTTGTATCATTATTGTTCACTCGTTTGAACTTGAAACCATTCAAAATAATTTTAGGCTTCATTCTTGACTCGTTCGAACTTGAAAAAGACTTCTAGCTTCATTCTTGACTCATTTGTTAATGGAAACAACTTATAAAGACTTGTATCATCATTCTTCACTCGTTTGATCCTGAAAACCATTCATAACAATTTTAGGCTTCATTCTTCACTCGTTCGAACTTGAAAACAACTTCTACGTTCATTCTTGACTCATTTGTACATGGCAAGAACTTATAAATACTTGTATCATCATTGTTCACTCGTTTGAACTTGAAACCATTCCAAACAATTTTAGGCTTCATTCTTGACTCGTTCCAACTTGAAAACAACTTCTAACTTCATTATCGACTCCTTTGTACATGGAAACAACTTATAAATACTTGTATCATCATTTTTCACTCGTTTGAACTTGAAACCATTCAAAACAATTTTAGGCTTCATTCTTGACTCGTTCGAACTTGAAAATAACTTCTAGCTACATTCTTGACTCATTTGTACATGGAAACAACTTATAAAGACTTGTATCATTATTGTTCACTCGTTTGATCTTGAATTCATTAAAAACAATTTTAGGCTTCATTCTTGACTCGTTCAAACTTGAAAACAACTTCTAGCTTCATTCTTGATTCATATTTTAATGGAAACAACTTATAAAGACTTGTATCATCATTTTTCACTCATTTGAACTTGAAAACTATTCAAAACAATTTTAGGCTTCATTCTTGACTCGTTCGAACTTGAAAATAATTGCTAGCTTCATTCTTGACTCATTTGTACATGGAAACAAGTTATAAAGACTTGTATCATCATTCTTCACTCGTTTGAACTTGAAAACCATTCATAACAATTTTTGTATCATCATTGTTCACTCGTTTGAACTTGAAACCATTCAAAACAATTTTAGGCTTCATTCTTGACTCGTTCGAACTTGAAAATAACTTCTAGCATCATTCTTGACTCATTTGTACATGGAAACAACTTATAAACACTTGTATCATCATTTTGTACTCTTCTTGAACTTCAAAACAATTCAAAACATTTTTAGGATTTATTTTTGACTCGTTCTAACTTGAAAACAAATTCTAGCTTCATTCTTGACTCATTTGTACATGGAAACAACTTATAAAGACTTGTGTCATTATTGTTCACTCGTTTGAACTTGAAACCATTCAAAATAATTTTAGGCTTCATTCTTCACTCGTTTGAACTTGAAAACAACATCTAGCTTCATTCTTGACTCATTTGTTAATGGAAACAACTTATAAAGACTTGTATCATCATTCTTCACCCGTTTGAACTTGAAAACCATTCATAACAATTTTAGGCTTCATTCTTGACTCGTTCGAACTTGAAAACAACTTCTAGCATCATTCTTGACTCATTTGTACATGGAAACAACTTATAAAGACTTGTATCATCATTGTTCACTCGTTTGAACTTGAAACCATTCCAAACAATTTTAGGCTTCATTCTTGACTCGTTCCAACTTGAAAACAACTTCTAACTTCATTCTCGACTACTTTGTACATGGAAACAACTTATAAATACTTGTATCATCATTTTTCACTTGTTCGAAACCATTCAAACGAGTCAAGACACGTTCGAACTTGAAAACAACTTCTACGTTCATTCTTGACTCATTTGTACATGTAAATAACTTCTTCCTTCATTCTTGACTCATTTGTACATGGAAACAACTTATAAATATTTGTATCATCATTTTTCACTCGTTTGAACTTGAAAACCATTCATAACAATTTTAGGCTTCATTCTTGACTCGTTCGAACTTGAAAATAACTTCTAGCATCATTCTTGACTCATTTGTACATGGAAACAACTTATAAAGACTTGTATCATCATTGTTCACTCGTTTGAACTTGAAACCATTCCAAACAATTTTAGGCTTCATTCTTGACTCGTTCCAACTTGAAAACAACTTCTAACTTCATTCTCGACTACTTTGTACATGGAAACAACTTATAAATACTTGTATCATCATTTTTCACTCGTTTGAACTTGAAACCATTCAAAACAATTTTAGGCTTCATTCTTGACTCGTTCGAACTCGAAAACAACTTCTAGCTACATTCTTGACTCATTTGTACATGGAAACAACTTATAAAGACTTGTATCATTATTGTTCACTCGTTTGAACTTGAAACCATTCAAAAGAATTTTAGGCTTCATTCTTGACTCGTTCGAACTTGAAAACAACTTCTAGCTTCATTCTTGATTCATTTGTAAATGGAAACAACTTATAAATACTTGTATCATCATTTTTCACTCGTTTGAACTTGAAAACCATTCATAACAATTTTAGGCTTCATTCTTGACTCGTTCGAACTTGAAAACAACTTCTAACTTCATTCATGACTCATTTGTACATGGAAACAACTTACAAATACTTGTATCATTATTTTTCACTCGTTTGAACTTGAAAACCATTCATAACAATTTTTGTATCATCATTGTTCACTCGTTTGAACTTGAAACCATTCAAAACAATTTTAGGCTTCATTCTTGACTCGTTCGAACTTGAAAATAACTTCTAGCATCATTCTTGACTCATTTGTACATGGAAACAACTTATAAAAACTTGTATCATCATTTTGTACTCTTCTTGAACTTCAAAACAATTCAAAACATTTTTAGGCTTCATTCTTGACTCGTTCGAACTTGAAAACAAATTCTAGCTTCATTCTTGACTCATTTGTACATGGAAACAACTTATGAAGACTTGTATCATTATTGTTCACTCGTTTGAACTTGAAACCATTCAAAATAATTTTAGGCTTCATTCTTGACTCGTTCGAACTTGAAAAAGACTTCTAGCTTCATTCTTGACTCATTTGTTAATGGAAACAACTTATAAAAACTTGTATCATCATTCTTCACTCGTTTGATCCTGAAAACCATTCATAACAATTTTAGGCTTCATTCTTCACTCGTTCGAACTTGAAAACAACTTCTACGTTCATTATTGACTCATTTGTACATGGCAAGAACTTATAAATACTTGTATCATCATTGTTCACTCGTTTGAACTTGAAACCATTCCAAACAATTTTAGGCTTCATTCTTGACTCGTTCCAACTTGAAAACAACTTCTAACTTCATTATCGACTCCTTTGTACATGGAAACAACTTATAAATACTTGTATCATCATTTTTCACTCGTTTGAACTTGAAACCATTCAAAACAATTTTAGGCTTCATTCTTGACTCGTTCGAACTTGAAAACAACTTCTAGCTACATTCTTGACTCATTTGTACATGGAAACAACTTATAAAGACTTGTATCATTATTGTTCACTCGTTTGATCTTGAATTCATTAAAAACAATTTTAGGCTTCATTCTTGACTCGTTCAAACTTGAAAACAACTTCTAGCTTCATTCTTGATTCATATTTTAATGGAAACAACTTATAAAGACTTGTATCATCATTTTTCACTCATTTGAACTTGAAAACTATTCAAAACAATTTTAGGCTTCATTCTTGACTCGTTCGAACTTGAAAATAATTGCTAGCTTCATTCTTGACTCATTTGTACATGGAAACAAGTTATAAAGACTTGTATCATCATTCTTCACTCGTTTGAACTTGAAAACCATTCATAACAATTTTTGTATCATCATTGTTCACTCGTTTGAACTTGAAACCATTCAAAACAATTTTAGGCTTCATTCTTGACTCGTTCGAACTTGAAAATAACTTCTAGCATCATTCTTGACTCATTTGTACATGGAAACAACTTATAAACACTTGTATCATCATTTTGTACTCTTCTTGAACTTCAAAACAATTCAAAACATTTTTAGGATTTATTTTTGACTCGTTCTAACTTGAAAACAAATTCTAGCTTCATTCTTGACTCATTTGTACATGGAAACAACTTATAAAGACTTGTGTCATTATTGTTCACTCGTTTGAACTTGAAACCATTCAAAATAATTTTAGGCTTCATTCTTCACTCGTTTGAACTTGAAAACAACATCTAGCTTCATTCTTGACTCATTTGTTAATGGAAACAACTTATAAAGACTTGTATCATCATTCTTCACCCGTTTGAACTTGAAAACCATTCATAACAATTTTAGGCTTCATTCTTGACTCGTTCGAACTTGAAAACAACTTCTAGCATCATTCTTGACTCATTTGTACATGGAAACAACTTATAAAGACTTGTATCATCATTGTTCACTCGTTTGAACTTGAAACCATTCCAAACAATTTTAGGCTTCATTCTTGACTCGTTCCAACTTGAAAACAACTTCTAACTTCATTCTCGACTACTTTGTACATGGAAACAACTTATAAATACTTGTATCATCATTTTTCACTTGTTCGAAACCATTCAAACGAGTCAAGACACGTTCGAACTTGAAAACAACTTCTACGTTCATTCTTGACTCATTTGTACATGTAAACAACTTCTTCCTTCATTCTTGACTCATTTGTACATGGAAACAACTTATAAATATTTGTATCATCATTTTTCACTCGTTTGAACTTGAAAACCATTCATAACAATTTTAGGCTTCATTCTTGACTCGTTCGAACTTGAAAATAACTTCTAGCATCATTCTTGACTCATTTGTACATGGAAACAACTTATAAAGACTTGTATCATCATTGTTCACTCGTTTGAACTTGAAACCATTCCAAACAATTTTAGGCTTCATTCTTGACTCGTTCCAACTTGAAAACAACTTCTAACTTCATTCTCGACTACTTTGTACATGGAAACAACTTATAAATACTTGTATCATCATTTTTCACTCGTTTGAACTTGAAACCATTCAAAACAATTTTAGGCTTCATTCTTGACTCGTTCGAACTTGAAAACAACTTCTAGCTACATTCTTGACTCATTTGTACATGGAAACAACTTATAAAGACTTGTATCATTATTGTTCACTCGTTTGAACTTGAAACCATTCAAAAGAATTTTAGGCTTCATTCTTGACTCGTTCGAACTTGAAAACAACTTCTAGCTTCATTCTTGATTCATTTGTAAATGGAAACAACTTATAAATACTTGTATCATCATTTTTCACTCGTTTGAACTTGAAAACCATTCATAACAATTTTAGGCTTCATTCTTGACTCGTTCGAACTTGAAAACAACTTCTAACTTCATTCATGACTCATTTGTACATGGAAACAACTTACAAATACTTGTATCATTATTTTTCACTCGTTTGAACTTGAAAACCATTCATAACAATTTTTGTATCATCATTGTTCACTCGTTTGAACTTGAAACCATTCAAAACAATTTTAGGCTTCATTCTTGACTCGTTCGAACTTGAAAATAACTTCTAGCATCATTCTTGACTCATTTGTACATGGAAACAACTTATAAAAACTTGTATCATCATTTTGTACTCTTCTTGAACTTCAAAACAATTCAAAACATTTTTAGGCTTCATTCTTGACTCGTTCGAACTTGAAAACAAATTCTAGCTTCATTCTTGACTCATTTGTACATGGAAACAACTTATGAAGACTTGTATCATTATTGTTCACTCGTTTGAACTTGAAACCATTCAAAATAATTTTAGGCTTCATTCTTGACTCGTTCGAACTTGAAAAAGACTTCTAGCTTCATTCTTGACTCATTTGTTAATGGAAACAACTTATAAAGACTTGTATCATCATTCTTCACTCGTTTGATCCTGAAAACCATTCATAACAATTTTAGGCTTCATTCTTCACTCGTTCAAACTTGAAAACAACTTCTACGTTCATTCTTGACTCATTTGTACATGGCAAGAACTTATAAATACTTGTATCATCATTGTTCACTCGTTTGAACTTGAAACCATTCCAAACAATTTTAGGCTTCATTCTTGACTCGTTCCAACTTGAAAACAACTTCTAACTTCATTATCGACTCCTTTGTACATGGAAACAACTTATAAATACTTGTATCATCATTTTTCACTCGTTTGAACTTGAAACCATTCAAAACAATTTTAGGCTTCATTCTTGACTCGTTCGAACTTGAAAACAACTTCTAGCTACATTCTTGACTCATTTGTACATGGAAACAACTTATAAAAACTTGTATCATTATTGTTCACTCGTTTGATCTTGAAACCATTAAAAACAATTTTAGGCTTCATTCTTGACTCGTTCAAACTTGAAAACAACTTCTAGCTTCATTCTTGATTCATATTTTAATGGAAACAACTTATAAAGACTTGTATCATCATTTTTCACTCATTTGAACTTGAAAACTATTCAAAACAATTTTAGGCTTCATTCTTGACTCGTTCGAACTTGAAAATAATTGCTAGCTTCATTCTTGACTCATTTGTACATGGAAACAAGTTATAAAGACTTGTATCATCATTCTTCACTCGTTTGAACTTGAAAACCATTCATAACAATTTTGGGCTTCATTCTTGACTCGTTCTAACATGAAAACAACTTCTAACTTCATTCTTGACTCATTTGTACATGGAAACAACTTATAAATACTTGTATCATTATTTTTCACTCGTTTGAACTTGAAAACCATTCATAACAATTTTTGTATCATCATTGTTCACTCGTTTGAACTTGAAACCATTCAAACCAATTTTAGGCTTCATTCTTGACTCGTTCGAACTTGAAAATAACTTCTAGCATCATTCTTGACTCATTTGTACGTGGAAACAACTTATAAACACTTGTATCATCATTTTGTACTCTTCTTGAACTTCAAAACAATTCAAAACATTTTTAGGATTTATTTTTGACTCGTTCGAACTTGAAAACAAATTCTAGCTTCATTCTTGACTCATTTGTACATGGAAACAACTTATAAAGACTTGTATCATTATTGTTCACTCGTTTGAACTTGAAACCATTCAAAATAATTTTAGGCTTCATTCTTCACTCGTTCGAACTTGAAAACAACATCTAGCTTCATTCTTGACTCATTTGTTAATGGAAACAACTTATAAAGACTTGTATCATCATTCTTCACTCGTTTGAACTTGAAAACCATTCATAACAATTTTAGGCTTCATTCTTGACTCGTTCGAACTTGAAAACAACTTCTACCTTCATTCTTGACTCATTTGTACATGGAAACAACTTCTTCCTTCATTCTTGACTCATTTGTACATGGAAACAACTTCTTCCTTCATTCTTGACTCATTTGTACATGGAAACAACTTATAAATACTTGTATCATCATTTTTCACCCGTTTGAACTTGAAAACCATTCATAACAATTTTAGGCTTCATTCTTGACTCGTTCGAACTTGAAAACAACTTCTAGCTTCATTCTTGACTCATTTGTACATCGAAACAACTTATAAAGACTTGTATCATCATTGTTCACTCGTTTGAACTTGAAACCATTCCAAACAATTTTAGGCTTCATTCTTGACTCGTTCCAACTTGAAAACAACTTCTAACTTCATTCTCGACTACTTTGTACATGGAAACAACTTATAAATACTTGTATCATCATTTTTCACTTGTTCGAAACCATTCAAACGAGTCAAGACACGTTCGAACTTGAAAACAACTTCTACGTTCATTCTTGACTCATTTGTACATGTAAACAACTTCTTCCTTCATTCTTGACTCATTTGTACATGGAAACAACTTATAAATATTTGTATCATCATTTTTCACTCGTTTGAACTTGAAAACCATTCATAACAATTTTAGGCTTCATTCTTGACTCGTTCGAACTTGAAAATAACTTCTAGCATCATTCTTGACTCATTTGTACATGGAAACAACTTATAAAGACTTGTATCATCATTGTTCACTCGTTTGAACTTGAAACCATTCCAAACAATTTTAGGCTTCATTCTTGACTCGTTCCAACTTGAAAACAACTTCTAACTTCATTCTCGACTACTTTGTACATGGAAACAACTTATAAATACTTGTATCATCATTTTTCACTCGTTTGAACTTGAAACCATTCAAAACAATTTTAGGCTTCATTCTTGACTCGTTCGAACTTGAAAACAACTTCTAGCTACATTCTTGACTCATTTGTACATGGAAACAACTTATAAAGACTTGTATCATTATTGTTCACTCCTTTGAACTTGAAACCATTCAAAAGAATTTTAGGCTTCATTCTTGACTCGTTCGAACTTGAAAACAACTTCTAGCTTCATTCTTGATTCATTTGTAAATGGAAACAACTTATAAATACTTGTATCATCATTTTTCACTCGTTTGAACTTGAAAACCATTCATAACAATTTTAGGCTTCATTCTTGACTCGTTCGAACTTGAAAACAACTTCTAACTTCATTCATGACTCATTTGTACATGGAAACAACTTACAAATACTTGTATCATTATTTTTCACTCGTTTGAACTTGAAAACCATTCATAACAATTTTTGTATCATCATTGTTCACTCGTTTGAACTTGAAACCATTCAAAACAATTTTAGGCTTCATTCTTGACTCGTTCGAACTTGAAAATAACTTCTAGCATCATTCTTGACTCATTTGTACATGGAAACAACTTATAAAAACTTGTATCATCATTTTGTACTCTTCTTGAACTTCAAAACAATTCAAAACATTTTTAGGCTTCATTCTTTACTCGTTCGAACTTGAAAACAAATTCTAGCTTCATTCTTGACTCATTTGTACATGGAAACAACTTATGAAGACTTGTATCATTATTGTTCACTCGTTTGAACTTGAAACCATTCAAAATAATTTTAGGCTTCATTCTTGACTCGTTCGAACTTGAAAAAGACTTCTAGCTTCATTCTTGACTCATTTGTTAATGGAAACAACTTATAAAGACTTGTATCATCATTCTTCACTCGTTTGATCCTGAAAACCATTCATAACAATTTTAGGCTTCATTCTTCACTCGTTCGAACTTGAAAACAACTTCTACGTTCATTCTTGACTCATTTGTACATGGCAAGAACTTATAAATACTTGTATCATCATTGTTCACTCGTTTGAACTTGAAACCATTCCAAACAATTTTAGGCTTCATTCTTGACTCGTTCCAACATGAAAACAACTTCTAACTTCATTATCGACTCCTTTGTACATGGAAACAACTTATAAATACTTGTATCATCATTTTTCACTCGTTTGAACTTGAAACCATTCAAAACAATTTTAGGCTTCATTCTTGACTCGTTCGAACTTGAAAACAACTTCTAGCTACATTCTTGACTCATTTGTACATGGAAACAACTTATAAAGACTTGTATCATTATTGTTCACTCGTTTGATCTTGAAACCATTAAAAACAATTTTAGGCTTCATTCTTGACTCGTTCAAACTTGAAAACAACTTCTATCTTCATTCTTGACTCATATTTTAATGGAAACAACTTATAAAGACTTGTATCATCATTTTTCACTCATTTGAACTTGAAAACTATTCAAAACAATTTTAGGCTTCATTCTTGACTCGTTCGAACTTGAAAATAACTGCTAGCTTCATTCTTGACTCATTTGTACATGGAAACAACTTATAAAGACTTGTATCATCATTGTTCACTCGTTTGAACTTGAAACCATTCCAAACAATTTTAGGCTTCATTCTTGACTCGTTCCAACTTGAAAACAAATTCTAACTTCATTCTCGACTACTTTGTACATGGAAACAACTTATAAATACTTGTATCATCATTTTTCACTCGTTTGAACTTGAAACCATTCCAAACAATTTTAGGCTTCATTCTTGACTCGTTCGAACTTGAAAACAACTTCTAGCTACATTCTTGACTCATTTTTACATGGAAACAACTTATAAAGACTTGTATCATTATTGTTCACTCGTTTGAACTTGAAACCATTCAAAAGAATTTTAAGCTTCATTTTTGACTCGTTCGAACTTGAAAACAACTTCTAGCTTCATTCTTGATTCATTTGTAAATGGAAACAACTTATAAATACTTGTATCATCATTTTTCACTCGTTTTAACTTGAAAACCATTCATAACAATTTTAGGCTTCATTCTTGACTCGTTCGAACTTGAAAACAACTTCTAACTTCATTCATGACTCATTTGTACATGGAAACAACTTATAAATACTTGTTTCATTATTTTTCACTCGTTTAAACTTGAAAACCATTCATAACAATTTTTGTATCATCATTGTTCACTCGTTTGAACTTGAAACCATTCAAAACAATTTTAGGCTTCATTCTTGACTCGTTCGAACTTGAAAAAGACTTCTAGCTTCATTCTTGACTCATTTGTTAATGGAAACAACTTATAAAGACTTGTATCATCATTCTTCACTCGTTTGATCCTGAAAACCATTCATAACAATTTTAGGCTTCATTCTTCACTCGTTCGAACTTGAAAACAACTTCTACGTTCATTCTTGACTCATTTGTACATGGCAAGAACTTATAAATACTTGTATCATCATTGTTCACTCGTTTGAACTTGAAACCATTCCAAACAATTTTAGGCTTCATTCTTGACTCGTTCCAACATGAAAACAACTTCTAACTTCATTATCGACTCCTTTGTACATGGAAACAACTTATAAATACTTGTATCATCATTTTTCACTCGTTTGAACTTGAAACCATTCAAAACAATTTTAGGCTTCATTCTTGACTCGTTCGAACTTGAAAACAACTTCTAGCTACATTCTTGACTCATTTGTACATGGAAACAACTTATAAAGACTTGTATCATTATTGTTCACTCGTTTGATCTTGAAACCATTAAAAACAATTTTAGGCTTCATTCTTGACTCGTTCAAACTTGAAAACAACTTCTATCTTCATTCTTGACTCATATTTTAATGGAAACAACTTATAAAGACTTGTATCATCATTTTTCACTCATTTGAACTTGAAAACTATTCAAAACAATTTTAGGCTTCATTCTTGACTCGTTCGAACTTGAAAATAACTGCTAGCTTCATTCTTGACTCATTTGTACATGGAAACAACTTATAAAGACTTGTATCATCATTGTTCACTCGTTTGAACTTGAAACCATTCCAAACAATTTTAGGCTTCATTCTTGACTCGTTCCAACTTGAAAACAAATTCTAACTTCATTCTCGACTACTTTGTACATGGAAACAACTTATAAATACTTGTATCATCATTTTTCACTCGTTTGAACTTGAAACCATTCCAAACAATTTTAGGCTTCATTCTTGACTCGTTCGAACTTGAAAACAACTTCTAGCTACATTCTTGACTCATTTTTACATGGAAACAACTTATAAAGACTTGTATCATTATTGTTCACTCGTTTGAACTTGAAACCATTCAAAAGAATTTTAAGCTTCATTTTTGACTCGTTCGAACTTGAAAACAACTTCTAGCTTCATTCTTGATTCATTTGTAAATGGAAACAACTTATAAATACTTGTATCATCATTTTTCACTCGTTTTAACTTGAAAACCATTCATAACAATTTTAGGCTTCATTCTTGACTCGTTCGAACTTGAAAACAACTTCTAACTTCATTCATGACTCATTTGTACATGGAAACAACTTATAAATACTTGTTTCATTATTTTTCACTCGTTTAAACTTGAAAACCATTCATAACAATTTTTGTATCATCATTGTTCACTCGTTTGAACTTGAAACCATTCAAAATAATTTTAGGCTTCATTCTTGACTCGTTCCAACTTGAAAATAACTTCTAGCATCATTCTTGACTCATTTGTACATGGAAACAACTTATAAAAACTTGTATCATCATTTTGTACTCTTCTTGAACTTCAAAACAATTCAAAACATTTTTAGGCTTCATTCTTGACTCGTTCGAACTTGAAAACAAATTCTAGCTTCATTCTTGACTCATTTGTACATGGAAACAACTTATGAAGACTTGTATCATTATTGTTCACTCGTTTGAACTTGAAACCATTCAAAATAATTTTAGGCTTCATTCTTGACTCGTTCGAACTTGAAAAAGACTTCTAGCTTCATTCTTGACTCATTTGTTAATGGAAACAACTTATAAAGACTTGTATCATCATTCTTCACTCGTTTGATCCTGAAAACCATTCATAACAATTTTAGGCTTCATTCTTCACTCGTTCGAACTTGAAAACAACTTCTACGTTCATTCTTGACTCATTTGTACATGGCAAGAACTTATAAATACTTGTATCATCATTGTTCACTCGTTTGAACTTGAAACCATTCCAAACAATTTTAGGCTTCATTCTTGACTCGTTCCAACTTGAAAACAACTTCTAACTTCATTATCGACTCCTTTGTACATGGAAACAACTTATAAATACTTGTATCATCATTTTTCACTCGTTTGAACTTGAAACCATTCAAAACAATTTTAGGCTTCATTCTTGACTCGTTCGAACTTGAAAACAACTTCTAGCTACATTCTTGACTCATTTGTACATGGAAACAACTTATAAAGACTTGTATCATTATTGTTCACTCGTTTGATCTTGAATTCATTAAAAACAATTTTAGGCTTCATTCTTGACTCGTTCAAACTTGAAAACAACTTCTAGCTTCATTCTTGATTCATATTTTAATGGAAACAACTTATAAAGACTTGTATCATCATTTTTCACTCATTTGAACTTGAAAACTATTCAAAACAATTTTAGTCTTCATTCTTGACTCGTTCGAACTTGAAAATAATTGCTAGCTTCATTCTTGACTCATTTGTACATGGAAACGAGTTATAAAGACTTGTATCATCATTCTTCACTCGTTGGACTTGAAAACCATTCATAACAATTTTTGTATCATCATTGTTCACTCGTTTGAACTTGAAACCATTCAAAACAATTTTAGGCTTCATTCTTGACTCGTTCGAACTTGAAAATAACTTCTAGCATCATTCTTGACTCATTTGTACATGGAAACAACTTATAAACTCTTGTATCATCATTTTGTACTCTTCTTGAACTTCAAAACAATTCAAAACATTTTTAGGATTTATTTTTGACTCGTTCTAACTTGAAAACAAATTCTAGCTTCATTCTTGACTCATTTGTACATGGAAACAACTTATAAAGACTTGTGTCATTATTGTTCACTCGTTTGAACTTGAAACCATTCAAAATAATTTTAGGCTTCATTCTTCACTCGTTTGAACTTGAAAACAACATCTAGCTTCATTCTTGACTCATTTGTTAATGGAAACAACTTATAAAGACTTGTATCATCATTCTTCACCCGTTTGAACTTGAAAACCATTCATAACAATTTTAGGCTTCATTCTTGACTCGTTCGAACTTGAAAACAACTTCTAGCATCATTCTTGACTCATTTGTACATGGAAACAACTTATAAAGACTTGTATCATCATTGTTCACTCGTTTGAACTTGAAACCATTCCAAATAATTTTAGGTTTCATTCTTCACTCGTTCGAACTTGAAAACAACATCTAGCTTCATTCTTGACTCATTTGTTAATGGAAACAACTTATAAAGACTTGTATCATCATTCTTCACTCGTTTGAACTTTAAAACCATTCATAACAATTTTAGGCTTCATTCTTGACTCGTTCGAACTTGAAAACAACTTCTACCTTCATTCTTGATTCATTTGTACATGGAAACAACTTCTTCCTTCATTCTTGACTCATTTGTACATGGAAACAACTTATAAATTCTTGTATCATCATTTTTCACTCGTTTGAACTTGAAAACCATTCATAACAATTTTAGGCTTCATTCTTGACTCGTTCGAACTTGAAAACAACTTCTAGCATCATTCTTGACTCATTTGTACATGGAAACAACTTATAAAGACTTGTATCATCATTGTTCACTCGTTTGAACTTGAAACCATTCCAAACAATTTTAGGCTTCATTCTTGACTCGTTCCAACTTGAAAACAACTTCTAACTTCATTCTCGACTACTTTGTACATGGAAACAACTTATAAATACTTGTATCATCATTTTTCACTCGTTTGAACTTGAAACCATTCAAAACAATTTTAGGCTTCATTCTTGACTCGTTCGAACTTGAAAACAACTTCTAGCTACATTCTTGACTCATTTGTACATGGAAACAACTTATAAAGACTTGTATCATTATTGTTCACTCGTTTGAACTTGAAACCATTCAAAAGAATTTTAGGCTTCATTCTTGACTCGTTCGAACTTGAAAACAACTTCTAGCTTCATTCTTTATTCATTTGTAAATGAAAACAACTTATAAATACTTGTATCATCATTTTTCACTCGTTTGAACTTGAAAACCATTCATAACAATTTTAGGCTTCATTCTTGACTCGTTCGAACTTGAAAACAACTTCTAACTTCATTCATGACTCATTTGTACATGGAAACAACTTATAAATACTTGTATCATTATTTTTCACTCGTTTGAACTTGAAAACCATTCATAACAATTTTTGTATCATCATTGTTCACTCGTTTGAACTTGAAACCATTCAAAACAATTTTAGGCTTCATTCTTGACTCGTTCGAACTTGAAAATAACCTCTAGCATCATTCTTGACTCATTTGTACATGGAAACAACTTATAAACACTTGTATCATCATTTTGTACTCTTCTTGAACTTCAAAACAATTCAAAACATTTTTAGGCTTCATTCTTGACTCGTTCGAACTTGAAAACAAATTCTAGCTTCATTCTTGACTCATTTGTACATGGAAACAACTTATAAAAACTTGTATCATTATTGTTCACTCGTTTGAACTTGAAACCATTCAAAATAATTTTAGACTTCATTCTTGACTCGTTCCAACTTGAAAACAACTTCTAGCTTCATTCTTGACTCATTTGTTAATGGAAACAACTTATAAAGAGTTGTATCATCATTCTTCACTCGTTTGACCTTGAAAACCATTCAAAACAATTTTAGGCTTCATTCTTGACACGTTCGAACTTGAAAACAACTTCTACGTTCATTCTTGACTCATTTGTACATGGAAACAACTTCTTACTTCATTCTTGACTCATTTGTACATGGAAACAACTTATAAATACTTGTATCATCATTTTTCACTCGTTTGAACTTGAAAACCATTCATAACAATTTTAGGCTTCATTCTTGACTCGTTCGAACTTGAAAACAACTTCTAGCATCATTCTTGACTCATTTGTACATGGAAACAACTTATAAAGACTTGTATCATCATTGTTCACTCGTTTGAACTTGAAACCATTCCAAACAATTTTAGGCTTCATTCTTGACTCGTTCCAACTTGAAAACAACTTCTAACTTCATTCTCGACTACTTTGTACATGGAAACAACTTATAAATACTTGTATCATCATTTTTCACTCGTTTGAACTTGAAACCATTGAAAACAATTTTAGGCTTCATTCTTGACTCGTTCGAACTTGAAAACAACTTCTAGCTACATTCTTGACTCATTTGTACATGGAAACAACTTATAAAGACTTGTATCATTATTGTTCACTCGTTTGAACATGAAACCATTCAAAAGAATTTTAGGCTTCATTCTTGACTCGTTCGAACATGAAAACAACTTCTAGCTTCATTCTTGATTCATTTGTAAATGGAAATAACTTATAAATACTTGTATCATCATTTTTCACTCGTTTGAACTTGAAAACCATTCATAACAATTTTAGGCTTCATTCTTGACTCGTTCGAACTTGAAAACAACTTCTAACTTCATTCATGACTCATTTGTACATGGAAACAACTTATAAATACTTGTATTATTATTCTTCACTCGTTTGAACTTGAAAACCATTCATAACAATTTTGGGCTTCATTCTTGACTCGTTCTAACATGAAAACAACTTCTAACTTCATTCTTGACTCATTTGTACATGGAAACAACTTATAAATACTTGTATCATTATTTTTCACTCGTTTGAACTTGAAAACCATTCATAACAATTTTGTATCATCATTGTTCACTCGTTTGAACTTGAAACCATTCAAAACAATTTTAGGCTTCATTCTTGACTCGTTCGAACTTGAAAATAACTTCTAGCATCATTCTTGACTCATTTGTACATGGAAACAACTTATAAACACTTGTATCATCATTTTGTACTCTTCTTGAACTTCAAAACAATTCAAAACATTTTTAGGATTTATTTTTGACTCGTTCGAACTTGAAAACAAATTCTAGCTTCATTCTTGACTCATTTGTACATGGAAACAACTTATAAAGACTTGTATCATTATTGTTCACTCTTTTGAACTTGAAACCATTCCAAACAATTTTAGGCTTCATTCTTGACTCGTTCCAACTTGAAAAAAACTTCTAACTTCATTCTCGACTACTTTGTACATGGAAACAACTTATAAATACTTGTATCATCATTTTTCACTCGTTCGAAACCATTCAAACGAGTCAAGACACGTTCGAACTTGAAAACAACTTCTACGTTCATTCTTGACTCATTTGTACATGGAAACAACTTCTTCCTTCATTCTTGACTTATTTGTACATGGAAACAACTTATAAATACTTGTATCATCATTTTTCACTCGTTTGAACTTGAAAACCATTCATAACAATTTTAGGCTTCATTCTTGACTCGTTCGAACTTGAAAACAACTTCTAGCATCATTCTTGACTCATTTGTACATGGAAACAACTTATAAAGACTTGTATCATCATTGTTCACTCGTTTGAACTTGAAACCATTCCAAATAATTTTAGGCTTCATTCTTCACTCGTTCGAACTTGAAAACAACATCTAGCTTCATTCTTGACTCATTTTTTAATGGAAACAACTTATAAAGACTTGTATCATCATTCTTCACTCGTTTGAACTTGAAAACCATTCATAACAATTTTAGGCTTCATTCTTGACTCGTTCGAACTTGAAAACAACTTCTACCTTCATTCTTGACTCATTTGTACATGGAAACAACTTCTTCCTTCATTCTTGACTCATTTGTACATGGAAACAACTTATAAATACTTGTATCATCATTTTTCACCCGTTTGAACTTGAAAACCATTCATAACAATTTTAGGCTTCATTCTTGACTCGTTCGAACTTGAAAACAACTTCTAGCTTCATTCTTGACTCATTTGTACATCGAAACAACTTATAAAGACTTGTATCATCATTGTTCACTCGTTTGAACTTGAAACAATTCCAAACAATTTTAGGCTTCATTCTTGACTCGTTCCAACTTGAAAACAACTTCTAACTTTATTCTCGACTACTTTGTACATGGAAACAACTTATAAATACTTGTATCATCATTTTTCACTCGTTCGAAACCATTCAAACGAGTCAAGACACGTTCGAACTTGAAAACAACTTCTACGTTCAATCTTGACTCATTTGTACATGGAAACAACTTCTTCCTTCATTCTTGACTTATTTGTACATGGAAATAACTTATAAATACTTGTATCATCATTTTTCACTCGTTTGAACTTGAAAACCATTCATAACAATTTTAGGCTTCATTCTTGACTCGTTCGAACTTGAAAACAGCTTCTAGCATCATTCTTGACTCATTTGTACATGGAAACAACTTATAAAGACTTGTATCATCATTGTTCACTCGTTTGAACTTGAAACCATTCCAAACAATTTTAGGCTTCATTCTTGACTCGTTCCAACTTGAAAACAACTTCTAACTTCATTCTCGACTACTTTGTACATGGAAACAACTTATAAATACTTGTATCATCATTTTTCACTCGTTTGAACTTGAAACCATTCAAAACAATTTTAGGCTTCATTATTGACTCGTTCGAACTTGAAAACAACTTCTAGCTACATTCTTGACTCATTTGTACATGGAAACAACTTATAAAGACTTGTATCATTATTGTTCACTCGTTTGAACTTGAAACCATTCAAAAGAATTTTAGGCTTCATTCTTGACTCGTTCGAACTTGAAAACAACTTCTAGCTTCATTCTTGATTCATTTGTAAATGGGAACAACTTATAAATACTTGTATCATCATTTTTCACTCGTTTGAACTTGAAAACCATTCATAACAATTTTAGGCTTCATTCTTGACTCGTTCGAACTTGAAAACAACTTCTAACTTCATTCATGACTCATTTGTACATGGAAACAACTTATAAATACTTGTATCATTATTTTTCACTCGTTTAAACTTGAAAACCATTCATAACAATTTTTGTATCATCATTGTTCACTCGTTTGAACTTGAAACCATTCAAAACAATTTTAGGCTTCATTCTTGACTCGTTCGAACTTGAAAATAACTTCTAGCATCATTCTTGACTCATTTGTACATGGAAACAACTTATAAACACTTGTATCATCATTTTGTACTCTTCTTGAACTACAAAACAATTCAAAACATTTTTAGGCTTCATTCTTGACTCGTTCGAACTTGAAAACAAATTCTAGCTTCATTCTTGACTCATTTGTACATGGAAACAACTTATAAAAACTTGTATCATGATTGTTCACTCGTTTGAACTTGAAACCATTCAAAACAATTTTAGGCTTCATTCTTGACTCGTTCGAACTTGAAAACAACTTCTAGCTACATTCTTGACTCATTTGTACATGGAAACAACTTATAAAGACTTGTATCATTATTGTTCACTCGTTTGAACTTGAAACCATTCCAAACAATTTTAGGCTTCATTCTTGACTCGTTCCAACTTGAAAACAACTTCTAACTTTATTCTCGACTACTTTGTACATGGAAACAACTTATAAATACTTGTATCATCATTTTTCACTCGTTCGAAACCATTCAAACGAGTCAAGACACGTTCGAACTTGAAAACAACTTCTACGTTCATTCTTGACTCATTTGTACATGGAAACAACTTCTTCCTTCATTCTTGACTTATTTGTACATGGAAACAACTTATAAATACTTGTATCATCATTTTTCACTCGTTTGAACTTGAAAACCATTCATAACAATTTTAGGCTTCATTCTTGACTCGTTCGAACTTGAAAACAACTTCTAGCATCATTCTTGACTCATTTGTACATGGAAACAACTTATAAAGACTTGTATCATCATTGTTCACTCGTTTGAACTTGAAACCATTCCAAACAATTTTAGGCTTCATTCTTGACTCGTTCCAACTTGAAAACAACTTCTAACTTCATTCTCGACTACTTTGTACATGGAAACAACTTATAAATACTTGTATCATCATTTTTCACTCGTTTGAACTTGAAACCATTCAAAACAATTTTAGGCTTCATTCTTGACTCGTTCGAACTTGAAAACAACTTCTAGCTACATTCTTGACTCATTTGTACATGGAAACAACTTATAAAGACTTGTATCATTATTGTTCACTCGTTTGAACTTGAAACCATTCAAAAGAATTTTAGGCTTCATTCTTGACTCGTTCGAACTTGAAAACAACTTCTAGCTTCATTCTTGATTCATTTATAAATGGAAACAACTTATAAATACTTGTATCATCATTTTTCACTCGTTTGAACTTGAAAACCATTCATAACAATTTTTGTATCATCATTGTTCACTCGTTTGAACTTGAAACCATTCAAAACAATTTTAGGCTTCATTCTTGACTCGTTCGAACTTGAAAATAACTTCTAGCATCATTCTTGACTCATTTGTACATGGAAACAACTTATAAACACTTGTATCATCATTTTGTACTCTTCTTGAACTTCAAAACAATTCAAAACATTTTTAGGCTTCATTCTTGACTCGTTCGAACTTGAAAACAAATTCTAGCTTCATTCTTGACTCATTTGTACATGGAAACAACTTATAAAAACTTGTATCATGATTGTTCACTCGTTTGAACTTGAAACCATTCAAAACAATTTTAGGCTTCATTCTTGACTCGTTCGAACTTGAAAACAACTTCTAGCTACATTCTTGACTCATTTGTACATGGAAACAACTTATAAAGACTTGTATCATTATTGTTCACTCGTTTGAACTTGAAACCATTCAAAAGAATTTTAGGCTTCATTCTTGACTCGTTCGAACTTGAAAACAACTTCTAGCTTCATTCTTGATTCATTTGTAAATGGAAACAACTTATAAAGACTTGTATCATTATTGTTCACTCGTTTGAACTTGAAACCATTCAAAACAATTTTAGGCTTCATTCTTGACTCGTTCGAACTTGAAAATAACTTCTAGCATCATTCTTGACTCATTTGTACATGGAAACAACTTATAAACACTTGTATCAACATTTTGTACTCTTCTTGAACTTCAAAACAATTCAAAACATTTTTAGGATTTATTTTTGACTCGTTCGAACTTGAAAACAAATTCTAGCTTCATTCTTGGCTCATTTGTACATGGAAACAACTTATAAAGACTTGTATCATTATTGTTCACTCGTTTGAACTTGAAACCATTCAAAATAATTTTAGGCTTCATTCTTCACTCGTTCGAACTTGAAAACAACATCTAGCTTCATTCTTGACTCATTTGTTAATGGAAACAACTTATAAATACTTGTATCATCATTCTTCACTCGTTTGAACTTGAAAACCATTCATAACAATTTTAGGCTTCATTCTTGACTCGTTCGAACTTGAAAAAAACTTCTACCTTCATTCTTGACTCATTTGTACATGGAAACAACTTCTTCCTTCATTCTTGACTCATTTGTACATGGAAACAACTTATAAATACTTGTATCATCATTTTTCACCCGTTTGAACTTGAAAACCATTCATAACAATTTTAGGCTTCATTCTTGACTCGTTCGAACTTGAAAACAACTTCTAGCTTCATTCTTGACTCATTTGTACATCGAAACAACTTATAAAGACTTGTATCATCATTGTTCACTCGTTTGAACTTGAAACCATTCCAAACAATTTTAGGCTTCATTCTTGACTCGTTCCAACTTGAAAACAACTTCTAACTTCATTCTCGACTACTTTGTACATGGAAACAACTTATAAATACTTGTATCATCATTTTTCACTCGTTTGAACTTGAAACCATTCAAAACAATTTTAGGCTTCATTATTGACTCGTTCGAACTTGAAAACAACTTCTAGCTACATTCTTGACTCATTTGTACATGGAAACAACTTATAAAGACTTGTATCATTATTGTTCACTCGTTTGAACTTGAAACCATTCAAAAGAATTTTAGGCTTCATTCTTGACTCGTTCGAACTTGAAAACAACTTCTAGCTTCATTCTTGATTCATTTGTAAATGGGAACAACTTATAAATACTTGTATCATCATTTTTCACTCGTTTGAACTTGAAAACCATTCATAACAATTTTAGGCTTCATTCTTGACTCGTTCGAACTTGAAAACAACTTCTAACTTCATTCATGACTCATTTGTACATGGAAACAACTTATAAATACTTGTATCATTATTTTTCACTCGTTTGAACTTGAAAACCATTCATAACAATTTTTGTATCATCATTGTTCACTCGTTTGAACTTGAAACCATTCAAAACAATTTTAGGCTTCATTCTTGACTCGTTCGAACTTGAAAATAACTTCTAGCATCATTCTTGACTCATTTGTACATGGAAACAACTTATAAACACTTGTATCATCATTTTGTACTCTTCTTGAACTACAAAACAATTCAAAACATTTTTAGGCTTCATTCTTGACTCGTTCGAACTTGAAAACAAATTCTAGCTTCATTCTTGACTCATTTGTACATGGAAACAACTTATAAAAACTTGTATCATGATTGTTCACTCGTTTGAACTTGAAACCATTCAAAACAATTTTAGGCTTCATTCTTGACTCGTTCGAACTTGAAAACAACTTCTAGCTACATTCTTGACTCATTTGTACATGGAAACAACTTATAAAGACTTGTATCATTATTGTTCACTCGTTTGAACTTGAAACCATTCCAAACATTTTTAGGCTTCATTCTTGACTCGTTCCAACTTGAAAACAACTTCTAACTTTATTCTCGACTACTTTGTACATGGAAACAACTTATAAATACTTGTATCATCATTTTTCACTCGTTCGAAACCATTCAAACGAGTCAAGACACGTTCGAACTTGAAAACAACTTCTACGTTCATTCTTGACTCATTTGTACATGGAAACAACTTCTTCCTTCATTCTGGACTTATTTGTACATGGAAACAACTTATAAATACTTGTATCATCATTTTTCACTCGTTTGAACTTGAAAACCATTCATAACAATTTTAGGCTTCATTCTTGACTCGTTCGAACTTGAAAACAACTTCTAGCATCATTCTTGACTCATTTGTACATGGAAACAACTTATAAAGACTTGTATCATCATTGTTCACTCGTTTGAACTTGAAACCATTCCAAACAATTTTAGGCTTCATTCTTGACTCGTTCGAACTTGAAAACAACTTCTAGCTTCATTCTTGATTCATTTATAAATGGAAACAACTTATAAATACTTGTATCATCATTTTTCACTCGTTTGAACTTGAAAACCATTCATAACAATTTTTGTATCATCATTGTTCACTCGTTTGAACTTGAAACCATTCAAAAAAATTTTAGGCTTCATTCTTGACTCGTTCGAACTTGAAAATAACTTCTTGCATCATTCTTGACTCATTTGTACATGGAAACAACTTATAAACACTTGTATCATCATTTTGTACTCTTCTTGAACTTCAAAACAATTCAAAACATTTTTAGGCTTCATTCTTGACTCGTTCGAACTTGAAAACAAATTCTAGCTTCATTCTTGACTCATTTGTACATGGAAACAACTTATAAAAACTTGTATCATGATTGTTCACTCGTTTGAACTTGAAACCATTCAAAACAATTTTAGGCTTCATTCTTGACTCGTTCGAACTTGAAAACAACTTCTAGCTACATTCTTGACTCATTTGTACATGGAAACAACTTATAAAGACTTGTATCATTATTGTTCACTCGTTTGAACTTGAAACCATTCAAAAGAATTTTAGGCTTCATTCTTGACTCGTTCGAACTTGAAAACAACTTCTAGCTTCATTCTTGATTCATTTGTAAATGGAAACAACTTATAAAGACTTGTATCATTATTGTTCACTCGTTTGAACTTGAAACCATTCAAAACAATTTTAGGCTTCATTCTTGACTCGTTCGAACTTGAAAATAACTTCTAGCATCATTCTTGACTCATTTGTACATGGAAACAACTTATAAACACTTGTATCATCATTTTGTACTCTTCTTGAACTTCAAAACAATTCAAAACATTTTTAGGATTTATTTTTGACTCGTTCGAACTTGAAAACAAATTCTAGCTTCATTCTTGGCTCATTTGTACATGGAAACAACTTATAAAGACTTGTATCATTATTGTTCACTCGTTTGAACTTGAAACCATTCAAAATAATTTTAGGCTTCATTCTTCACTCGTTCGAACTTGAAAACAACATCTAGCTTCATTCTTGACTCATTTGTTAATGGAAACAACTTATAAATACTTGTATCATCATTCTTCACTCGTTTGAACTTGAAAACCATTCATAACAATTTTAGGCTTCATTCTTGACTCGTTCGAACTTGAAAAAAACTTCTACCTTCATTCTTGACTCATTTGTACATGGAAACAACTTCTTCCTTCATTCTTGACTCATTTGTACATGGAAACAACTTATAAATACTTGTATCATCATTTTTCACCCGTTTGAACTTGAAAACCATTCATAACAATTTTAGGCTTCATTCTTGACTCGTTCGAACTTGAAAACAACTTCTAGCTTCATTCTTGACTCATTTGTACATCGAAACAACTTATAAAGACTTGTATCATCATTGTTCACTCGTTTGAACTTGAAACCATTCCAAACAATTTTAGGCTTCATTCTTGACTCGTTCCAACTTGAAAACAACTTCTAACTTCATTCTCGACTACTTTGTACATGGAAACAACTTATAAATACTTGTATCATCATTTTTCACTCGTTCGAAACCATTCAAACGAGTCAAGACACGTTCGAACTTGAAAACAACTTCTACGTTCATTCTTGACTCATTTGTACATGGAAACAACTTCTTCCTTCATTCTTGACTTGTTTGTACATGGAAACAACTTATAAATACTTGTATCATCATTTTTCACTCGTTTGAACTTGAAAACCATTCATAACAATTTTAGGCTTCATTCTTGACTCGTTCGAACTTGAAAACAACTTCTAGCATCATTCTTGACTCATTTGTACATGGAAATAACTTATAAAGACTTGTATCATCATTGTTCACTCGTTTGAACTTGAAACCATTCCAAACAATTTTAGGCTTCATTCTTGACTCGTTCCAACTTGAAAACAACTTCTAACTTCATTCTCGACTACTTTGTACATGGAAACAACTTATAAACACTTGTATCGTCATTTTGTACTCTTCTTGAACTTCAAAACAATTCAAAACATTTTTAGGATTTATTTTTGACTCGTTCGAACTTGAAAACAAATTCTAGCTTCATTCTTGACTCATTTGTACATGGAAACAACTTATAAAGACTTGTATCATTATTGTTCACTCGTTTGAACTTGAAACCATTCAAAATAATTTTAGGCTTCATTCTTCACTCGTTCGAACTTGAAAACAACATCTAGCTTCATTCTTGACTCATTTGTTAATGGAAACAACTTATAAAGACTTGTATCATCATTCTTCACTCGTTTGAACTTGAAAACCATTCATAACAATTTTAGGCTTCATTCTTGACTCGTTCGAACTTGAAAACAACTTCTACCTTCATTCTTGACTCATTTGTACATGGAAACAACTTCTTCCTTCATTCTTGACTCATTTGTACATGGAAACAACTTATAAATACTTGTATCATCATTTTTCACCCGTTTGAACTTGAAAACCATTCATAACAATTTTAGGCTTCATTCTTGACTCGTTCGAACTTGAAAACAACTTCTAGCTTCATTCTTGACTCATTTGTACATCGAAACAACTTATAAAGACTTGTATCATCATTGTTCACTCGTTTGAACTTGAAACCATTCCAAACAATTTTAGGCTTCATTCTTGACTCGTTCCAACTTGAAAACAACTTCTAACTTCATTCTCGACTACTTTGTACATGGAAACAACTTATAAATACTTGTATCATCATTTTTCACTCGTTCGAAACCATTCAAACGAGTCAAGACACGTTCGAACTTGAAAACAACTTCTACGTTCATTCTTGACTCATTTGTACATGGAAACAACTTCTTCCTTCATTCTTGACTTATTTGTACATGGAAACAACTTATAAATACTTGTATCATCATTTTTCACTCGTTTGAACTTGAAAACCATTCATAACAATTTTAGGCTTCATTCTTGACTCGTTCGAACTTGAAAACAACTTCTAGCATCATTC
Organism: Oenanthe sinensis; assembly: GCA_028671895.1. Classification (NCBI taxonomy): domain Eukaryota; kingdom Viridiplantae; phylum Streptophyta; class Magnoliopsida; order Apiales; family Apiaceae; genus Oenanthe; species Oenanthe sinensis. The sequence goes on from JAPMAC010000219.1 coordinate 483,324, forward strand.
TTGACTCATTTGTACATGGAAACAACTTATAAAGACTTGTATCATCATTGTTCACTCGTTTGAACTTGAAACCATTCCAAACAATTTTAGGCTTCATTCTTGACTCGTTCCAACTTGAAAACAACTTCTAACTTCATTCTCGACTACTTTGTACATGGAAACAACTTATAAATACTTGTATCATCATTTTTCACTCGTTTGAACTTGAAACCATTCAAAACAATTTTAGGCTTCATTCTTGACTCGTTCGAACTTGAAAACAAATTCTAGCTACATTCTTGACTCATTTGTACATGGAAACAACTTATAAAGACTTGTATCATTATTGTTCACTCGTTTGAACTTGAAACCATTCAAAAGAATTTTAGGCTTCATTCTTGACTCGTTCGAACTTGAAAACAACTTCTAGCTTCATTCTTGATTCATTTGTAAATGGAAACAACTTATAAATACTTGTATCATCATTTTTCACTCGTTTGAACTTGAAAACCATTTATAACAATTTTAGGCTTCATTCTTGACTCGTTCGAACTTGAAAACAACTTCTAACTTCATTCATGACTCATTTGTACATGGAAACAACTTATAAATACTTGTATCATTATTTTTCACTCGATTGAACTTGAAAACCATTCATAACAATTTTTGTATCATCATTGTTCACTCGTTTGAACTTGAAACCATTCAAAACAATTTTAGGCTTCATTCTTGACTCGTTCGAACTTGAAAATAACTTCTAGCATCATTCTTGACTCATTTGTACATGGAAACAACTTATAAACACTTGTATCATTATTGTTCACTCGTTTGAACTTGAAAACCATTCATAATAATTTTAGGCTTCATTCCTGACTCGTTCGAACTTGAAAACAACTTCTAACTTCATTCATGACTCATTTGTACATGGAAACAACTTAAAAATACTTGTATCATTATTTTTCACTCGTTTGAACTTGAAAATCATTCATAACAATTTTTGTATCATCATTGTTCACTCGTTTGAACTTGAAACCATTCAAAACAATTTTAAGCTTCATTCTTGACTCGTTCCAACTTGAAAACAACTTCTAACTTCATTCTCGACTACTTTGTACATGGAAACAACTTATAAATACTTGTATCATCATTTTTCACTCGTTCGAAACCATTCAAACGAGTCAAGACACGTTCGAACTTGAAAACAACTTCTACGTTCATTCTTGACTCATTTGTACATGGAAACAACTTCTTCCTTCATTCTTGACTCATTTGTACATGGAAACAACTTATAAATACTTGTATCATCATTTTTCACTCGTTTGAACTTGAAAACCATTCATAACAATTTTAGGCTTCATTCTTGACTCGTTCGAACTTGAAAACAACTTCTAGCATCATTCTTGACTCATTTGTACATGGAAACAACTTATAAAGACTTGTATCATCATTGTTCACTCGTTTGAACTTGAAACCATTCCAAACAATTTTAGGCTTCATTCTTGACTCGTTCCAACTTGAAAACAACTTCTAACTTCATTCTCGACTACTTTGTACATGGAAATAACTTATAAATACTTGTATCATCATTTTTCACTCGTTTGAACTTGAAACCATTCAAAACAATTTTAGGCTTCATTCTTGACTCGTTCGAACTTGAAAACAACTTCTAGCTACATTCTTGACTCATTTGTACATGGAAACAACTTATAAAGACTTGTATCATTATTGTTCACTCGTTTGAACTTGAAAACCATTCATAACAATTTTAGGCTTCATTCTTGACTCGTTCGAACTTGAAAACAACTTCTAGCATCATTCTTGACTCATTTGTACATGGAAACAACTTATAAAGACTTGTATCATCATTGTTCACTCGTTTGAACTTGAAACCATTCCAAACAATTTTAGGCTTCATTCTTGACTCGTTCCAACTTGAAAACAACTTCTAACTTCATTCTCGACTACTTTGTACAAGGAAATAACTTATAAATACTTGTATCATCATTTTTCACTCGTTTGAACTTGAAACCATTCAAAACAATTTTAGGCTTCATTCTTGACTCGTTCGAACTTGAAAATAACTTCTAGCATCATTCTTGACTCATTTGTACATGGAAACAACTTATAAACACTTGTATCATCATTGTTCACTCGTTTGAACTTGAAACCATTCCAAACAATTTTAGGCTTCATTCTTGACTCGTTCCAACTTGAAAACAACTTCTAACTTCATTCTCGACTACTTTGTACAAGGAAATAACTTATAAATACTTGTATCATCATTTTTCACTCGTTTGAACTTGAAACCATTCAAAACAATTTTAGGCTTCATTCTTGACTCGTTCGAACTTGAAAATAACTTCTAGCATCATTCTTGACTCATTTGTACATGGAAACAACTTATAAACACTTGTATCATCATTTTGTACTCTTCTTGAACTTCAAAACAATTCAAAACATTTTTAGGCTTCATTCTTGACTCGTTCGAACTTGAAAACAAATTCTAGCTTCATTCTTGACTCATTTGTACATGGAAACAACTTATAAAAACTTGTATCATTATTGTTCACTCGTTTGAACTTGAAACCATTCAAAATAATTTTAGGCTTCATTCTTGACTCGTTCCAACTTGAAAACAACTTCTAGCCTCATTCTTGATTCATATTTTAATGGAAACAACTTATAAATACTTTTATCATCATTTTTCACTCGTTTGAACTTGAAACCATTCAAAATAATTTTAGGCTTCATTCTTGACTCGTTCCAACTTGAAAAAAACTTCTAACTTCATTCTCGACTACTTTGTACATGGAAACAACTTATAAATACTTGTATCATCATTTTTCACTCGTTTGAACTTGAAACCATTCAAAACAATTTTAGGCTTCATTCTTGACTCGTTCGAACTTGAAAACAACTTCTAGGTACATTCTTGACTCATTTGTACAAGGAAACAACTTATAAAGACTTGTATCATTATTGTTCACTCGTTTGAACTTGAAACCATTCAAAAGAATTTTAGGCTTCATTCTTGACTCGTTCGAACTTGAAAACAACTTCTAGCTTCATTCTTGATTCATTTGTAAATGGAAACAACTTATAAATACTTGTATCATCATTTTTCACTCGTTTGAACTTGAAAACCATTTATAACAATTTTAGGCTTCATTCTTGACTCGTTCGAACTTGAAAACAACTTCTAACTTCATTCATGACTCATTTGTACATGGAAACAACTTATAAATACTTGTATCATTATTTTTCACTCGATTGAACTTGAAAACCATTCATAACAATTTTTGTATCATCATTGTTCACTCGTTTGAACTTGAAACCATTCAAAACAATTTTAGGCTTCATTCTTGACTCGTTCGAACTTGAAAATAACTTCTAGCATCATTCTTGACTCATTTGTACATGGAAACAACTTATAAACACTTGTATCATTATTGTTCACTCGTTTGAACTTGAAAACCATTCATAATAATTTTAGGCTTCATTCCTGACTCGTTCGAACTTGAAAACAACTTCTAACTTCATTCATGACTCATTTGTACATGGAAACAACTTAAAAATACTTGTATCATTATTTTTCACTCGTTTGAACTTGAAAATCATTCATAACAATTTTTGTATCATCATTGTTCACTCGTTTGAACTTGAAACCATTCAAAACAATTTTAGGCTTCATTCTTGACTCGTTCCAACTTGAAAACAACTTCTAACTTCATTCTCGACTACTTTGTACATGGAAACAACTTATAAATACTTGTATCATCATTTTTCACTCGTTCGAAACCATTCAAACGAGTCAAGACACGTTCGAACTTGAAAACAACTTCTACGTTCATTCTTGACTCATTTGTACATGGAAACAACTTCTTCCTTCATTCTTGACTCATTTGTACATGGAAACAACTTATAAATACTTGTATCATCATTTTTCACTCGTTTGAACTTGAAAACCATTCATAACAATTTTAGGCTTCATTCTTGACTCGTTCGAACTTGAAAACAACTTCTAGCATCATTCTTGACTCATTTGTACATGGAAACAACTTATAAAGACTTGTATCATCATTGTTCACTCGTTTGAACTTGAAACCATTCCAAACAATTTTAGGCTTCATTCTTGACTCGTTCCAACTTGAAAACAACTTCTAACTTCATTCTCGACTACTTTGTACATGGAAATAACTTATAAATACTTGTATCATCATTTTTCACTCGTTTGAACTTGAAACCATTCAAAACAATTTTAGGCTTCATTCTTGACTCGTTCGAACTTGGAAACAACTTCTAGCTACATTCTTGACTCATTTGTACATGGAAACAACTTATAAAGACTTGTATCATTATTGTTCACTCGTTTGAACTTGAAAACCATTCATAACAATTTTAGGCTTCATTCTTGACTCGTTCGAACTTGAAAACAACTTCTAGCATCATTCTTGACTCATTTGTACATGGAAACAACTTATAAAGACTTGTATCATCATTGTTCACTCGTTTGAACTTGAAACCATTCCAAACAATTTTAGGCTTCATTCTTGACTCGTTCCAACTTGAAAACAACTTCTAACTTCATTCTCGACTACTTTGTACAAGGAAATAACTTATAAATACTAGTATCATCATTTTTCACTCGTTTGAACTTGAAACCATTCAAAACAATTTTAGGCTTCCTTCTTGACTCGTTCGAACTTGAAAATAACTTCTAGCATCATTCTTGACTCATTTGTACATGGAAACAACTTATAAACACTTGTATCATCATTGTTCACTCGTTTGAACTTGAAACCATTCCAAACAATTTTAGGCTTCATTCTTGACTCGTTCCAACTTGAAAACAACTTCTAACTTCATTCTCGACTATTTTGTACAAGGAAATAACTTATAAATACTTGTATCATCATTTTTCACTCGTTTGAACTTGAAACCATTCAAAACAATTTTAGGCTTCATTCTTGACTCGTTCGAACTTGAAAATAACTTCTAGCATCATTCTTGACTCATTTGTACATGGAAACAACTTATAAACACTTGTATCATCATTGTTCACTCGTTTGAACTTGAAACCATTCCAAACAATTTTAGGCTTCATTCTTGACTCGTTCCAACTTGAAAACAACTTCTAACTTCATTCTCGACTACTTTGTACAAGGAAATAACTTATAAATACTTGTATCATCATTTTTCACTCGTTTGAACTTGAAACCATTCAAAACAATTTTAGGCTTCATTCTTGACTCGTTCGAACTTGAAAATAACTTCTAGCATCATTCTTGACTCATTTGTACATGGAAACAACTTATAAACACTTGTATCATCATTTTGTACTCTTCTTGAACTTCAAAACAATTCAAAACATTTTTAGGCTTCATTCTTGACTCGTTCGAACTTGAAAACAAATTCTAGCTTCATTCTTGACTCATTTGTACATGGAAACAACTTATAAAAACTTGTATCATTATTGTTCACTCGTTTGAACTTGAAACCATTCAAAATAATTTTAGGCTTCATTCTTGACTCGTTCCAACTTGAAAACAACTTCTAGCCTCATTCTTGATTCATATTTTAATGGAAACAACTTATAAAGACTTGTATCATCATTTTTCACTCATTTGAACTTGAAAACTATTCAAAACAATTTTAGGCTTCATTCTTGACTCGTTAGAACTTGAAAATAATTGCAAGCTTCATTCTTGACTCATTTGTACATGGAAACAAGTTATAAAGACTTGTATCATCATTCTTCACTCGTTTGAACTTGAAAACCATTCCAAACAATTTTAGGCTTCATTCTTGACTCGTTCCAACTTGAAAACAACTTCTAACTTCATTCTCGACTACTTTGTACATGGAAACAACTTATAAATACTTGTATCATCATTTTTCACTCGTTCGAAACCATTCAAACGAGTCAAGACACGTTCGAACTTGAAAACAACTTCTACGTTCATTCTTGACTCATTTGTACATGGAAACAACTTCTTCCTTCATTCTTGACTCATTTGTACATGGAAACAACTTATAAATACTTGTATCATCATTTTTCACTCGTTTGAACTTGAAAACCATTCATAACAATTTTAGGCTTCATTCTTGACTCGTTCGAACTTGAAAATAACTTCTAGCATCATTCTTGACTCATTTGTACATGGAAACAACTTATAAACACTTGTATCATCATTTTGTACTCTTCTTGAACCTCAAAACAATTCAAAACATTTTTAGGCTTCATTCTTGACTCGTTCGAACTTGAAAACAAATTCTAGCTTCATTCTTGACTCATTTGTACATGGAAACAACTTATAAAAACTTGTATCATGATTGTTCACTCGTTTGAACTTGAAACCATTCAAAACAATTTTAGGCTTCATTCTTGACTCGTTCGAACTTGAAAACAACTTCTAGCTACATTCTTGACTCATTTGTACATGGAAACAACTTATAAAGACTTGTATCATTATTGTTCACTCGTTTGAACTTGAAACCATTCAAAAGAATTTTAGGCTTCATTCTTGACTCGTTCGAACTTGAAAACAACTTCTAGCTTCATTCTTGATTCATTTGTAAATGGAAACAACTTATAAATACTTGTATCATCATTTTTCACTCGTTTGAACTTGAAAACCATTCATAATAATTTTAGGCTTCATTCCTGACTCGTTCGAACTTGAAAACAACTTCTAACTTCATTCATGACTCATTTGTACATGGAAACAACTTAAAAATACTTGTATCATTATTTTTCACTCGTTTGAACTTGAAAATCATTCATAACAATTTTTGTATCATCATTGTTCACTCGTTTGAACTTGAAACCATTCAAAACAATTTTAGGCTTCATTCTTGACTCGTTCCAACTTGAAAACAACTTCTAACTTCATTCTCGACTACTTTGTACATGGAAACAACTTATAAATACTTGTATCATCATTTTTCACTCGTTCGAAACCATTCAAACGAGTCAAGACACGTTCGAACTTGAAAACAACTTCTACGTTCATTCTTGACTCATTTGTACATGGAAACAACTTCTTCCTTCATTCTTGACTCATTTGTACATGGAAACAACTTATAAATACTTGTATCATCATTTTTCACTCGTTTGAACTTGAAAACCATTCATAACAATTTTAGGCTTCATTCTTGACTCGTTCGAACTTGAAAACAACTTCTAGCATCATTCTTGACTCATTTGTACATGGAAACAACTTATAAAGACTTGTATCATCATTGTTCACTCGTTTGAACTTGAAACCATTCCAAACAATTTTAGGCTTCATTCTTGACTCGTTCCAACTTGAAAACAACTTCTAACTTCATTCTCGACTACTTTGTACATGGAAATAACTTATAAATACTTGTATCATCATTTTTCACTCGTTTGAACTTGAAACCATTCAAAACAATTTTAGGCTTCATTCTTGACTCGTTCGAACTTGAAAACAACTTCTAGCTACATTCTTGACTCATTTGTACATGGAAACAACTTATAAAGACTTGTATCATTATTGTTCACTCGTTTGAACTTGAAAACCATTCATAACAATTTTAGGCTTCATTCTTGACTCGTTCGAACTTGAAAACAACTTCTAGCATCATTCTTGACTCATTTGTACATGGAAACAACTTATAAAGACTTGTATCATCATTGTTCACTCGTTTGAACTTGAAACCATTCCAAACAATTTTAGGCTTCATTCTTGACTCGTTCCAACTTGAAAACAACTTCTAACTTCATTCTCGACTACTTTGTACAAGGAAATAACTTATAAATACTTGTATCATCATTTTTCACTCGTTTGAACTTGAAACCATTCAAAACAATTTTAGGCTTCATTCTTGACTCGTTCGAACTTGAAAATAACTTCTAGCATCATTCTTGACTCATTTGTACATGGAAACAACTTATAAACACTTGTATCATCATTGTTCACTCGTTTGAACTTGAAACCATTCCAAACAATTTTAGGCTTCATTCTTGACTCGTTCCAACTTGAAAACAACTTCTAACTTCATTCTCGACTACTTTGTACAAGGAAATAACTTATAAATACTTGTATCATCATTTTTCACTCGTTTGAACTTGAAACCATTCAAAACAATTTTAGGCTTCATTCTTGACTCGTTCGAACTTGAAAATAACTTCTAGCATCATTCTTGACTCATTTGTACATGGAAACAACTTATAAACACTTGTATCATCATTGTTCACTCGTTTGAACTTGAAACCATTCCAAACAATTTTAGGCTTCATTCTTGACTCGTTCCAACTTGAAAACAACTTCTAACTTCATTCTCGACTACTTTGTACATGGAAACAACTTATAAATACTTGTATCATCATTTTTCACTCGTTCGAAACCATTCAAAGGAGTCAAGACACGTTCGAACTTGAAAACAACTTCTACGTTCATTCTTGACTCATTTGTACATGGAAACAACTTCTTCCTTCATTCTTGACTCATTTGTACATGGAAACAACTTATAAATACTTGTATCATTATTTTTCACTCGTTTGAACTTGAAAACCATTCATAACAATTTTAGGCTTCATTCTTGACTCGTTCGAACTTGAAAACAACTTCTAGCATCATTCTTGACTCATTTGTACATGGAAACAACTTATAAAGACTTGTATCATCATTGTTCACTCGTTTGAACTTGAAACCATTCCAAACAATTTTAGGCTTCATTCTTGACTCGTTCCAACTTGAAAACAACTTCTAACTTCATTCTCGACTACTTTGTACATGGAAATAACTTATAAATACTTGTATCATCATTTTTCACTCGTTTGAACTTGAAACCATTCAAAACAATTTTAGGCTTCATTCTTGACTCGTTCGAACTTGAAAACAACTTCTAGCTACATTCTTGACTCATTTGTACATGGAAACAACTTATAAAGACTTGTATCATTATTGTTCACTCGTTTGAACTTGAAAACCATTCATAACAATTTTAGGCTTCATTCTTGACTCGTTCGAACTTGAAAACAACTTCTAGCATCATTCTTGACTCATTTGTACATGGAAACAACTTATAAAGACTTGTATCATCATTGTTCACTCGTTTGAACTTGAAACCATTCCAAACAATTTTAGGCTTCATTCTTGACTCGTTCCAACTTGAAAACAACTTCTAACTTCATTCTCGACTACTTTGTACAAGGAAATAACTTATAAATACTTGTATCATCATTTTTCACTCGTTTGAACTTGAAACCATTCAAAACAATTTTAGGCTTCATTCTTGACTCGTTCGAACTTGAAAATAACTTCTAGCATCATTCTTGACTCATTTGTACATGGAAACAACTTATAAACACTTGTATCATCATTGTTCACTCGTTTGAACTTGAAACCATTCCAAACAATTTTAGGCTTCATTCTTGACTCGTTCCAACTTGAAAACAACTTCTAACTTCATTCTCGACTACTTTGTACAAGGAAATAACTTATAAATACTTGTATCATCATTTTTCACTCGTTTGAACTTGAAACCATTCAAAACAATTTTAGGCTTCATTCTTGACTCGTTCGAACTTGAAAATAACTTCTAACATCATTCTTGACTCATTTGTACATGGAAACAACTTATAAACACTTGTATCATCATTGTTCACTCGTTTGAACTTGAAACCATTCCAAACAATTTTAGGCTTCATTCTTGACTCGTTCCAACTTGAAAACAACTTCTAACTTCATTCTCGACTACTTTGTACATGGAAATAACTTATAAATACTTGTATCATCATTTTTCACTCGTTTGAACTTGAAACCATTCAAAACAATTTTAGGCTTCATTCTTGACTCGTTCGAACTTGAAAACAACTTCTAGCTACATTCTTGACTCATTTGTACATGGAAACAACTTATAAAGACTTGTATCATTATTGTTCACTCGTTTGAACTTGAAAACCATTCATAACAATTTTAGGCTTCATTCTTGACTCGTTCGAACTTGAAAACAACTTCTAGCATCATTCTTGACTCATTTGTACATGGAAACAACTTATAAAGACTTGTATCATCATTGTTCACTCGTTTGAACTTGAAACCATTCCAAACAATTTTAGGCTTCATTCTTGACTCGTTCCAACTTGAAAACAACTTCTAACTTCATTCTCGACTACTTTGTACAAGGAAATAACTTATAAATACTTGTATCATCATTTTTCACTCGTTTGAACTTGAAACCATTCAAAACAATTTTAGGCTTCATTCTTGACTCGTTCGAACTTGAAAATAACTTCTAGCATCATTCTTGACTCATTTGTACATGGAAACAACTTATAAACACTTGTATCATCATTGTTCACTCGTTTGAACTTGAAACCATTCCAAACAATTTTAGGCTTCATTCTTGACTCGTTCCAACTTGAAAACAACTTCTAACTTCATTCTCGACTACTTTGTACAAGGAAATAACTTATAAATACTTGTATCATCATTTTTCACTCGTTTGAACTTGAAACCATTCAAAACAATTTTAGGCTTCATTCTTGACTCGTTCGAACTTGAAAATAACTTCTAGCATCATTCTTGACTCATTTGTACATGGAAACAACTTATAAACACTTGTATCATCATTGTTCACTCGTTTGAACTTGAAACCATTCCAAACAATTTTAGGCTTCATTCTTGACTCGTTCCAACTTGAAAACAACTTCTAACTTCATTCTCGACTACTTTGTACAAGGAAATAACTTATAAATACTTGTATCATCATTTTTCACTCGTTTGAACTTGAAACCATTCAAAACAATTTTAGGCTTCATTCTTGACTCGTTCGAACTTGAAAATAACTTCTAGCATCATTCTTGACTCATTTGTACATGGAAACAACTTATAAACACTTGTATCATCATTGTTCACTCGTTTGAACTTGAAACCATTCCAAACAATTTTAGGCTTCATTCTTGACTCGTTCCAACTTGAAAACAACTTCTAACTTCATTCTCGACTACTTTGTACAAGGAAATAACTTATAAATACTTGTATCATCATTTTTCACTCGTTTGAACTTGAAACCATTCAAAACAATTTTAGGCTTCATTCTTGACTCGTTCGAACTTGAAAATAACTTCTAGCATCATTCTTGACTCATTTGTACATGGAAACAACTTATAAACACTTGTATCATCATTGTTCACTCGTTTGAACTTGAAACCATTCCAAACAATTTTAGGCTTCATTCTTGACTCGTTCCAACTTGAAAACAACTTCTAACTTCATTCTCGACTACTTTGTACAAGGAAATAACTTATAAATACTTGTATCATCATTTTTCACTCGTTTGAACTTGAAACCATTCAAAACAATTTTAGGCTTCATTCTTGACTCGTTCGAACTTGAAAATAACTTCTAGCATCATTCTTGACTCATTTGTACATGGAAACAACTTATAAACACTTGTATCATCATTTTGTACTCTTCTTGAACTTCAAAACAATTCAAAACATTTTTAGGCTTCATTCTTGACTCGTTCGAACTTGAAAACAAATTCTAGCTTCATTCTTGACTCATTTGTACATGGAAACAACTTATAAAAACTTGTATCATTATTGTTCACTCGTTTGAACTTGAAACCATTCAAAATAATTTTAGGCTTCATTCTTGACTCGTTCCAACTTGAAAACAACTTCTAGCCTCATTCTTGATTCATATTTTAATGGAAACAACTTATAAAGACTTGTATCATCATTTTTCACTCATTTGAACTTGAAAACTATTCAAAACAATTTTAGGCTTCATTCTTGACTCGTTAGAACTTGAAAATAATTGCAAGCTTCATTCTTGACTCATTTGTACATGGAAACAAGTTATAAAGACTTGTATCATCATTCTTCACTCGTTTGAACTTGAAAACCATTCCAAACAATTTTAGGCTTCATTCTTGACTCGTTCCAACTTGAAAACAACTTCTAACTTCATTCTCGACTACTTTGTACATGGAAACAACTTATAAATACTTGTATCATCATTTTTCACTCGTTCGAAACCATTCAAACGAGTCAAGACACGTTCGAACTTGAAAACAACTTCTACGTTCATTCTTGACTCATTTGTACATGGAAACAACTTCTTCCTTCATTCTTGACTCATTTGTACATGGAAACAACTTATAAATACTTGTATCATCATTTTTCACTCGTTTGAACTTGAAAACCATTCATAACAATTTTAGGCTTCATTCTTGACTCGTTCGAACTTGAAAATAACTTCTAGCATCATTCTTGACTCATTTGTACATGGAAACAACTTATAAACACTTGTATCATCATTTTGTACTCTTCTTGAACCTCAAAACAATTCAAAACATTTTTAGGCTTCATTCTTGACTCGTTCGAACTTGAAAACAAATTCTAGCTTCATTCTTGACTCATTTGTACATGGAAACAACTTATAAAAACTTGTATCATGATTGTTCACTCGTTTGAACTTGAAACCATTCAAAACAATTTTAGGCTTCATTCTTGACTCGTTCGAACTTGAAAACAACTTCTAGCTACATTCTTGACTCATTTGTACATGGAAACAACTTATAAAGACTTGTATCATTATTGTTCACTCGTTTGAACTTGAAACCATTCAAAAGAATTTTAGGCTTCATTCTTGACTCGTTCGAACTTGAAAACAACTTCTAGCTTCATTCTTGATTCATTTGTAAATGGAAACAACTTATAAATACTTGTATCATCATTTTTCACTCGTTTGAACTTGAAAACCATTCATAATAATTTTAGGCTTCATTCCTGACTCGTTCGAACTTGAAAACAACTTCTAACTTCATTCATGACTCATTTGTACATGGAAACAACTTAAAAATACTTGTATCATTATTTTTCACTCGTTTGAACTTGAAAATCATTCATAACAATTTTTGTATCATCATTGTTCACTCGTTTGAACTTGAAACCATTCAAAACAATTTTAGGCTTCATTCTAGACTCGTTCCAACTTGAAAACAACTTCTAACTTCATTCTCGACTACTTTGTACATGGAAACAACTTATAAATACTTGTATCATCATTTTTCACTCGTTCGAAACCATTCAAACGAGTCAAGACACGTTCGAACTTGAAAACAACTTCTACGTTCATTCTTGACTCATTTGTACATGGAAACAACTTCTTCCTTCATTCTTGACTCATTTGTACATGGAAACAACTTATAAATACTTGTATCATCATTTTTCACTCGTTTGAACTTGAAAACCATTCATAACAATTTTAGGCTTCATTCTTGACTCGTTCGAACTTGAAAACAACTTCTAGCATCATTCTTGACTCATTTGTACATGGAAACAACTTATAAAGACTTGTATCATCATTGTTCACTCGTTTGAACTTGAAAACCATTCATAACAATTTTAGGCTTCATTCTTGACTCGTTCGAACTTGAAAACAACTTCTAGCATCATTCTTGACTCATTTATACATGGAAACAACTTATAAAGACTTGTATCATCATTGTTCACTCGTTTGAACTTGAAACCATTCCAAACAATTTTAGGCTTCATTCTTGACTCGTTCCAACTTGAAAACAACTTCTAACTTCATTCTCGACTACTTTGTACAAGGAAATAACTTATAAATACTTGTATCATCATTTTTCACTCGTTTGAACTTGAAACCATTCAAAACAATTTTAGGCTTCATTCTTGACTCGTTCGAACTTGAAAATAACTTCTAGCATCATTCTTGACTCATTTGTACATGGAAACAACTTATAAACACTTGTATCATCATTTTGTACTCTTCTTGAACTTCAAAACAATTCAAAACATTTTTAGGCTTCATTCTTGACTCGTTCGAACTTGAAAACAAATTCTAGCTTCATTCTTGACTCATTTGTACATGGAAACAACTTATAAAAACTTGTATCATTATTGTTCACTCGTTTGAACTTGAAACCATTCAAAATAATTTTAGGCTTCATTCTTGACTCGTTCCAACTTGAAAACAACTTCTAGCCTCATTCTTGATTCATATTTTAATGGAAACAACTTATAAAGACTTGTATCATCATTTTTCACTCATTTGAACTTGAAAACTATTCAAAACAATTTTAGGCTTCATTCTTGACTCGTTAGAACTTGAAAATAATTGCAAGCTTCATTCTTGACTCATTTGTACATGGAAACAAGTTATAAAGACTTGTATCATCATTCTTCACTCGTTTGAACTTGAAAACCATTCCAAACAATTTTAGGCTTCATTCTTGACTCGTTCCAACTTGAAAACAACTTCTAACTTCATTCTCGACTACTTTGTACATGGAAACAACTTATAAATACTTGTATCATCATTTTTCACTCGTTCGAAACCATTCAAACGAGTCAAGACACGTTCGAACTTGAAAACAACTTCTACGTTCATTCTTGACTCATTTGTACATGGAAACAACTTCTTCCTTCATTCTTGACTCATTTGTACATGGAAACAACTTATAAATACTTGTATCATCATTTTTCACTCGTTTGAACTTGAAAACCATTCATAACAATTTTAGGCTTCATTCTTGACTCGTTCGAACTTGAAAATAACTTCTAGCATCATTCTTGACTCATTTGTACATGGAAACAACTTATAAACACTTGTATCATCATTTTGTACTCTTCTTGAACCTCAAAACAATTCAAAACATTTTTAGGCTTCATTCTTGACTCGTTCGAACTTGAAAACAAATTCTAGCTTCATTCTTGACTCATTTGTACATGGAAACAACTTATAAAAACTTGTATCATGATTGTTCACTCGTTTGAACTTGAAACCATTCAAAACAATTTTAGGCTTCATTCTTGACTCGTTCGAACTTGAAAACAACTTCTACCTACATTCTTGACTCATTTGTACATGGAAACAACTTATAAAGACTTGTATCGTTATTGTTCACTCGTTTGAACTTGAAACCATTCAAAAGAATTTTAGGCTTCATTCTTGACTCGTTCGAACTTGAAAACAACTTCTAGCTTCATTCTTGATTCATTTGTAAATGGAAACAACTTATAAATACTTGTATCATCATTTTTCACTCGTTTGAACTTGAAAACCATTCATAATAATTTTAGGCTTCATTCCTGACTCGTTCGAACTTGAAAACAACTTCTAACTTCATTCATGACTCATTTGTACATGGAAACAACTTAAAAATACTTGTATCATTATTTTTCACTCGTTTGAACTTGAAAATCATTCATAACAATTTTTGTATCATCATTGTTCACTCGTTTGAACTTGAAACCATTCAAAACAATTTTAGGCTTCATTCTAGACTCGTTCCAACTTGAAAACAACTTCTAACTTCATTCTCGACTACTTTGTACATGGAAACAACTTATAAATACTTGTATCATCATTTTTCACTCGTTCGAAACCATTCAAACGAGTCAAGACACGTTCGAACTTGAAAACAACTTCTACGTTCATTCTTGACTCATTTGTACATGGAAACAACTTCTTCCTTCATTCTTGACTCATTTGTACATGGAAACAACTTATAAATACTTGTATCATCATTTTTCACTCGTTTGAACTTGAAAACCATTCATAACAATTTTAGGCTTCATTCTTGACTCGTTCGAACTTGAAAACAACTTCTAGCATCATTCTTGACTCATTTGTACATGGAAACAACTTATAAAGACTTGTATCATCATTGTTCACTCGTTTGAACTTGAAAACCATTCATAACAATTTTAGGCTTCATTCTTGACTCGTTCGAACTTGAAAACAACTTCTAGCATCATTCTTGACTCATTTATACATGGAAACAACTTATAAAGACTTGTATCATCATTGTTCACTCGTTTGAACTTGAAACCATTCCAAACAATTTTAGGCTTCATTCTTGACTCGTTCCAACTTGAAAACAACTTCTAACTTCATTCTCGACTACTTTGTACAAGGAAATAACTTATAAATACTTGTATCATCATTTTTCACTCGTTTGAACTTGAAACCATTCAAAACAATTTTAGGCTTCATTCTTGACTCGTTCGAACTTGAAAATAACTTCTAGCATCATTCTTGACTCATTTGTACATGGAAACAACTTATAAACACTTGTATCATCATTGTTCACTCGTTTGAACTTGAAACCATTCCAAACAATTTTAGGCTTCATTCTTGACTCGTTCCAACTTGAAAACAACTTCTAACTTCATTCTCGACTACTTTGTACAAGGAAATAACTTATAAATACTTGTATCATCATTTTTCACTCGTTTGAACTTGAAACCATTCAAAACAATTTTAGGCTTCATTCTTGACTCGTTCGAACTTGAAAATAACTTCTAGCATCATTCTTGACTCATTTGTACATGGAAACAACTTATAAACACTTGTATCATCATTGTTCACTCGTTTGAACTTGAAACCATTCCAAACAATTTTAGGCTTCATTCTTGACTCGTTCCAACTTGAAAACAACTTCTAACTTCATTCTCGACTACTTTGTACAAGGAAATAACTTATAAATACTTGTATCATCATTTTTCACTCGTTTGAACTTGAAACCATTCAAAACAATTTTAGGCTTCATTCTTGACTCGTTCGAACTTGAAAATAACTTCTAGCATCATTCTTGACTCATTTGTACATGGAAACAACTTATAAACACTTGTATCATCATTGTTCACTCGTTTGAACTTGAAACCATTCCAAACAATTTTAGGCTTCA